>OX578154.1:20088904-20688904 GCA_951213105.1 Amaurobius ferox | reverse complement strand
ATTTTACCCATGGAGTCTGCATAGCTGATATGAAAGAAATATTCATTGATTTTACAAAGAGAAGGACGATTTTTTTCGATGAAGCTTTAAGCATAGAGTTTAATTACTTGTAGCTCCATGGTCTTAATTTTAAAATGGAATAAATTATTATAGTATTGTGATGAATGAAATGAAAGGGAAAATGTTATGAATGAAATGCTGGTTTTATAGAGAGATCCCGGCGTGTTATTTTTTCTATGACGTCATTTGAATGAATGTCAGTTGTTTTCGATGAAGTTTTCAAATATAATAATTTATCGTAGTATTTTGATAGTTTCAAAAATATTACCGAGGAATGTATCGCATTTTAGAGATGTTTAAACCAGGTAATTTATATTTCAATGCCGTCATTTGAATGAAGATCATTTTTTTCGATGAACGTTTAAATTTTCAAATATAATAAATTAATGTAGTATTGTGATAAGTTTTAAAATATTACCGAGGAATGTATTGCATTTTAGACTTGGTTAAATAAAATTGCATTGAAGCTGAAAAGTGTTTCATGATCAATGCTTTAAACATGATTGATCTTTCTTCAGTCCAATCGATGAACTCGAGACAACCATTCATTCCTTCCTTTTATGATTAGTTCTTCACTTTTGCTACCCCTTTACTGCTCACAATTCTTAGAAATCGGTAAACCAGTATCACTGCCTGTGCGTTTACCGAACCCAAAAATTGCACATATAACCATAATTATTAATTATTTTGTCTATCACGCTCACACGACTGTATAAACCTACGGTACTGGCGAACAAACATGCTCGCAGTAAACCACGTGCTCACTCAGCTCGTGACGTCACACTCCCTATACGTCACAGGAAGAATCGAAAATGAAAAACTTACTTCAAAGTCGAATGTTTGGAAGAAAATAATGAAAGTTTTGATTAGTATATTCAAAGGCTTAAAACTACTTTAAACTCAACGGATTAAATCATTAAATGATACCAGCTAGGAAACAGAAAAAGCGAAACAATTAATTATCATCAATTGTTTGGTATCGAAATACTACCACCTCCTTTCCAGCTTCACAGCACCTGACTTACCAGCTAAAAAATGTTATGAAGAACTTCTGAAATTACTTAAATAACACTTATGTAAACGGAAAATCTGATGTGGGCAACACATGACTTTCCTTATATAATGTAATGAATTTACTACTTTTACAGTAAAAAAAATAGGTTTTTCTTATAGTAGATACTAATATTATTTCCAAGACATTGAATTTTCGACAATTAGTCGTCATTTTCATTGATTTAGCGTCATTTTTATCCATTTGGCGATATTTTCGTTAATTTGGCAACATTTCAAAAAGTCGCCAAGTTGGCGACATTCCGCCAAATTCGTCGCCAAAATATCGCCAAGCGTAATGGACTAAGAAATAAGTTGTTCTTACAGCAGATAAATGACTATTGGCGTTCAAATACAAAAGTATTACTCAAAGTATCTTTTTTCATGAATGGAACGAGCTAGATCCACGAGAATGATGGCATCCAATTTATCGCAATGTATTACATATGAAAAGTGAACATGTTTCTCAATAGGAAATACTTTTTTTTATTTTATATGACTTTTTGATATTTTTTTTTAAATGTACAATATCTCGAGAACAGTTCATGATAGCGTTCTAAAATTTATGTCAATCGTTTTCTAATGAAAAATTACATAAGAAATGTCTATTTGCGTAACTTTATTAGCGGTTTTTATTTTTTGACGATTTTTACAAAATTTCATTCGAAATTTAGGGGGGTTCTGAACATTCGATTGCGTATAAAAACAATAGGCTGCCAGTGTTTACGGATTGTGATTTTTGTACCAAATTTCGTTCGAATCGGTCCATTCGTTCGTCAATTATCGTCTCCACAGGCTCACACACACACACACACACACACACACACAGACATCACCTCAAAAATGTTTGATTCGTGATCAGGGATGCTTGAAACGTGCTCTCCCGTCGAAAACTCGAATTCGAATTTTCGACCCCGTCACAATACTTTCCTTATACATTATGTATATAAGGAAAGTAAAAATCAGTCTGAAATGTCTTGAAAATTGACCTGCATTATCACTGTACCGAATTTCGTAGTTGTGAGTTGCTTAGATTTTCTGTTACACGAACAACAGACGAACAAAGAAACGTATATCTGTTTTATTATTATGTTAGATCTTTTTAATGTGGGTCTTGGACCTTAGAGGCTTCAGTAAGGAAAGTAAAAATTCAGTCAAACTCTCTCTGCTCTTAAGATGAAAAAGAAAAAAAAACGATATATTTTTATTTTGATAGATTATTTATTTAATCAACTAATGGTATTCCCAATTTGCACAATACAAAAACTCTGATTTATTATAAAATAGATTTTCAGTTATTTTCTTCTGTTGATTAAATTACAGTTGCCTCGTTTATCTATCTCTTGAAAAATAAAAGACGAAATTTTCAAATCAAATCAGTGGTGGAAATCAATTGTTGAAAAAGTTGTTTGGAGGTTTGTTTTCAGCTTAATTTGACATTAATGATAAAGAAAGAAAAGCGGCTCTTTGTTTGAAATAGATTGTTTTGAGAATTGTTTCAAAATGTTGAATTAATTCTGAACACATACAATTTTAACATAAAATTTCAGTACATTTTAGTGTTTTCAATTAACTATAAATACACTGAGACTTATATAAGATTATTACTTGCAGTATTTAAAGAATGGGTCTTTAAGACATGTAAATGAAAGTGACAAATGCTGAATATATGTATGCACAATAGCAAAATTTACAATCAAACAAGTGATTAATTTTAGTGTGTTTGAGTAAAATTTATATAAATACACTACCCTCACAGCAAATATCGTCATATGTGTGACTAAGGCTCCTCTATATACGAGCTGACTTATCAAACATATTGAAGCCCACTCTAGCTGGAAACGCAATCCATTAGCATTAGGTCTATTCGTATTTTCACTTTAGGAAGTATAATTGAAATAATTATGAGTGGTTGTTCTGCACCGAACTGCTCTAATCATTCTAGAAAGGGTTTTAGGTTATTTTGCTTTTCTAGAAACGAAGAAAGAAGAAAATAATGGCTATTAAATAATTGGATACCCGGTACTGGAGCATACTTGTGCGAGCTGAATTCTACAATATTCTAATTGAAATTTTGTTTTATATAAAGTATTTATTTTAAATACTTATTTTATAATTTCTGTAACTGTAGTATGGAACCCTATGGGCTTCAATATGCTTGATAAGTCAGCCTGTAGAAGAGGAGCTCTATGTGTGACAGTGACGTTGTAGTTAAGTGACACCTGGATCACAATGTGACATCATATTTGTGACTTCTATGCGACGTTAAGTATTAGTGACTTTGTAACTTCATTGTGACTATATTCAGTGACGTTTCCACAATTTAATTAACACGTAATAATGTGACGACATTACAATGGCAACTACAATGTGACGTCACAAGCAAGTTAATATGCGACGTGACAAACGACCATGAAAATGACCAAAATGACTTCATTGTGGCCTGAATATGAAATTGCCGAGACGTCCTGTGACGTCCCAAAGTCACGGTGTGACGTAAATCTTACGTCATTGTGAAAGAAAATACTGTTAGGGTACTAATACTTACCCATAGTGCCCCCCAGTTGACCCTGAAAATAGTACAGTGGAATCTGAAAAGATCAAAGTACAGTGTGCATACACTAAAAGGAACCAGTCGATTTGTGGCCACTAATACATTTATTTAAACACTTAAATTATTAAAACATTGACAATAATAATACAAATACACTCTACTTAAACATACCAAGCTTGACCTCGGGGGTGTACGGGATTAGTATTGTAATTGCTACCTCAATTCATTAATTAAAATTCAACTTATCCAGTAAGGAGAATTTCCCAAAAGCTTAAGATTACATTGATACTTAACTTTCGATTAACACATATTTATACATTGCATCACAATGGGAACTTAAAAAACAATACCTCCACCACAGATGAAATGGCTTGTAAAATCCAGAAATAGAAAATTCTAGTTCATAGGGAAGAGGGCTTGGGTATGCAAAGCATATACAGTTCACACGTGCCTACACTCGAAGGCGACGTTGCGTAGATTGAGAGGAGACTGTGGAGATGACTGCACTATTCTCCGCCGTCCAACTATAGGTTGATGTCAGATCCGACCAAAGGTGCCTGCGGGCGTCCATATCCTGGCTACTCGCTGGCCATTCACAATGTCGCTAAGGGCCGGGTTGCCTGCTGCATAGGAGCCAGGGAGGTGACATGAGAACCAAAGTATTTCGCGGCTGCCCGATTATGGATATGACAATCATCTGGATCAATTCCAATTCGTTCTGCGGTATGATGTACTAGTGTCCCTCAACCCCGGTAGAAGAGCCCTACGATAGTAGATGATGCTCCAACATCTATCTATTGCTCGGGTTCCGTCTCCTGCGATCGGCTCTGATATAACTTTCGTTACAGAAATAGCCGGGGTGCAGATTTCCCGATTACTGTAGATTGATACAGTAGCGCGGCTCGATCCGCAGTCGGGGAGTTCTACGCAAAAATGAGACTCTCTCAAAGACAAATGAAATCTGACTTGGCCTTTTTAAAATTGAATCTCCACATTTTGAAGAGGACGTCGTAAAATTTGGGTGGAAGTCACCTCTTCCACTCATTCGTTATTGCACTGATGTGTGAGGACAGGGCGGTTCTAATTCCGACAAAATTATTGCATTGCTTAGTGACGCTCATTTATGCGTCCCAATAGAAATTGATGACCGGAGGGATTCCAACAGCCGAGAGGTCCCAGCCGATCCCCAGTGTGAGCTGACAGTTGACAGGGGCTATAATTTTTAAGAGATTTGTAGTTTTCAATTTAATATTTGCTACGACACCTTTTTGTACAAAATTTACAACTTCTGACTCGTGATTTCAAACAATGGCGCCGAACTGTCCCATCTCCCCTATGAGGAAGCATCGTGTAGCAATATCTTACCGTTCCCATATCCTACATTGAATAATTACTACTCCTCCCCCATTCATTCCTAGGGCTAACCCGGGGCAATGAACAGTAATTGCATTATGTGCAAGTGTGTTATGCTTCATAACGCATACGTCGCAATTTATAATGTAAAATGTGTTGAAGACAAGTGAAGATTAGACAATGACATGTGATTAATGGCACCCGCATTTTTCAAGCGTTTTTAAGCATTCTAATGTAAACACATGTAATTTTGTCACTGTTTTAGATAATAAATCTAAAACCAAAAAAAAATTTATTAATTTCAGCATATATTTCAAGATCGATTCCCTCTACCTTATAATTAATTTACTAGAGATCTCACTGTTTTATTAGTTTTGCTTCTTCAATGTTCATTTTCGTTGCTGCTTTTTTAAACTGCATTTTTTCTAAAATGATTACTTCATGTTTTGAGGGATTTTTCTACTATATTTTGTTGAGTTTCAACCACTAAAACCTTCTCCAGAATTATTTCTATAGAAGAAACAGGGATATTTTGTATTTATGAGTACTACCATGTATCTAGTTGCACATCAAATATGCTTTTATGTAAAGTATAATATAAAGTAAAATAAAGAAGAATCAATGGCCCACAGACACATTTACGTTATTCATAACGGAGCTATATAGATCATGCTTAGGTTTGTGCAATTCCTCAGATTCTCCCTGAATATCAAGCAATAGACAAATTTCAGAAGTACATTGCGAGTACATGAAAAAATCTTAAATATAATTTATAACAATTTTTTCCCACTAGTTTTAACATATCTTCATTCATTGTTTTGTTTCGTATATTATTCATACATAATGCAATCGTTGATGTTGTTAGGTTCCAACTAGTTTCAATTTCAATCATGCAATCACTGTCCGACGTCGGAAAACTATGTTCAATGCTTTGGTTTACTATTAATGCTCCCGTAATGTGTTTACTAACACTAAATGGGTAATAGAAGTAATAGGCAATAAAATAATCGCTGAAACTATGACGTTCAAACTTGTTGCAATCAGATGTATTCGAAGAAAACCTGAATCTTGTATTCGTCTAAGTATCATGTTCAATGTTTTGGCTCACTGTTAATGTTCACGTAATGTGTTTATTAACACTAAATACGTTGCCATAGTTCCCAAATATACTAGTGCAAACCTTCGGTTAATTGGTATTCCTCCTGTTACAGTCATTGCAACTTCTTTATCAGTGTTAAGGAGGAGGAGGATGTTACCCATATCTGGCCCCGATGATTGTTCTGGAAGAGATCTGACAGTTTCGGCAACATCTGATGCAATGTACGACACACTTGATGCTGATAAATAAATAACAAAGAATGATAATGTATAGCTTGAAATATGCAAAAATATAAAAATGGTTCCAGATAGTCCATTTACGTCTTTATTGTCTAGAACTTGATTGATTGCAAAGAACAGTGTGCCAGAAATCATAAGAATACTGCAAAACAGTATTGCGGATAATTCTTTGTCCACTTTTAAAATTAGTTTCTTGATAAGACGGAAGTTTCCTAATAATTGTGTGAATGACGGAGAAATCTCTGTACTCATTAAATTTATAAAATATTTCAAGCATGAAGAGATATGAAAACAGACAGAAGCGTAAAATATGCAAAATATATGAGTGGGCATGTTAATAATAAACTTAGTAATAAAAGAATAGATAACATAAATTATTTGCTTATATTTAATTGTCCTAGGTTCATATCCAAACATAATAAAGGTGATACATCTCTGGATTAGATTATTTCGATTTTCAAACCTTGAAAATATTGCAAGTAAACTTCCAGATAAATGAAGGGCAAAACTAAGCAGGATTAAAATAATTATTTTTCGTTCCAGGTTCTTTCTTTTCACAATCTTACATATTTCTTCCGTGATGCTTATAAGCCTTGGTAATCTCATGCATACAAGACATCTAAAAATGAAGCATATTATTAATCGGAAAGCTATGCCTAAAAAATAGCCAGAACTTCTTTCGTTTGAAACTATTATGAATGATAGAATGTTCATCCCTTGAATAGCGAACACAAGAAGATTAAACGTTCTTAAAATGCAATCACACAGCTTTGGTTTTACATTTCCATTGAGTTTACAATGGAAGTCTGTAATAAAAAACTGGCGAAACAGAGAAAATATTATTCGGAAATGGCGATCCATGCTTGTATAATAAAGAAAAACTTATATTTAATTATTGTGTCTTTAGTCGCTGCTATGAAAACATTAACACAAACACTTTACTACTCTTTTACATATGTTATATGTTAATACTTGTTTATAATATATTACACAAAAATTAGTCTTAGGATTTCACTTCCTAGACTTCCTTTGAACAATTTCTTTCTTCCATATACATACATACGTGAGTGATGGGAAACTGCTCTACAACTATGACATGTAAATTGACTGTCTTTTGTTATATATCTTGTATGTTGTTATATCTATGGTAACAACTAGCAGTTATAATCAGACTTAAGAGATAGCAATTAGATTAGTTATAGAAAGCAAATATATGGTGGTACACATTCTTATATGGGCACAAGTGAATTTTGTATGCAAGTCCTTATCCAAATTGAAAACTCAAAATAAGAAGTCAATAGTTGAGACAAATTAAATCAATGTGATTTTATCATGCCACTTTTCCAATTGCTTTTACTTTATTAATCGAAACGTTTCAAAAACTATTTTTGTTTCACTTTACTGAAATATATGTGAATGCAAATAACTGGAATAAAATCTGATATCGGAATCAATATTTTCGGCTTTTTCGAAAGTGTCAGGCACTTTAAAGCTTTAAACAGTTTTCCGAATCGCGAAGTGCTTAAAAAAGCACGAATCTATCACGCTTTTTTTAGGTACTTTCCGAATAAATACAGATTTGAAATCTGGTACATGTGCCGATCATTCGATAACCCCCTTCCACAGGGAACATCTGGATCAATTCTAGTCCGTTCTGCGGGATGATGCACTAGTGTACCCTCAACCCCGTTAGACGAGCCCTACGGTAGTAGATGATGCTTCAACATCTATTGCCTCGGATTCCGTCTCCTGTGATCGGCTCTGATAACTATCGTTACAGAAATAACTATCGTTATCGGTGCAGACTTTCCGATTACTGTAGACTGTAAGAGTTGGGAGCGGCTCGATGCGCAGTCGGGACGCGCTATGCAAAAATGAGACCATCTCTCTCTCTCTCTCTCAAAGAAAATTGGAATCCGACTTAACCGTTTTGAAAATTGAGTCTCTTCACATGTTGCAGAGAGCGGAGCAAAATTGAGGTGGAAGTCACCTCGTCCTCTCATTCGTTATTTCACTTATGCGTGAGGAATGGGGTGGTTCTAATTCCGAGCAAATTATTGTGTTGCGTAGTAAAGCTCATTTTCTATGCGTCCCAATAGAAATTGATGACCGGAGGGATTCCCAGAGTCGGAAGGTCCCCACCGGGCCCCGGTGTGATCTAGGGGCTATAAATTATGACAGGGACTATAAATTTCGAGAGATTTGCAGTTTCCAAACCGATATTTACTAGGCCATCTCTTTTCATGAAATGTACAACCTCTGTCCCGTGTCATTTAAACCATGGCGGCGAACTGTTCCATCTCGTCTGTGAGGACACATCGTGTAGCAATAACTTACCATACATATAGCCTACATTGAGTAATTACTACTCCCCCCCCCTCTTTTCATCCCTGGGGCTAACCCGGGGAATAAACAGTATTTGCATTCTGTGCAAATAAATGTTATATTTCGTAGCAATTAGTGCAACTAGCTAATCAATTATCTATATTTTGAAATATTCACATGTGTTTCCTCAAAATAAATGCAGAAATTTCAAATTCAAGAATTTAACTGAAATTCATATTTTATGACTTCTAAAGCACATTTGTTTTCGTTTTCGAAGATATGCTCGTCTATCTCTTGCCTTTCTTTCTCTTATCTCGTTTTGCCACTTCTCTTTATTTCTCTCTTGCTTCTCTATTCTCCTTTTATTTCGCTCTCTCTTCCTTCTCTCTCTTTCTGTCTTCTCTCTCCCACCCCTTTTCCTTTATGCTATCTCCTTCTTTTCCCTCTTATCTCAGTTTCCCTCTCATCTCTTTCCTTCTTCTCTCTCTCCTTCTCTCTCGTCATTTCGTTCTTCTCTCTCTCCTTCTTCTCTCTCATTATTTCCCTCTTCTTTCTCTCTTTCTTCACTCTTATTTTTTCCCTCTTCTCTCTCTCCTCTTTATTATTTCCCTATTCTCTCTCTCTCTAATTCTTTTCCCACTTTTCTTTCTCTCTCAATCCACTCTTTAATTTCGCTATATTCTCTTTGGCTCTATCTCTTTAAATCTCCGTTTCTCTCTTCTTTTTATCTTATTTTTTCCCAAATCGTCCTTTTACTCTCTTCTTTCTCTCTATTTTTATCTTCTTCTGGTTTTTCGTTCTCCTTACTCTTTTCTATCTTCATTTATCTTCTTTCTTTCTCCCTCTTTTTCTCTTCTTTCTTTCTCCCTCTTTTTTCTCTTCTTTCTTTCTTTCTCCCTCTTTTTTCTCTTCTTTCTTTCTTTCTCCCTCTTTTTTCTTCTCTCTCTCTCTCTCTCTCACTCTCTCTCTCTCTCTCTCTCTCTCTCTTGTATATATATTTCTAAATATACAAATTTTCAGATTAAGGAAAGACGTGTGTTATCATGCATCCAAATATAAATAACTACAGATTTTCTTTTGTTAATTTCCAATTATTTTAATTTAGTTATTTTGCAAGTGTTTCAACCAGATTTCATAAAAATAACTCTTTTAAGTGTTGAACTCTCCTCTTCACAACTTTACAAGTAGTATTTGTATAAAACATTCAATTTCTTTACTTCCTTCATAACTGCGCATCCAGACAATGAAAAGTAAAAAAAAAAACTTATACTCGTATCTTTAAGAACTTCCAACATAAAGGAAAATTCTTTGAATTGCCCTCTTCTCGAGCGAAAAAAGATGCATTAATTAAGAAACAGAAACTTGAGGTATATTTTTACTTTCTTGCTGAAAATTTCTTAAGCAAGTTGATGGTAAGACTTGTATATTTAGAAGAGTAAATTATTATTAGCTTGAATACAACACAGCCGTAGTGTTTGTTACCTGATATTTTACGAAACGCATTTTATTAATTGCTGGTGAACCAGGGAACATTTACCTTATTTGTTCGAGATTGAAAGTTATCTAATTCAAGATTTTAAAGGCAAAACATGTCTCAAGACCTTCTGAACACATTATAACGCTGTCGGAAAGATGTCAATATGTCTCGTGTATCTCTCTCTTTTTCTTATCTTCTCTCACTTCGCTTTCTCTCTCTTTGTCTTGTAGCTTTTCTCTTCTCTCTTTTCTACCTCTTCTCTAATCTTTATTATCCACTTCTATTTCTCCTCTCTCTCTCCCCTCCTGTATCGTGTCCTTCTATATTTTTATCAACTTGGGGATATTTCTAAAATTCACTTATGTGGCCATAATTCGCCAAATTTATCGCCTCTTTGGGGATGTTTTCCCAAATCTGTCGCCATAGGAGTGCAACACACAGACAGAAAAAAAAGCTTTTCGTATATATTATTTTTAATAATAATAATTAACTGACGCAATTAGCACTTAAATCTATAAATTATTTTGAACCAAGTATTTTCTATTCCAGTGCAGTACATCCGAAATTCTGCGAATTATAATTTTGGCATTAATATGTATAAAAGACCATATATTTCATTTTCAAATGAAAACAATGCATTTCCAAGGACATCCTTATGAAATAGAAAATGGCTGGAAATATTTTTGATTATCTTTACCAATAAAACTTCATGAAATTAATTTAAGTATTAAACAGAAAAAAAAAATAATAATTTGTTATAAAAGATTTTCTGCTTTTACTGCAGGGCATATGTTGGCATCGTGATAGTGATTTCAGCTATATATAAAGAATCATTTCTTTATTGCCTGAATATAAGTGTTTAGTGTTATTTCCTTTTTAAAAATGTCTTCAATTTAATGATTTTATTAATAAGAGTTTTATGATTATTGCCACTTTAATTTTTATCTAACTGCAGAATGTTCAAATTTACTAGCTTGGAGGACAATTCTATTCTACTGATATTTCGATTATGATATTTCAATTATTTTTATGATCATTTAGATTTAGTACATTTGTGTTAGGTTTACCATTTTTATACAAAAGATTTTCTGGAATCGTAAAATTATGTTAACTTTTAATTGTTGCTGCATAAAAAAATTACGATTTTCACTTCACATATTATATTTCACGAATTATAATTTTGGCATTAATATGTATAAAAGACCATATATTTCATTTTCAAATCAAAGCAATGCATTTCCAAGAACAGAAAAACCTCCTAGTAAGAAATAAGCAAATCTATAATAATACAAGATAATGTATGTCTGTCTGTTTGTTTTCATGTCTGTCTGTAGGTTTCGTAGCGGAAAATTTAAGTGGCCTACAACTACGAAATTCGATACAGTGATATTTTAAGTGAGGTTACTCAAAGCATTTATTATTTTAATTCAAATTTGTTTTTCAGTAAATTATAATTAAAGCGCAGTTTGAGCAAGTTTCGCACAAATCGGTTGCTTGGCGAGCAAAAATATAATCACAAAGTTTCCATCTTAACACCAGCCGAAGAATCAAAGAATTCTCTTTCACAGAAGCTTAACAAAATCCGTATTTTCGCATTTTTTTTAAATATATATTTTTCGGATTTTGAAAAGTAATCGATTTTAAAATTATGCTGAAAAATCGACTGACAATCCGACCTTCATAATTTAACAGGAGCTAAACTAAATATTATACACTGCTCTAAAATATGAATTATGTTTCTGGATTCATCCGTTCGTTAATCAGGATTTTTAGAAATCATTACATAAAAATTTTCGTAAAACTTCATTGTTCAACCCGCTATTCGGAAAGTCACAAATTCGCTGTTCAGCGCATGCGTATTGAAACGTAAGATCCAGTGCGTCACCAAGCGAGTCCGTTGCTCCGGGTTTCATAAAGGAGTTGGATTCCCGGAACTCGTGAAGTCAAAACATTTTTGTATTTTTTTCCCTAAACAGGCGTCTAAAATGCTCCTTCATTTTGATAATTCGCTTTGAATTTCCAAGGTTTACATCTTAATTCAAAGGTTTACATATTAATCTCAAAGTTACATCTCAATTCCAAGGTTTATATCTTAATCTCATAGTTAACATATAATTAGAAAACAAATACGTTTGTGACATTGTGCGCAAATACGTTTGTAATGTAAAATACTATATTTTATTTTTTACTATCCGCCTTCGGCGACCAGCCTGTTTACTACCCTCGAAAATTCTGACCGTGGCAAACTCGCTGGCGCCATAACCCCATGGAGTTGTTGTTGAGATCCAAACCATCCGACCTACCAGAAAGGTGTAAGGTAACTATTTGGGCGGCCAGGAAGTGCCACTCAATTTAGACCGGAACCCAGTGGGGGAGGCATCCACAGGGATCGTACCTCCTTTCCCCTACCACCAACCTCTCGGAAGGACTTACGGATCCACATGTTTAACGTGATCCTACTCCGCGTGAACACGGCAGCAGTTTTGGCAATGGCGGGAATCGAAACCGGGCCTACCGACTGCGCTAACCACTGGGCTACCACGCCCTCAACCCCGTGGAGTTAACAAAGTTTGTTTTAGTTTAAACCATAATTCAATCATTTAAATTTTTAATGACCATATGAGAAGCTCTGAATTCAATTATTTAAAATATAACGTAATTTTCTAATAAATATAATAATTTCATATAAATATAATAATTTCACTCTGTATACTATTACCACCACCTGATGTATACAATACATCACCACAATTCAATCCACCTTAATTCAATCATTTAAATTTTATAATGACCATATTCCAAAATATAACGTAATTTTCTAACCCGATGCACAATCTCCATAACTTTCTTTTTATTTATTTTTTTCTCCATGGAAACAGCGTGCGTCTGCGCGCGCAGTGCTTTGTGGGTGAAAAACTTCAAGAGCGGTTTTGCTGAGAAATTGAAATTCGGAAATTCTTAAAATCCGGATCCTGCAGCTAATTTTTATTATTTCTTGATCAGATTGGGCTGGTAAGAAAGCCTGATGTTTGAGCTTTCTAAAAATGTAAATTATTAGTCGAAATTGTCGGTACTTTTTCCGATGCGAGGATTTAAAAACGAAAGTTCGTTTTTTCTAGCCGAAAGTGACTTTTGTTTTAAAATCTTTAAAATATATCAGAGTTTGTCCCTGAGATTTGAAATTGATATATTTTTACTTGCAATTTCCTACTCTTTCCGGTCGTGTGATTTGTTTTTTTCGACGGCGTCTGGATGGTGAAGAAAAAAGGGGAAAAAACGGTAGAAATCGCATAAAATATTTAAACATTTAATAACAAAAAAAATATTCACAGTATAAAAATCGGTTTTCACGTATCACCTCCTCCCCATACCCCACCCACTCCCCGAATCTCCGATTGCCAAATTTCGTATCTCTGCGATGGGCGATCGCTGAGCCTATAGTGTATAAGACACACACACAGACAGGCATTGCCTTTTATTATATAGATTTTGTTTTCTCGATGTAAGATGTTTTGAAAGCAACGTAATATTACGATATTCGAAATTGCAAAACGGTTTTTAATTTGTTCGATTATGGTGTAAAACTATACTATTAGCATGTATGGTGTAAAACAGTACTATATCTTATGCAGTCGTAATACTCGGACGAGGGCGTGTTTAGGTGCTTATCTAAGATATATTACGCCTGCACAGCGAGATATTTAAGTTTTTTAGCATTTTCGCTACGCCACCTTTGAAAATAAACCCAGTTACCAAATAAAAACGAAAATTGAATGAAAAGTGCAAAAACAGTGTAATTTAAAATACTTATGAGTGTTATTTTGTGTAATTAAACTTAATTTAAGGAATTATTGAAGAAGTAAAGAGAACGTGAATATGAGTCTGCAGGGAAAGTCATGTGTTGCCCACATCAGATTTTTTTTCCAAAAGGAAAACCAGAATTTTTTAGTAGACACATATATTAAAAAAGAAATTTATACTGATTTAATATTTATTTTGAGCCATATACCGCTTGCAAAGGAAGGAATCAGCATACTCAACAGAAAGAGTCAACGTTTTTCTATAGTAAACATAAAAAATGATGAAGAGTTGAATAGGTCCACAATTTTTTTATACGGGAAGCATTTGAAAGCTCGTACAGGTAATTTTAAGTTTTATCAGGATAGTAACTTTTAATACCATAAAGTATAACATATTATAGCATTAACTTTTTTAAAATGTTGTTTTGAGTGCTATCGACCGTCATTTCACTGAAGTTAGTGAAATGAATTTAGTGCTTGTCATTCCAAAAAAAAATTTCCCAATAATTAGTACGTTTCATTCTGAGAAGCACTAAATTTTGGCTCACGAGACTCAAGCTGAAGACTTATGTACGAGTATTTAGTTAAACAGAAGAAGCTAATATTTCGAAAAATTCGAATTAAGGGCGACGAAACAAAAGGGATATAAACAAGAAAGATCAATCATGCATAAAGCATTGATTATGAAACACTTTCCAACTGAAATACAATTTTATTCAAACAGCTCAAAAATGCGATACATTCAGCACTGATATTTTTTAATTATCACAGTACTGCAATAAATTATTAAACTTGGAAACTTAAAACTTCATCTTAAAAGCAAATCGTCTGCTTCTCTATGTTAAATCAATGACTATTTCATTCATATCCAGTGTTATCCAGTGTTTCTTTCAGTATTTAAAACGTATCTCTAATCTTGAAATTTCGGAATACCCATACATATAGATTCGATTTTAACCGTTTCGATAGAATTTCTTGCAATAGAACGCTTCGTAAAATGGCATTGCATCAGCATTAAAACAATCTCCAAACTCTTAAAGTTACCGAGGAACAGTGCGTGAAATGCCGATACTAAAATCGAATTACCTGTTTTATGATGGGGATAGTCTACTAGAGTTTAGAATGATGACGTAAGAAATACTTTTATTGCTGTCAGTGACATTGATACGTATTCTAGAGATACTTTTATAAATCAGGGAACGAAAATGTAATTAGGGTAGTTCCGCTAAACTGTAAACGTAAAAATTTTGATATGTTTCTTTTCTATATTGCACCATCTTAACAGTTTGCCTTAGATTACTAAAATTAACTGGATTGCAACTCAACTCAACTCTCATACCAGAATCCATTTTTAATAGCGTTTTATTGTATTTTATTTCTTTTTCAAAATTTACATACTTTGACTTATAGCACAAATGTAAAGTTTAAGTTATTTTGTCTTAATAAAATACATATTTACAAATGAGAACATAATTTTTCAATGCTATATCTATTTTTGATAGCATGAGCTAAGAATATAGCCAATCAACACAGCATATGATAAAAAACAGTATAAAATTTAAGAGCACAAATCAGTTCAATCAGATGTATTTAATTGCGGCTAATTGTAACAGAAAACATTAATTCATATATTCATTTTCGGTAAATAGATACTCTTTAAAAAAATCTGATGTGGGCAGCACATGACTTTCCTTATATAATGCAATGAATTTACCACTTTTACAGTAAAAAAAAATTATTTTTATAGTAGTTATTTATATTCTTTCCAAGATATTGAATTTTCGTCAAGGAGTAGTCATTTTCCATGTCGTCATCATCAACGAGTCGTCATTGATTTAGCGTCATTTTTATCCACGTAGCGAGTTTTTCGTTAATTTAGCAACATTTAAAAAAGTCGCCTAGTTGGCAACATTCCACCAAATTCGTCTCCAAAATCTCGCCAAGTGTTATGGACGGAAAAATAAGTTATTCTTACAACAGATAAATGACAATTGGCGTTTAAATACAAAAGTTTTACTCACAGTATCTTTTTTCATGAAGGGAACGAGCTAGATCCACGAGAATGATGTCACCCAATTTATCGCACGGTATTATATATGAAAACTGAACATGTTTCTCAGTAGGAAATATATTTTTTTTTTATTTTATATGATTTTTTGATAATTTTTTTTAAAAGTGTGCAATATCTCGAGAACGGTTCATATTAGCGTTCTAAAATTTATTTCAATCGCTTTCTAATGAAAATATACATAAGAAATGTCTATTTGCGTAACTTTATTAAAGGTTTTGATTTCTTGATGATTTTTTCAAAATTTCACTCGAAAATTTAGGGGGTTCTGAAAATTCGATTGGTTATAAAAACAATAAGCTTCCAGTGCTTACGGATCGTAATTTTTGTATCAAATTCGTTCGATACGATCCATTCGTTCGTCAGTTATCGTCTCCACAGACTCACTGACACACACACACACAAACACACACACACACACACACAGACATCCCTTCAAAAATGTTCGATTCGTGATCAGGGATGCTTGAAACGTACTCTCCCGTCTAAAACTCGAATTCGAATTTTCGACTCCGTTACAATACTTTCCTTATACATTATTGTATACAAGGAAAGTAAAAATGAATTCATATATTCCTTTTCGGTAAATAGATACTCTTTAAAAATATAGAACTGTTATATTATATATATTTGTTGATGTACTAATAGCCCTTCGCTAAAAGCATACATCGATATTATTACAGTATTATTTTTTTCCTTGAAAATTAAAAAGATTATGGTATAAGGTAAAAAATCTGATGTAGGCAGCACATGACTTTTCATATACTATAACACAATAAATTTACTACTTTTACAGTTTAAAAAAATGTTATTCTTATAGTTGATACGTATATTCTTTCCAAGATATTGAATTTTCTTCAATTAGTTGTCATTCTCATCAATTTAGCATGATCTTTATCCATTTGGCGAGATTTCCGTTAATTTGGCAACATTTAAAAATGTCGCCAAGTTGGCGACATTCCGCCAAATTCGTCGCCAAAATCTCCCCAAGCGTTAGAAATGGAGAAATAAGTTATTCTAATAACAGATAAATGACTATTGGTGTTCAAAAACAAAAGTATTACTCAAAGTATCTTTTCTCGTGAATGGAAAGAGCTAGAGCCACGAGAATGATGTCACTAAATTTATCGCATGATATTACATATGAAAAGTGAACATGTTTCCTAACCGTTAATATTTTTTTTTAATTTATGGGATCTTTTGATAAATTTATTTGAAAAATGTGAAATATCTCGAGAACTGTTCATGCTAGCGTTCTAAAGTTTCTGTCAATCGTTTTCTAAGGAAAAATTACATAAAAAATGTCTATTTGCGTAACTTTATTAATGGTTTTGATTTTTTGATTTTTTTTTTCAAAATTTCACTCGAAAATTGAGGGGGGTTCTGAATATTCGATTGTGGTTTAAAACAATAGGTTTCCAGTATTTACGCTTTGTGATTTTTGTACCAAATTTCATTCGAATCGCTGCATTCGTTCGTGAGGTATCGTCTCCACATACTCACTAACACACACACACACACACACACACACACTTTCACACACACACACTTTCACACACACACACACACACTCACACACACACAGAGAGAGACATCACTTCAGAAATGATTCGTGATCAGAGATTGTTGAAACGTGCTCTCCCTTTGAAAACTCGAATTCGAATTTTCCTTACAACATATGTCACAATACTTTCCTTATGCATTATGTATATAAGGAAAGTTCACAATTTAAAATACTATATAATGTTTTAGTCGCCTTTGATAAAGTATAAACTGCAGACGTGACTGTTTTTAACACTTTACAGCAAAGTTGAAAAGTGTTTATGACTTTGTTCATTCATTCATTCTGTCTGTCCGTTAGCACGATAACTGCCGTAAAAATGACTTAATCAAAATGAAATTTTAGTACGTTGTTTAGACGGTCAGTAGCACCTATGGGAATATAAATGAATAATATCACCCAATTAGTTTTGGATTGAACCCGGGTTGAAAAATTGTAATACATTGAGCCCTATGGGACCTAATTCTTCAAACATTTCTTAAGCGGATTACAATCTCACAAATTGCTTCGAAAATTTTAGATAATATTCAAATTGTTCCATAAAATATATAAAAAAAAATTCAGCGAAATATATTCAGTAGTTTTTAAATAAAAATTAAAATAATAATTACGCCTCTTATAAGAAGCGATCACGTGAACATATGAAAAAATCACATGACCCACTTCAAAATTGTATATGGCATCCATCTTGTCTCAAAATCGTGATTTTTTAAGTTCTTTTTAATTCACATTGAGTGTTGTATCCGTCCTAAAACCAATTTATTTGTGCTTAAATTCTATGCATCTACATACTGAAACAACCCAATTACAATATATTTGAGTTTAAATGATCATCTAAATTTGATTATTTCTACAACGAAGCCTATTTTTCACTTATGTAAAATGTAAACCGCAAAATATGTAGAATGAGTTGTATTAGAATTGCTGTATTTCTTTAACACAAAATTATTTTACCCATGGAGTCTGTATAGCTGATATGAAAGAAATATTCATTGATTTTACAAAGAGAAGGACGATTTTTTTCGATGAAGTTTTAAGCATAGAGTTTAATTACTTGTAGCTCCATGGTCTTAATTTTAAAATAGAATAAATTATTATAGTATTGTGATGAATGAAATGAAAGGAAAATGTTATGAATGAAATGCTGGTTTTATAGAGAGATCCCGGCGTGTTATTTTTTCTATGACGTCATTTGAATGAATGTCAGTTGTTTTCGATGAAGTTTTCAAATATAATAAATTATCGTAGTATTATGATAGTTTCAAAAATATTACCGAGGAATGTATCGCATTTTAGAGATATTTAAACCAGGTAATTTATATTTCAATGCCGTTATTTGAATGAAGTTCATTTTTTTCGATGAACGTTTAAATTTTCAAATAAAATAAATTAATGTAGTATTGTGATAAGTTTTAAAATATTACCGAGGAATGTATTGCATTTTAGACATGGTTAAATAAAATTGCATTGAAGCTGAAAAGTGTTTCATGATCAATGCTTTAAACATGATTGATCTTTCTTCAGTCCAACCATTCATTCCTTCCTTTTATGGTCAGTTCTTCACTTTTGCTACAATTACTGCTTACATTACCTTTACTGCTTACAATTCTTGGAAATCGGTAAACCAGTATCACTGCCTGTGCGTTTACCGAACCCAAAAATTGCACATATAACCATAATTATTAATTATTTTGTCTATCACGCTCACACGACTGTATAAACCTACGGTACTGGCGAACAAACATGCTCGCAGTAAACCACGTGCTCACTCAGCTCGTGACGTCACACTCCCTATACGTCACAGGAAGAATCGAAAATGAAAAACTTACTTCAAAGTCGAATGTTTGGAAGAAAATAATGAAAGTTTTGATTAGTATATTCAAAGGCTTAAAACTACTTTAAACTCAACGGATTAAATCATTAAATGATACCAGCTAGGAAACAGAAAAAGCGAAACAATTAATTATCATCAATTGTTTGGTATCGAAATACTACCACCTCCTTTCCAGCTTCACAGCACCTGACTTACCAGCTAAAAAATGTTATGAAGAACTTCTGAAATTACTTAAATAACACTTATGTAAACGGAAAATCTTATGTGGGCAACACATGACTTTCCTTATATAATGTAATGAATTTACTACTTTTACAGTAAAAAAAATAGGTTTTTCTTATAGTAGATACTAATATTATTTCCAAGACATTGAATTTTCGACAATTAGTCGTCATTTTCATTGATTTAGCGTCATTTTTATCCATTTGGCGAGATTTTCGTTAATTTGGCAACATTTCAAAAAGTCGCCAAGTTGGCGACATTCCGCCAAATTCGTCGCCAAAATATCGCCAAGCGTAATGGACGAAGAAATAAGTTGTTCTTACAGCAGATAAATGACTATTGGCGTTCAAATACAAAAGTATTACTCAAAGTATCTTTTTTCATGAATGGAACGAGCTAGATCCACGAGAATGATGTCACCCAATTTATCGCATGGTATTACATATGAAAAGTGAACATGTTTATCAATAGGAAATTTTTTTTTTTCATTTTATATGACTTATTAATAATTTTTTTGAAAAATATGCAATATCTCGAGAACGGTTCATGTTAGCGTTCTAAAATTTATGTCAATTTCTAATGAAAAATTACATAAGAAATGTCTATTTGCGTAACTTTATTAGTGGTTTTGATTTTTTGACGATTTTTTCAAAATTTTGTTCGAAAATTTAGGGGGGGTTCTAAACATTAGATTACGTATAAAAATAATAGGCTTCCAGTGTTTAGGGATTGTGATATTTGTACCAAATTTTGTTCGAAGCGGTCCATTCGTTCGTCAGTTATCGTCTCCACAGACTCACTGACACACACACACACAGCCATCACTTCAAAAATGTTCGATTCGTGATCAGGGATGCTTTAAACGTGCTATCCCGTCGAAAACTCGAATTCGAATGTTCGACCCCGTTCAAATACTTTCCTTATACATTATGTATATAAGGAAAGTAATAACGCGCCCTCTGTGAACAACACAGGTTCCCATGCAGAGCGAAGCAAACGGGTGAATCCATTACAAACTATACAGGGTGTCCCAAAAACATTGACCTCGGCTTTTATTGCTTAAATATTGATCTTTGAATTATATAATAAACTAGCAGCATACCCGTTCTTCGTACGGGGTATATAATATAAAGAAACTTGATATCCATAATCATGCGCAAATTCTTATAGTATACTAAATTACATGTTTAATCAAAATATTCTGTTAAAATATTTAATATAATGCTCCTAAAAAGAAGTTTAAGAATCTCTGTTCTCGCTATATAAAATTATCTTCATGGACATATCTGAAGAATAAAACATCTTGGACCACCTTATGTAAGCAAATATAAAAAAAAAATATGGAATTGAATCAATATATGCAAAATAAAAGCGTTAAAATTGTATGGGACCCGTACTAATTATATATGCGAATATTAGAAAATATAACCTGTATTAGTAGATTACATGTATAAATTGAAAATACCAATAAACCCGTAATCTTTAAATCTGAAGACAGTCATTTATTCCAATATATGTCAAAATTAAAGTGCTAAAATTATATGGGAAGATATACACGTACTACTTATAATGTCCGATTATTAGTAGAAGATTACCCGTTTTACAATATGAGTCTCAAATGTTTTTTGGTAAAATACAACAGACGACGTAATAAATTGAATATATAATTAATCCCCTTAATCTTCATACCAGAAGACTGTACTTGATTCCAATATATATGCCAATATATGTCAAAATATATGCCAATATACCTGTACTACTTATATTCTCGTAGGTTAGAAGATATACCCGTGCATTCCTAGAAGATTACCCGCACAACGTACAGTATGCGTGTGTCAGCAATTTTTGTCGCAATAAAACAATGGCGTAATAACTTAAAAATATCAATAATCACTGAATCAATAATTCCGGAAAATATCAATAATAACTGAAAGTAAGTTTAAACCTGAAGAGTATAATTGATATTATCCAGTCCAAAATGAAATGGCAATGAAATTTATTTTATATACATATCTTCATTATTCAAATCGGAAAGGATTTAATAAAAATCGTCTGCCGCATAAACACATTGGATTTAAATCCGTTGCTAAGCGACATGATATCATTTGCTTCAAATAAATTGGTAGAAAAAATATCGTCTAAATAGTTAGTTATATTTCTATGGAACATTTGGCGACAGTTTCGTCAAATTAGCGACATTTTAAAAAATCGTCAAATTTATCGCCAAGTGGGACTGTAGAACTGACAGTTCCACTTTGCGACAAATTGACGAAATATCATCACAATACTATCCCCTAACAAAAAACAATTAATATCATTTATGTAGCGCCATTTAATCAATTTCAAGATATTTTTATAGATTTGAAAACATTTTTATCAATGTGGTGACATTTTAAAAATTCGCTAAATGTATTACTAAGTAGGATGGTTGGTCTGACAGATAAATGCTAACCAAACATCATTTCAGTGCTCTCTTCTAACAAAACAAAAAAAAATTTTATTGATATGTAGAAGACCCAAGCCACACGACCAACCCGAAGGTTTATGGCAGCTGTTTGTGTGTCGTTTATATCAATTTGGCGACATTTCCGTCAATTTGGCAAAGTTTAAGAAAAGTTGTCAAATTAGCGATATCCCTCCAAATTCGTAGCTTTGAATTTGCAGATCTGAATGAAACACTCTTATCCCGTTTCAATATACTAAATGAAAACACTACAATTGTATTAGAAGATATACCCGCTCTACTCTTTTTCTGTTTCAACAATCGGCTATATGAATTTATTGGCTAAACACAATATATGAGTTTAGTAGCTAAATACGATATAAGCTTGAAAACTCTTTGCCAAAATAAATGAAATTGATGTACGCAGTCAGCAATTAATATAATTAAAAGAAAAATCAAACCGTCCATTCATAAGATATACTTTTATATCCATTTATCCATTTATTTATTATTTAAATCGAAAAAAAATAATAAAAACATTAACAAACACATTTAATTTAATCCGTTATTCGTACGGAGTGTATAATTTAAAGAAACTTATAGTTCGCAATCATGTGCAAATTCTGTTAAAATATTAAATTTATTGCTCCTAAAGAGAAGTTTAAGAATATATGTTCTCACTATGCAAAATTATCTTAACGATCAGATCTGAAGAATAAAACATCCTGCCCCCTTTTATAAGCAAATTTACAGAAGAAAAAATAGGAATTGAATGAATATATGCAACCCCGTACTAATTATATTGTCGCAGATCAGAAAATATGCCAATGTGTTAGTAGAAGATTACCCGTATTACAATATGCGTCTCAAAAATATTTGCCATAATAAAAGAGATGATGTAATAAATTGAAAACATCTATAATATCCGTACTCTTTATACCAGAAGGTCGTAATTGATTCCAATATATGCCAATATATATCAAAACATATGTCAATATACCTGTACTACTTATATTCTCGTAGATTAAAAGATATACACGTGTATTTGTAGAAGATTCGTACAACATACAATATATGAGTTTAAACAATTTTTGTCATAATAAAATAATTGCATAATAACTTGAAAATATCAGTAATCCTTGAATCAATAATCCCCGAAAATATAAATAATAATAATTTTTAAACCTGAAGACCGTAATTGATATTATCCAGTCAAAAATGCTATAAGAAAAATCAAATCGTTCTTTTCTAAAATATATTTTTATATCCATTTATTTATTATTCAAATCGAAAAAAAAAATTATTAAAATTAACGGACAGATTTAATTTAATTGCGTTTCTGAGTAACATGATATAAGATAGAATCTTATAACATGTTAAATATGTCATGTCTTATAACATAAACTGCGAAATTAAATAACGATTTTGATTTCTCTATACTTCTCATTGTTCCGTAAAAGCTTGTTTTAAATAAACCATGAACCATGGAGATAGATTTCCCCTTTAAATCATGTTTCAAACAATACATGTTTTCAGAAAGTGACTAATTAACGCAAACAATCTCCCATCAAACTCAGAGATTAAATTTTAATTCACTTTCAAACGATTTTCAAGCTTTTCGTTTGGATAAACCACGGAGTTAGGGAGTAGAACTCCTAGGAAAAAGTTCCGTTTTTCATTAATATCTCGACAACCCCAGGTCTTAGAAACTCGAAACTTGGACAAAATTTATGGGGGCATATTTCAAGGCTATCCACCAAATTTCATTAATTTCGGTTCAGCCGTTTTTCCGTGATGATGAGACAAACGAAAATTTCGTTTTTTACTAATATCTCGAGAACCACTGGTCGTAAAAACTCAAAACACGGATATAATTTTAAGTGGGGCTATTTCTAGGCTACCCACAAAATTTCATCAAATTCGGTTCAGCCGTTCTCCCGTGATGGTGGGACAAACAGACAGACAGACAGACAGATTTTCATTTTTATTTATATAGATTACAAATTTGCGTAAAGAAAGGTAAAGAATTTTATGAAGTGAATTTTAAAAAGTGAATTTTATGAATTTTAAAATTTTCAAGGGAATTAAATTTTAAGAAATGCAAAATTTAAATTTTTATACGGCCCCCGTACAAAAACATTCCAATGAGTAAAATGTGCTCCGTACACTAATAAAGGGATGTACAAAATTTCAGCATTTTATCATAAAAAGTCCCAGATATATGAAAAGACAAAAATGCTGACCACTTTTCGTTGCATCCACATGGATTCTCAGAGGGGAAAAATCATGTCGGCAGATCGCGTTTCAGGGGTCATACACAAATTACGAAAGCAAACAATGATTACATAAATAAATAATTTTACTATTTATTGGTACAAAAGTATCTACACTGTGTAGATATAATAAATTTACACAAAAATTACGAAGCGTGTTCAAAGTGTTTTCATCTATGCCAAAAATCTATTAAAGATAAAAGGCAGATATTATTTGCCTATGGTGCATTTCTGCATAGCGTTATTTGCACTCTTGCTGTAAACATTTACATTTTAATTTGTGTTTAATCCCTCGCCAAATTTGTTTAAACAAAGCTCCGGGACTTTTTATAATAAAATGCTGAAATTTTGTACTTCACCATATTAGTGTATGGGGCACATTTTACTCATTGGAAATGTTTTTGTACGGGGACCATATAAAAATTTAAATTTTGTATTTCTTCAAATTTAATCCCCTGAAAATGTTTATCGATCTGATAAAATCCTGTACTTTATTACGCAACTTTGTAATTTTTTATCGATTTCATAAAATTATGTACCCTTTTTTACGCAACTTTGTAATTTATTATATATGTCTAACATCAATTTTTATGGAATAAAAGCCGAGGTCAATGTTTTTGGGACACCCTGTATAACGATTTTAAAAAGAAATATAAAAATCTACCCATTTTAAACCAAATTGTGAAAATCCTGAATATTCTAAATCTGTAATAAATCTAATGTTAACAGCAGAGTTTTTAAGGATATTAAATGCTGATATTCGGGGGGAGGGGAATATTTCAACGGAACAGATATGCAGCACAAAAATCTGAAAATTTTAAAAACATCAAAATGGCAAAATATACGAAAGAAAGCAAATGCCAACAACTTAATTTTTTAAATATAATGTAAACCCATTAAATTGAAATTTTGAATTCTTCCAATTTTACATCCCTTAATTATAAGATTAGAATTGGCCGCTAATCGTAAATTTCTGTACATTGCTGAAGTGATAACCCTTCATGTTAATTTACTATGATGCTTCCCAGTATTCCTTCTGAAAAACAATTTGATTATTGACATAAAATTAATTTTACTTATACAATAAACAGACACTGAATTGTTCAAACAAAACTGTATTAATTATTATATTTAATATTAAATCTTAGAATAGCTTAATTTTAAATCAATAATTATATTTAGAATTTACTATCTTGTACAAAATTATAGTTTCTTTGATCTCACAGATTCGGTAGTGATACCGTTTGCATTCTCTCATCGACTTCTGGTCGGGTAACAAACTTCTTCATATTAGGATATGAAAAATTTACCTGTTTGATCTTTGGAGTACATATTAATGACCAACCCCTGTGGCAACCTGATAGGTTTTTGCCAACGACTAAGGAGGGCGGTTTTGGCTACGTATATCCACTACTCAGCGAGACACGCAACCAAGAGAGCGAAAGTCGGCGGAACCATTCACCGGGCAGGGCGAAGTCGTCGAATCTCGACCTCAGTCGCCGACGGGTCTGGTAACAGGTCATAAAGGGCCTGCTCCTCTACGCCACCTGGAAGAGTCTGCTTTGAAGTTTAAACCACGTTAGGAGTCGACCTCTCCACAGATTTATGTACCACTTAGGTTATGTGGGTCTGTGGCTATAAAAGCCAGTGACCGTCCGTGAACAACCTCACCCCTATCTTTAGAGTACAGTTGGACATCTTTGGACATCACTAAAAACACCTTTTACGCGCTTATTCAACCACATAGACATTTCGTGCATCATTAACCACGATATTTTAGCTAGGGGCTATTAGCACATTTTACGTGCTTATTGTGAAACCAGAAATTGATCTCACACTTTGATGAGACAGTTTTATGAGAATATTTATTGCGTACGAAACTTCGGACAATACTGACAGTCTGGATGGCACCGAGTTTTACAACCCGTGAACCTAAAGGTCAGAAAACCATAAATTTAGGGGTGCCATGACAGAGGGCCGAGCTGGCCCTCACGAGGATGTGAAATGGTTCCATTGGTTAAAGGATTAACCAATGGAGAAAGTACTGGTTGCGTCACATTGAATGCTTCAAATGAAAGCAAGGGGGGGAATGACGCCCCCGAGAAAGAGGAGAACCACAGCCGGTGACCCGAGAACGACGAAACAGATATAACTTGTACAACATGACTTGAGAAAGTAGACTTAAACAGATAACTGAATCATGACTTGAAGAGATGTGTGCAACGACTGCGACGTTATGACTTATGTGAGGCTTGCCTGCCATTATGATAGAACGGCAATACTAAAGAAGCAAAGTATTGCGTAGAGATTCCCAAATAAGGGAGATCTATTATGTGTTCAGTACAACCAAGTATTTGCAAGATTATGGTCTATTGCAAAGATCCAAATTGAAGGTATGTGTTCCTCAATCCTCCACAGGTTAATAAATACGTTAGGTATATGGTTAAGAGTCTCACATGATCTCCTCTCACATGCTATCTTAATAAATAATTAATAGGCAGAGTAGAATGTAATTGAATTTAATAAGTATTTTATGTTTTTAATAAATGTTATTGTTAATGTTAAATTGGTGTAATCTTTTTGGTAAAATATTGATTAATAATTCCTTTACAGAACTCACGCAAAAAGTAAATAATTGGAGGGTTATTGCAAACACAACGCACAACGTAATGATAAATAATGTTAATCATAATAAAAGTTCTTGTATTTATAAAATGTGTGCCACACTTATATCACAGGAACTATGTCGAGAATGTTGAAGCACATTTTCGACGCGTTTATTCCACAACAAATAAAACGAATGTTGGAACACATTTTTACTTGCTTATTCCACAGCAAAATAAAACGATAGTGTTAGGAGCACATTTTTACGCGCTTATTCCATAACAAATTTTTCGAGAGTTATCTTAAACCTTCCTTGACGCATAGGGGTAACGTTTATTTCCCCTCTTGGATCTCATTGGCTCTACCGTATCTGTGTGCCAATTCGCTCCAGTCATCTGGGGCGTGGTCTACAATGGCTTTCATTGGTTACTTTGTGATGCCCACGGGCTCGCTTTCATCCATCGTTGTATCTCTCATGCTATCTATCATGCTTCATTTATTACTAGTAAATAAATTGTCTATGCTTCATTTATTACTCTAAATAAATTGTCTAAATTGTCCGTCCATTAAGAAATTAGGCATCTCCTTGTCGCCGAGCCATATCTGGAATAAGAAACTATCTTTTGTGCAATTGTATCACTACAGTACCAAAGAAATTTATAAAAGTTATCCGACATCTAACAGCATTACTAACATTTCAAACTATAGTAAACAAAGAAATCAACGATTTAGATCTAGTACGAAAGGTGCATTACAAAGAAATGACAAATCCTTGAGTTGGAACCAAAACTCTGTCAACTTAAAAGAACTTGAATTAGAAAAAGTACAAACATAATACACGCCTACTAAATTTCAAGAAGATTGAATTTCTAGAAAAAAAATCCAAATAAATGTGTTTATTTTTTAAAAGATTGTCACAAAAGTGAAAAGCAAGCTTCAGTGAGCATGAAGTTCTTTTTCTATTCTTAAAAAAAAAAAATTAGTTTCAAAATAATAACGACTCCCACAAAATTCCCGTGAGATTTGCGTCTTCAGAAAGAAATTAAGGTTTTAATTTTTTATTCTAGTCTGGGAAATGGAAAAAAGAACTTCAGTAGGTGGAAAGTTGAGCTGTATTTATTCTTTGCAAAAAAGAAGTGGTTTCCGGAGTTAGTCAGTCGGATATTAACCATACCCACTAAATTTCTGTTAAACTGAACTTTCAAGAAAAGAATTTATTGCAGTTTTTATTTTTAAAAGTTTGTCTTCAAAATAAAAAGAGACTTCGGTTAGGATTGAACGCCTCCCCCCTCTCTACCATCATTCTCTTCATAATTTTTTGGCATATATAACGTATTACTTTCCTTATATACATAATGTATAAGGAAAGTATTGTGACGGGGTCGAAAATTCGAATTCGAGTTTTCGACGGGAGAGCACGTTTCAAGCCTCCCTGATCACGAATCAAACATTTTTGAAGTGATGTCTGTGTGTGTGTGTGTGTGTGTGTGTCAGTGAGTCTGTGGAGACGATAACTGACGAACGAATGAACCGATTCGAACGAAATTTGGTACAAATATCACAATCCATAAACACTGGAAGGCTATTGTTTTTAAACGTAACCAAATGTTCAGAACTCCCCTAAATTTTCGAGTGAAATTTTGAAAAAATCGTCAAAAAATCAAAACCGCTAATAAAGTTACGCAAAAAGGGCATTTCTTATGTAATTTTTCATTAGAAAACGATTAATGTAAATTTTAGAACGCTAACATGAACCGTTCTCGAGATATTTCACATTAAAAAAAAATATCAAAAAGTCATATAAAATAAAAAATATATATTTCCTATTGAGAAACATGTTCACTTTTCACATGTAATAAATACCATGCGATAAATTTGGTGACATCCTCGTGGATCTAGCCCGTTCCATTCATGAGAAAAGATACTTTGAGTAATACTTTTATATTTGAAGGCCAATAGTCATTTATCTGCTATAAGAATAACTTATTACTCCATCAGTAAAACTTGGCGAGATTTTGGCGACGAATTTGGCGGAATGTCGCCAACTTGGCGACTTTTTGAAATGTTGTCAAATTAATGAAAATCTCGACAAATGGATTAAAATGACGTTAAATCAATGAAAATGACGACTAATTGTCGAAAATTCAATATCTTGGAAAGAATATAAGTATCTACTATAAGAAAATCCTATTTTTTTCACTGTAAAAGTAGTGAATTCATTGCATTATATAAGGAAAGTCATGTGTTGCCCACATCAGATTATTTTTAAATCGTAGGGACTTTTGTAAGGACATTAATTAATAATTATATCATTTGGAAATGAAGTCGCCTGTTGTGCATGGATTATATACAATTTTCACTCTTAATTATATGAATAATTTTTTGTTATTGTTTTAGATTAATAAATCTCTTAGATATAACAATAATATAGATATAATATTAATATATAATAACGTTCATAGATATAATAATAATAATGATCTCTGCTTTAACTCCCGGACAACAGAGGGTAAATTTTCTAACATATAAATAAAATAAAAGTTAATGATCGTAAATTATTTGGGTAGACACGATCTGTCTTGTCTCCCCTGACGCTTCACCACTGATGACTAAATACCGAGAAGAACTGAAGATAAAGAGGGACTTCCTTGGTAACATCGTTTATATAAAATTATTCTTTTCTAACATAAATATATGCTTGGTTTAAACTCCTTTTTATCAAACGTTTATTTATCTTGCTGCCACAGGTATAACCGAAAGAAATGAATTATACAAATATCCTTTCGAACTATCATTTCCTACAGACGATTTATTTTCTACTCCATGCTTAAAAGTCCTTTCTTCCTCTTAAGGGTTTAAAACTACATTTTTTTTTGTCAATGGTGTTTACAATAGACTATCTCGTTGCATTCTAATAAAATAAAGTCAGAATTCTTCAAAAATGTTTGTTGCAATTGCTGAATTCAGTTGCATTTGTTGAATATGCTGTTGCAATTGCATTGAAAAGGTTAAAAAACCAGGTGAAGAAGTCCTTACGACCTATGCAAGGTTCTTAGTAAAGATCTGAAGTACCTCAATAACTAATGGAACTAAGGTGTGAAAATTGCATGTTCCTCAGAAATAAAATAAAAGCATTTACCTTAAATTAAAACTACTTGAACCGTAAAACTATTTAAATTAATGAAAACTCCTGCATATACATTAATAAGAAAAAATCTGATGTGGGCAACACATAATTTTCCTTATATAATGTAATGAATTTACTACTTTTACAGTAAAAAAATAGGTTTTTCTTATAGTAGATACTAATATTCTTTCCAAGACATTGAATTTTCGACAATTAGTCGTCATTTTCATTGATTTAGCGTCATTTTTATCCATTTGGCGAGATTTTCGTTAATTTGGCAACATTTCAAAAAGTCGCCAAGTTGGCGACATTCCGCCAAATTCGTCGCCAAAATCTCGCCAAGCGGTATGCACTAAGAAATAAGTTATTCTTACAGCAGATAAATGACTATTGGCGTACAAATACAAAAGTATTACTCAGAGTATCTTTTTTCATGAATGGAACGAGCTAGATGCACGAGAATGATGTCACCCAATTTATCGCATGGTATTACATATGAAAAGTGAACATGTTTATCAATAGGAAATATTTTTTTTTATTTTATATGACTTTTTGATATTTTTTTTAAATGAACAATATCTCGAGAACGGTTTGTGTTAGCGTTCTAAAATTTATGTCAATCGTTTTCTAATGACAAATTACATAAGAAATGTCTATTTGCTTAACTTTATCAGTGGTTTTGATTTTTTGACGATTTTTTCAAAATTTCATTCGAAAATTTAGGGGGGTTCTGAACATTCGATTGCGTATAAGAACAATAGGCTTCCAGTGTTTACGGATTGTGATTTTTGTACCAAATTTGGTTCAAATCGGTCCATTCGTTCATCAGTTATCGTCTCCACAGACCCACTGACACACACACACACACACACTCACACAGACATCACTTCAAAAATGTTCGATTCGGGATCAGGGATGCTTGAAACGTGCTCTCCCGTCGAAAACTCGAATTAGAATTTTCGACCCCGTCACAATACTTTCCTCATACATTATGTATATAAGGAAAGTAATAATATAACACTTGTTACGCACATGTTTAGGTGTAGAAATTCACGGTCATGAATATGTAGCTTCAGCGTTTATTCACACTCCTTCTGCTTCTGCTACTCAGGGGGAGGGGGGAGGGTCCTACGAGCCCGGCAACCAATCAAATACGTGTCAGTTTAATGACCACGGGAGTAAGATTTCGTCATCACTGACACCACGGACCGGCAGAGTTGCTGCCAAAACACAAGTCTTCCCGATATTGCAATTAATAATTGTTTGTTAATTTTGAAGTGGCAATATCCAGCCATAAACAACTTGCACAGAGATTTTTACTTTCCTTATATACATAATCTATAAGGAAAGTATTGTGACGGGGTCGAAAATTCGAATTCGAGTTTTCGACGGGAGAGCACGTTTCAAGCATCCCTGATCACGAATCAAACATTTTTGAAGTGATGTCTGTGTGTGTGTATGTGTGTGTGTGTGTGTGTGTGTGTGTGTGTGTGTGTGTGAAAGTATGTGTGTGTGTGTGTCAGTGAGTCTGTGGAGACGATAACTGACGAACGAATGGACCGATTCGAACCAAATTGGGTACAAAAATCACAATCCGTAAACACTGGAAGCCTATTGCTTTTATATGCAATCGAACGTTAAGAACCCCCCTAAATTTTCGAATGAAATTTTGAAAAAATCGTCAAAAAATCAAAACCACTAATAAAGTTACGCAAATAGACATGTCTTATGTAATTTTTCATTAGAAAACGATTGACATATATTTTAGAACGCTAACGTGAACCGTTCTCGAGATATTGTTCATTTTTAAAAAAAAAATTATCAAAAATTCATATAAAAAAAAATTCCTATTGAGAAACATGTTCACTTTTCATATGTAATACCATGCGATAATTTGGGTTACATCATTCTCGTGGAACTAGCTCATTCCATTCATGAAAAAATATACTTTTAGTAATACTTTTGTGTTTGAACGCCAATAGTCATTTATCTACTCTAAGAATAACTTATTTCTCAGTGCATAACGCTTGGCGAGATTTTGGCGACGAATTTGGCGGAATGTCGCCAACTTGGCGACTTTTTGAAACGTTGCCAAATTAACGAATATCTCGCCAAATGGATAAAAATGACGACTAATTGTCGAAAATTTAATATCTTGGAAAGAATATTAGTATCTACTATAAGAAAAACCTACTTTTTGAACTGTAAAAGTAGTAAATTCATTACATTATATAAGGAAAATCATGTGTTGCCCACATCAGATTTTTTTTTCAAGTTGTGCACACCGAACTCAGTGACGTCCAGAGAAATTTAGTGACGTAGTTGGAGTAGAATGGCAGCCGCAGAACAAATTCAGTCTCGTCAAAGAGCTCGAGAACAACATGCGCGCGTCTCCTACTCCAGTGACATCATATGCACAGTACTAGAATAAAACAAGAAAGATCAATCATGCATAAAGCATTGATTATGAAACACTTTCCAACTGAAATGCAATGTTATTTAAACATTTCTAAAATGCGATACAATCAGCGGTGATCTTATTAAAATTATCATAATACTACAATAATTTATTATATTTGAAAACTTCATCGAAAACAAATTAACTTTATTCAAATAACGTCATCAAAACATAAATCGCCTGTATTTCTACATAAAAGCAGTGAATATTTCTTTCATAAACTTTTTTGCATTCCTTTCATTCAGCGGCCGAATTTTTTAAATTATCACAATACTACAATAATTTACTTTACTTAAAAACTTAAAACCATAGAGGTAAAATTACTTTCTAACTTCCAAACTTCATCAAAAAAGCAATGCTACAGAATTGTCTGCTTCTCTGCATAAAATCGGTGAATGTTTCATTCATATCAGCTATATTGCAGACTCCAGACCTAAATAATTTTGCATTAAAGAAATTTAACAATTCTTATACAACTCATATTACAGCTAGATGTGTTTACATTCTCCATACCTGAAAATTAGGCTTCGTTGTAGAAATAATCAAAGTTTGATGATCATTTCAACTCAAAAACATTGTAATTGTTTTGGCGTAGTACACAGATGCACAGAAAAAAATCAATAATAAAGCTGTTTTAGGACGGATGCAACACTAAATATAAATTAAAAAGAACTTTAACAATCACGATTTTAACACAAGATGGATGTCATATTTTATTTTGAAATGGGTCACGTGAATAATATGAGTACAATTACTATTTTAATTTTTATTTAAATAACTATCTAACATATTTTCCTGAAATTTTTTTTTATATATTTTACGGCATAATTTGAATATTTCCTAAAATTTTCGAAGCAATTTGTGAATTTTAAATTCACTTAAAATATGTTTGAAAAATTAGGTCCCGTAGGGTTCAATGTATTTCAATTTTTCAACCCGGGTTCAATCCAAGACTAATTGAGTTATATTATTCCTTTACATTCCCATATGTCCCACAGACCGTCTCAACAACATACTAAAATTTCAGCTTGATAAAGTCATAATTACGGCAGTTACCGTGTGAATGGACAAACAAACAGACAGACAGACAGAATAAACAAAGTCTTAAACACTTTTCAACTATGATGTAAAGGGTTAAAAATGAAGTCAGTCATGCCTGGCATCCCCCACCCTCCTGCTGCCACTAACTTCCTCTGTGCTTGGCGTTGGATAGTTCTATTTGGCGCCATTTTTCACTCTAAAGTATACCAGACTTGGCGAGTTATCGCAAGAATAAATACATAGGAAAAAGTCCATGAGTGTACACACTAGATCTATCTATTAAAGTGACCCTGTCTGATCGAATAAAAAGATAATTACAGCGGTGCCTCTAGCGGAAATTTTTAAAAATTAGGATGATGAATTCGGCAGCAAAGTGAGATAGACGAAAACAGCCAATTACATTTTCCAAACTTTTTTAGCAGCGGAAGCCTTTTTACTTTCCCTGCAACACATGGTAATGTATAGGGAAAGTATTGGAATCATGCCGAAAATCGCAACTCGAGTTTTCGACGAATCTACAGGTTTCGAGACCTCTAGAATACGAAAAAACTATTTTTAGCGTGACGTCTGTGTGTCTGTCTGTCTGTCTGTGCAGATTTTGTATCCACTCTAATTAAAAAACTAATGGACCGAATTTCACAAAATTTGGCAGGTAAGTCACTTGTGGGCGAGTCTGGTGCTGATTAGTTTTGGGTACGATTCGGGATAAAAGAATCCGCCTTTTTTTGCGAAATGGCCCGCAAAAGTTTGTATCCTCTCTAACTGAAAAACTAATAGACCGAATTTCACAAAATTCAGTAGATGAGTCACTTGTGGGTCACCCTGGTTCTGATTAGATTTTGGTACGATTTGGAAAAAAATAACCCGCCTTTTTTTGCAAAATGGCCCGCAAAAATCGTCAAAATCTAAACTAAAGAACTACGTATGCTCAAATATATCTATTAAATGCTTGTTTAATACGTAATTTTTAACGAAGAAAAGAATAAGACCAACCCCATTACACTAGGACTAGCCGTTCTCAAGATATTTTAGTTTTTCTTATTTTCTCTACTCCACCTTTGAAAATAAGTCCGGTTACCGAATGAGAAATAAAATTGAATTAAAAGTGAAATAAATTTATTTAAAATAAAGAGAATGTGGATATAAGTCTGCAGGGAAAGTCATGTGCTGCCCACATCAGATTTTTAAGTTTAATTTAAGGGCGAATCCCCAAAATAAGAAAAAGTCTAGTGTGGTACAAATTACGTATACAAAATTTTACGCGTTTACTTAATTTAAGAAAATGTATACTTAATTATCACGTCGCAGAACCCCAAGATTCCGCGAAACACTGAAAAACATTGACATAGAGCATTATCTAATTAGTAGGAATCGGTATCAGGAACACAAGAAACGCGTGTATGGAAGGCAATAAATCAACCATTTCACAAAACTGATTACACAGTTAATTTGAAACACAGTTAATTTGAGACATAGAGTTAATTGAAGACAAATTAACAGAGACACAGTAAATTTGAGGTTCCTATTCTGCCCAGCTCGGTTTTATCTGACAAATGGGTTGTTGACATTATATTACATTCTCTCGTGAATCAGTCGGCAACGTTTCACAGTATTTTCGCTATGCAACCGATTGAGTATAACTGATATCCATTCATTTCCAAATACGCGTTTCGTTTATCATTGGTGTTAATTTCTAATAATTAAACAATGCTCTATAATTTTGAATTTGGCTTTTTTCTCGCTTTGTTGTCGAACATCCTAATACTAACTTTTAAAATTCACTACGAGGGGGCGCTACAATCACTTTTATTCGATCAGATATTGTCACTTCACTGAAGATATTCCTGACGTAAACGATCGTGAACCTTTCCTTACAAAGTTATTAGGTGTCAAAAAAAAAATTCTAGAAACATTGCGTGCAATACTTTAAAACTAAAGACAACAAAAAAAATTGGCCATAGTTAAAGTATTTTATTAAATCTCCTTTCACGACGTACTAAAATTACACGGCCATAGCTCTTTCGGGCATTACTATATCCTTCATCAATGGCGAATTGAAAATAAGCGGCGAACATGTGCTTAAATACAAGCCATAACCGCCAGATAAAATTTGCATATTAATCATTTTACATTTTTAAATACGAGGTATTTAAAATATAATTATAAAATACAAAATACAATAAAAGGGAAGAGGTTCATAAATTAAATGGTAACCAGTAGGTGCCTCGTATTTAAAAATGTAAATTGATTAATATGTAAATTTTGTCTGGCGGTTTTGGCCTGTATTTAAGTACATGTTCGCCACTTATTTTCACTTCGTCACTGATGAAGGGTATAGTAATACCCAAAAGGTTATAGCCGTGTAATTTTAGTATGTGTTCGCCACGTATTTTCATTTCGCCACTGATGAAGGACATAGTAATGCCCAAAAGCGCTATGGCCGTGTAATTTTAGTACGTCGTGAAAGGAAATTTTAATAAAAGACTTTTAATTATGACCAATTTGTTTGGTTGTCATAATTTTAATTATATTGACGTGTTTCTATACTATTTTACTGTATACAATGTCTATGAGATTTCAAGACTCTCACACGCACGAACACACACACACACATATATATATATATATGTGTGTGTGAATATCTATAAATGTAAATATAGTCGTTAAAATTGCATATATACATAACTATATATTTATATAGGACAAATAGTAACTTGCACACACACCCTATAATTTCATTCGCCCCCCCCCCCCCCTCCCCCTCGGAGACCAAAAAGTCCTGAAAACACACTGTTTACTTGAAATCAAATCGTTCGATTCCTACAATTAACGTTCAAAACTCCACTCATATATCTAATAATTCAAAAGAAAAACTGTTTTTAATTGGTACCCAGGAACGAATCTGTTACTATATGGCAACCATCGAATCAATGAATCGGCGGATGAAGGCAAAGAAGGGTAAAACAGATTCTCGCAGCTTCTACGGTATTCTAAGTTATCCTTGTGCATTATGTTTGAAAATTTTTTAATTTTTTTTTTTAATTCCATTCAATGGTAATAAAAGGAGTGTTTTTAAAATTAAATACACTTTCTGATGACTAAAGAAATGCCGCGTCACATATTTTGTGGAGTTTCTTCCTTTTCGACTTTTCACAAAATATTTACTTACTTCGAACTCCCCTGTATCTAGCATTCGTATTGACAGCTTTCGGTAAACGCCAGAAATAGTCTTATATCTGATCTTCCGCATTCTGTAGCGTCTGCAACAAATTGATACTTTGACTCTATACTTGAAAGTGTCTTCTTTCTCTTCGAAGGTTGCAAGATAGATTTTTTTAAATCAATATAGTTTTTCCTGCTGAATTTTTCATTGAATAACGAGGTGCACCTGGTTTTTGCTATAGATATAAAAATTCGCTCAGGCTATTGCATAAATTATTCTGAAATAAAAGGAAAGTCTGATATGAAGAGCACAGGACTTTCCCTATAATTTCGTGTTCTCTTTATTTCTTTAATAATTCATTAAATTGAGTTTAATCGCGCAAAATAACACACATAATTATTTGAAATGACACTGAATTTGAACTTTTAATTCAATTTTTGTTTTTATTTAATAAATGGGCGTAGTTTCAAAGGCGGCCTAGCCAATAGGCGGGACACAGACGTCACGTTATCCTTTTGCTTACGGGTTTGACAGCTTCAATCCCAACCAAAGAACCTCTCAAAAAGACAGGTATTTGACATATCCTATCCCAAACAGTTTGACATACCCGATTCCCCTTTGCAGACATTGGCGTCCATGGACGCCAATGCCTGCAAAGTTCGGGGAGTCAGACTCGGGGTCATCCGAGTGCAATCCCCGCTTTCTAATCACTGGGCTATCCCACCCCTATGGGTATGTCTTCCGAAACTATTCTCAGAAAAATGTCTAGAGATATATAGCTCTAAAATTAAAATATATATATATATATATATTTCATTTATAATAATGCCCTATTCTTCGATTGAGATAAAAATTTGATTGATAAAAAACATCTCTAATAATCGTCTGGCGTAATGAAAACAATAAACGATATTTCTTATACATTTTTGAATGTATATATTTAAATTTATTTATTGGTAACCAACTATTTTATTTTCCATTTCACCAAATAACATTTTTTCAAAATTTAATGGGTTCGATAAGTTCCTGTGAGGGAGGATTGTCATCCCCTCAAATTCCCCCCCCCCCCCCCCCCCCGTCATCAAAACTGACTATACTATAAGTATGTTAAGATTCAATGCCAACTAACTACAAAAATTCTATTATTTCAATCTCTCGGTACATTATATTGGATTTTGAAATTCGATGTACGAACTTTTGATCACCCTTTGCCAGCATGCAGTTAGTTCCCTTTTACTTTTAAGAACTAGAAGAAATGAAACTTATCTAACCTTCCAAAATCTATCATTTCCTTTCTCAGATTTCTTTTTTCAGTTTATATTTTTTGTGCACCGGTGAAGTGCCTTTTCCGCCTAAAAAATTGCAACCAGTATTTTTCCTTTCAATATTTCTTCCAGTTGACTTTTTCGCTGCAACTTAAACAAAAGTGTCGAAGAATTCGGAATACTCTGCTTTTGCAGTTGCGTTGACAAGTTCTTTAAGAATTCCACGAGTAGAAAATGATAGTAGCGCAACAAAATTTATATTATCTGTCCCACCAGTGACAAAGGGTTTCCAAGCCATAGAAATAATATTTTTAGAATAATCTTGCTCCGTAGATTTTCTATAATAATAGAATCAGATATCTATAATCTGTCTATATCTGTTCTATAATCTGTCTGTGTCGTTTGTAGCGAAAAATCTAAGCGACCCACCGCCGTGAAATTCGGGGGAAAAGTACGGGGGTTGAAGAGAGGAAACACTACATCGAGATTATTTTAAAAAGAGAATTAGTTACAATGTAAAGAATTTAATAGTCGAAACTCGTTCTACTATAACAAAACAACTGGTTTTGATCGGTAGCGCCATCTATTGCTTGTTGCTAAAACTAATTACTAAAAGTTGGATTTTAAAAATAAAGACGACTATAGTTGCTTAAATGAAATGTCTCTAATAATAAAAGACCATTAATGAAGTACATAAAAATTATACAACCAGGGCGCTTTCGGACATAATTAAGGCCTTCAACAGTGGCAAAGTAAATGTCTTAAATAAAAAACAACATTAATGGACGTACATAAAAATTACACAATAATTGTATAGTTTTTATGTACGTCATTAATGGTGCTTTTTATTAAAGACATTTTAATTAAACAACTTTGGTTGTCTTTATTTTTAAAGTTTTTGCTAAATTGACATGTTTTCCATACAATTTTATTGTTTTTGGATGTTACACTGTAAAAAATAAAGTACTTAAAAACGAAAACTTCAACGTACTCGTTTTCATTTGAGTACAATGGCATCATAAACGAGTAGGTGACATACTGAAATATAATTAACCGCACTTGCTTGAAAATGAGTACTTTAATAAATACACGTATTATTTCATTAAAAATCGTGTAATAAATGTGCAATTATAATTCTGAAATTTTTTGTGCAAATAGTTTGAAGAATAAAAGTTATATCCTCGAAATTAAAGAACTATATCTTAAGAATTACGATGGTGGATGTATATATTTCGTGTGCGGTGCTATGCGGTCGTGTGTTTTTTCTCTAATGTGGCGGTAGAATACGGACACGCAATAAGCATTTCTTGTCTTATGCATATGCGCTGTTTGTCATCCGTCATTTATTTACAGTTTAAAAATATAATTGAAAAATAAAAATATAATTGAATCTCTCATATACTCAAAAATGAGTAAATAGTATTTAAAATTATGCTTAAAATTGATTCTCCCATACTCATAAATGAGTACATAGTATTTACAATTTGAACCTAAATATGCTTAAAATTTAATTCTTTGATATTCTCAAAAATGAATACATGCGTTTTTCAAAATCGAAATATGATTACTCGGGGCTATTATAAGCATGCAAAGTGCTCGAAAATGAGTACATTCTACTTTTTTTTAATACTAATTTTTAACAGTATACGTACAGTTCAAAAGGGTCCTTTCAACTTGCCCATTGTGCACATTATCGATAACAACAAAAATTAAGTCCAACAAGTTCAGTTTGCCCAGAAATCTCCAGCGATCCCACCCTAACTTTAACTCGCGAGACTACAAATTTTTTATTGCTTTGCATTTTGCTGGTGGCGTCATCTATAGTGCTATTTGAAGACGAAAACGTTCGTTCCAAGAATTTATTGACATTTTGAATGTTCGTCCTTTCAGGCCAAATTAAAATTTTGATAAGTTTATTTCTGCACATTTCATCAAATCTTCATACCACCAAAAGGTGCACAATTTTCTCTCTAATGATGTGTCTTTTATTCTAATGTATTTTTTAACTCGCTTTGAAAATAAATGTTTATTGTGTCATCTTTAAAACTAAATTACCTACTGAAGACGGGAATTATTTTTTTTTGTTTTTGTTCATTGACATCATGTCAGTGCTTTAAAATAAGAAGGCTGGCACCTGAATAAAAAATCTGATGTGGCCAGCACATGGCTTTCCCTGCAGACTTATATCCACGTTATCTTTATTTTAATTAAATTTAATTCACTTTTAATTCAATTTTCGCTCTCATTTGGTAACTATGAACTTATTTTCAAAGGTGGCGTAACGAAAATACGAAAAAACTAAAATATCTCGAGAACGGCTAATTCTAGTGTAATGGGGTTGGTCTTATTCTTTTCTTCGTTAAAAATTACGTATAAAACAAGCATTTAATGGATATATTTGAACATACGTAGTTTTTTATTTTAGATAATGACGATTTTTGCCGGCCATTTCGCAAAAGAAGGCAGCTTATTTTTTTTTTCCGAATCGTAAAAAATCTAATCAGCACCAGAGTGACCCACAGGCGACTTATTTACCGAATTTTGTGAAATTCGGTTATTTGATTTAAGCTAGAGTGAATACAGGCAATTTTTGCGAGTCATTTCGCATAAAAAGGCGAGTTCTTTTGTACCGAATTTTACTCAAAACTAATCAGCACCATATTCGCCCACAAGTGACTTACCTAAAAAATTTTATGAAATTCGGTCAATTAGTTTTTTAATTAGAGTGGTTACAAAATCTGCACAGACAGACAGACGGAACGTTAAAGCTGGTTTTTTCGTATTCTAGAGGTCTCGAAATGCGTAGATTCGTCGAAAACTCGAGCTGCGATTTTCGACATGACTCCAATACTTTCACTATTCATTACCATGTATTGCAGGGAAAGTAAAAAATGTCAAACTCAGACACCGCGAAGAAACACATATAGTCAGGCTTTTACAGAAACTATCAAAAGTCCAATTATTTAAAATTTACCTTGTAACCCGCTTGTAATTTACAGCAGTCATTCATTTATCCAACACCAGCCCTGTCTTCTCTTCAAAAATTTAACGACTAAATTCATTGAATCTCTGCTGTAATTCATGGATAAAGCCGGATACATGTTCTAGTAAATTTTATAAATAGTAAATAGTTCCACAGAGGTAGCTCAAAAGATTAATCTACGCTGAAGAGACTGAAACCAACCGATAGAGTCGCAATTGGAGCATGATTCTATAATACATATATTTTAAAAACATTTCTTGGTTCAAAAAAGAAAACCTTGTGTATAATAATAACAAGAAAGATCAAACATGCATAAAGCATTGATTATGAAACACTTTCCAACTGAAATGAAATTTTATTTAAACATCTCTAAAATGCCATACATTCAGCGGTGATGTTTTTAAAATTACCACAATACTACAATAATTTACTATATTTGGAAACTTAAAACTTCATTGAATAAAAATAAACTTTATTCAAATGACTTCCTCGAAATATAAATCGCCTGGCTCTCTATATAAAAGCAGTAAATATTTCATTCATTCACTTTTATTCCATTCCTATCATTCAGAGGTGATATTTTTAAAATTATTACAATACTGCAATAATTTATTTCACTGACGAACTTAAAACCATGGAGGTAAAAGTACTTTCTAACTACATCCTTAAAACTTCATTGAAAAAAGCAATGATATAAAATCGTCTGCTTCTCAATGTAAAATCAATGAATATTTCATTCATATCAGCTATTTTCCAGATTCCAGAGCTAAATAATTTTGCGCTAAAAAAAAATTCAATTCTTATACAACTCATATTACAGCTTGATGTGTTTACATTCTGTATATGTTAAAATTAAGCTTCGTTGTACAAATAATCAAAATTTGATGATCCTGTAAATTCAAAAATATTGTAATTGCATTGGCGCAGAGTATAGATGCTAAAAAATTACGCAAAAATAGAGCAGTTTTAGGACGACACTAAATATAAATTAAAAAGAACTTTAAAAATCACGATTTTGACACTTGGAAAAAAGATGGATGCCATATTTTATTTTGAAGTGGATCATGTGATCGCTTCATATATTATGGGTGCAATTATTATTTAGATTTTTATTTAGAAAACTACCGAACATATTTTGCTGAAATTTATTTATATATTTTATTGGATAATTTGAATATTTCCTTAAATTTTCGAAGCAAATTGGAAATTTTAAATTCTTTTAAAAAACTAAGTCCCATAAGGTTCAATGTATTTCATTTCTTCAACCTGGGTTTAATCCAAAATTGATTGGGTGATATTATTCATTTACATTCCCATATGTCCCACAGACCGTCTCAACAACATACTGAAATTTCACTTTGATAAAGTCATTTTTACGGCAGTTATCGTGCAAATGAACAGCCAGACAGAATGAACAAAGTCATAAACACTTTTTAACTATGTTGTAAAATATTAACAACTGCACAATTAAAATTAAATCTGCTTATTCCGCTATTTCAGCATATAAATAAGTCGAAATTAATAAGTTAAATATAAAATTAAAGTTCTGTTGTGCGCAACACATGACTTTCCTTATATAATGCAATGATTATACTACTTTTACAGTAAAAAAATAGGTTATTCTGATAGTAGATACTTATATTCTTTTCAAGATATTGAATTTTCGTCAATTAGTCGTCATTTTCATTAATTTAGCGTCATTTTTATCCATTTGGCGAGATTTTCGTTAATTTGGCAACATTTAAAGAAGTCTGCAAGTTGGCGACATTCCGCCAAATTCGTCGTCAAAATCTCGCCCAGTGTTATGGACGGAGAAATAAGTTATTCTTATAGCAAATAAATTATTGGCGTTCAAATACAAAAGTATTACTCAAAGTATCTTTTCTCATGATTGGAACGACCTAGATCCACGAGAATGATGTCACCCAATTTATCGCATGATATTACATATGAAAAGTGAACATGTTTTTGAACAGTTAATATATTTTTTTTAATTTATGGGATTTTTTGATAAATTTATTTGAAAAATGTGCACTATCTCGAGAATAGTTGATGCTAGCGTTCTAAAGTTTATATCAATCGTTTTCTAAGGAAAAATTGCATCTGAAATGTCTATTTGCGTAACTTTATTAAAGTTTTGATTTTTTGATTATTTTTTCAAAATTTCACTCGAAAATTTAGGGGGGTTCTGAGCATTCGATTGCGTTTAAAAGAAATAGGCTTCCAGTATTCACGAATTGTGATTTTTGTACCAAATTTCATTCGAATCGCTCCATTAGTTCGTGAGATATCGTCTCCATAGACTCTCCACCACTCACTGACACACACACACACACACACACACACTTTCACACGCACACACATACTTTCACACACACACACACACAGACATCACTTCAAAAATGTTCGATTCGTGATCAGGGTTGCTTGAAATGTGCTCTCCCGTCGAAAACTCGAATTCGAATTTTTGACCCCGTCACAATACTTTCCTTATACATTATGTATATAAAGAAAGTAAAAAGGGCATGTTTCTTTTCCTTAATTGTGCCAAAATCAAATTAACACCAGGATAACCCACAAGTGACTTGTCTACCAAATGTTGTGAAATTTGGTCAACTAGTTTCTTAGCTAAAGTGTTTACATCCGACCTTTGCAAACCATTTCGAAAAAAAAATACAATTTATTTTATCTCAAATCGTTCCAAAATTTAATTAGGACAATGGTTACCCACAAATGGCTTATCTACCAATTTTGTGAAATTTTATCCATCAGTTTTTCAGCTGGAGTGAATACATACATTGCACACACACACACACAGACGTCACTCTAAAATAGATTTTTAGTATTCTAGAGATTCCAAAGCTTGTAGATCAGTTAGAAACTCGAGTTCGGATTTTCAATAACATTTCAATACTTTCCATATACATTATCATGTATTGTAGGGAAAGTAAACATAAATAAACTTTTTCTGTATAAAGGAAAAATCTTTTGAAACTCTGTATTTGTGTGTTTCGTGTTAGTGATTTAAATCTTTATTACTGGCTTCTGTACGATAATTATCAAACATGTTTGTGTGTTTTCGAACCCTCCAAATGTCCCCTCCTGACCTTAAAGAATAAATCTTTGCACGCTTATAATATCGATATCACTGAATGGAATGGAATGAAACAGGATTCTTTATTTCTTCCCAGAAGTGGACAAAATAGGGATAGGAGTCGAAAAGTCTTTCCGACCTTCCAGGGTCCTCCTGGTAATCTCAGATGCTGAAACTTTGCATATTTATAGTATCAAATACAGAATCTAACTGAGACAATTTTTGTTTACGTAAATATTTTCAATATTAAGACCATGCATTATTAAATAAAATTATTTTAAAAAAGTGCAATTTAATTTTGTTAAAAGTATTAGTTTTTCTGTCTTTGATCTTAAATGTATATAGGTGTTTTCAAAAACTCACTCACTTTACAAATATATACATATTTCATGTGTCTAATTAAACTATTACTTAAGAAAATGAAGTTTTTCTTCATTTTAATAATGCACTTTAACCCTAAACAAACATCTAACGATTTCTCAAATAACCTCTTTATATTTCAAACGAAAACCAATTTAAAGTAAATGGCCTTTATTTAGAGTTCTAGAATAAAAGTATTTTTTTTCCATTACTTTCGTATTATTTCCCTTTGTCTTAATTCTCTGCAGTTTTCCTGTGAAACACGAAACGACTTTGAGTTAAAAGCATTTATTTTCGCACGCTTTAAAATCGATGATTTTGCGTGGTGGTGTGCGAAAATAGATATATATCTCCATTGGAGCTTTTTTACTTTCTTTTTTTCAGTTCTCTCTCTCTCTCTCTGTATCTTTGATTCTTTTAACTTCTCAAAATAGTTTTTGAAAAGATGCACTTTGAAAGATCTTCGAAGAATTAAGATTAACTTTTTATTTATTTATTTATATATTTATTTTTTTGTGTGTGTGTGTGTATATATATGCTACAGAAATGATTACTGTAAAGTAAAAACTTTTTCGAACATTTACCGAATGAACAAAGATTAAGGAGTATTTATCGTAAGGAGAGAATAAAATTTCAAAAGTCATCAAAGACATCACGACACCTGTAGAGGAAAAATGCTTTTCAATTATTTGCTTTTTCCCCACAAAGAGGACAGAAATGTTATGAGGTGAAAAGAAAGCAAGGGGGACAAGTTACCCCATGGGGTACGTACATTATCAAGTATGATATCAAATAAAAAACTTTTTCAAGCTCTTTAAAGTGAAGGGTAACATGCTATAATTGTGATCATTTGTCCCAACGATACCAAAATTTTTCTTACAAAATTTACAAAAAAAATATTACAAGCTACTTAAAGTTCACAATAAGAATAATTAATTTCTCTGTTCGTCTGTCGTTGTAACGTTTGGGGAAAATTTTGGCGACGAATTTGGCGGGATATCACCATCTTGGCAACATTTTTAAACTGTTGAATCGATGAAAATGTCTGCAAATTGATAAAAATGTCGCTAAATCGTTAAAAAATGACTCCAAATCGATAAAAACATGTCGCCAAATTCATAAAAATGGCACTAAATCCAGTAAATGAAATGGGTTTTGTTAGAAGATAATACTGTAATAATGTTTCTGTAGCGTTTGGCTGTTAATCCAATCGTCCCACTTAGTGACAAATTTGCCAATTTTTTTTAAATCTCGCTAAATGTAACAAAATTAACGAGAGATAAATAAACTAAAATGTCTCAATTGAGAAAAAAAAACATTTAATGGATGAACATTCAATATTTTACAAAATTAAGTTAAATTTCCTTAATAATCCCTGTTGCTTTGTGGGAATTATGAATTTAATAACTCAACCTATTTCACCATCCATACCATACGCTTGGCAAAAATTTTGGCTACGAAGTTGGTGGGATATCGCCAACTTGGCAATTATTTTAATGTTGCAAAATTGATAAACATGACTCTAAATCAATAAAATTAATTGTGTTTCGTTAGGAGGTAGTATTGAAATGATGGTTAGACTGCCTAGATGGATGAGTTAGACTGGCAGCGCTTGTCTGCCAGTCTAACCATATCAGGAAAAATAATTGTTGTTCAAAATGATCACAATAAATCACAAACTGTTTAAAAATTAATTTTGAAAGTCGAATGGTCTAGGCTTGCAACACACCACTTGCAACACAGTTGCAACACTTGCAACACAGTTAATTTCTAATGCTTTTAAATATAGAATATTATAAGGTCTGAATTACGCGTTAAAATACTTTTTAATAAGGATATAAAATGCAAAGCAAATTTTAAGAACCTTTCAAACAGATTCGAACGGGAAAACAATATGAATTATTTTTTATGAAAAAGATGTCATTTCTTCATTGAAAAAATATATAAATGCCAATTTCAAGTGTGCGGCTAAATTGGTTTCACGTCAAAAACTCATTTATATTTCCACCGAGAAAAATACAAAAAATCTTGTTAAGAAATTTCTATCCCTTTTTCACTCAATATTTGATATAATGCATAATTTATTAATCTGTCAAATCTGTTAAAAGTTCTTTTGTGGCACAACGTGGTTTTCATTGATTTTTATATTCTCATACTGTGTAGAAAAAGTATTGTTTCCTCGAAAGTTTTTGAAATCGACATTTTAACCGATAAGCCAAAGCTCGCAACACATTTCGAACAATCTCAAAAATATGTCAGAGTGCATGTGCATGTGCGAACATGTAGTTGTAAACCCAATTACTCTAGAACAACCGAACGTGCCATCGTAAAATTTACATTTAGAAAATCTACTTAAAAATTCAGAACTTAATGAAGTTTTTATAATTTATATATAATTAGAATAAACTTAATTTGATATATTTAATAGTTTGATAACATTTTTATTTGAAGAATAGTTTAAACAGGTAAATGACAGTTTTGCCTATGAAAAGTTATGACAAGTTGTTAAAGTTATAAAAGTTGTTAAAGTTATGACAATAGTATATTTTTACATAACTACAGTATGGACCACACTGCATCTAACAGGTTTGACAGTAGTATATTTTAACAGAATTACACTATGGACAATATTATTTATCTAAAAAGTTTAACAATATATTTTAACAGAAGTACAGTATGGACTGCACTGTAAAAGTTGTGGCAATAGCATGTTTAACACAACTTCACTATAGACTACACTATGTATCTAAAAATATGACAATAGTATGTTATAACGCAACTACACTATGAACTACACTATGTATCTAAAAAATATGACAACAGTATGTTTTAACACAACTATACTATGGACTGCATTATTCATCTAAATTGTATGACAATAATATGTTTTAACACAACTACACTATGTACTGCACTATGCATCTAAATGTTATGGCAATAGTATGTTTAACACAACGACATTATGGACAACATTATTCATCTAAAATGTATGACAATAATATGTTTTAACACAACTGCACTATGAACTGCACTGTGCATCTAAAAGTTACGGCAATAGTGTGTTTCACACAAAGGCATTATGGACTACACTATGTATTTAAAAATATGGCAATAGTATGTTATAACATAATTACGCTATGAACTACACTATGTATCTAAAAGATGTAACAATAGTATATTTTAACACAACTATATTATGAACTACACTATGCATCTAAAATGTATGACAATAATATGGATTTACACAACTATACTATGAACTACACTATGCATCTAAAAGGTAAGACAATAGTTTGTTTTAACACAACTACATTATGAACTGAACTATTCATATAAAAGGTATGACAATAGCATATTTTAGCACATCTACACCATAGACTACACTATGCATCTAAAGGGTATGAGAATAGAATGATGCAACACAACTACAATATAGACTACACTATATATATGTGAAGTATAACAATATGTTTTAACACAATTACATAGTTGTAGATTACTGTTGCAAGGCGCATCAATAATATTCACTTAAATTTGACATACCTTGGATGCATTACCTTTGGCGGTGTACGTAACACCATGGTCTTCTATTAAGAAAATGAAGGTAGACTGGATTCATTGAATTACCATTTTAATTTGGTCAAATCTTTTATTAAAACATGTCTTAATTATATGTCAGCATTAAATGTAAAAAATCTGATGTGAGCAACACATGACTTTCCTTATATAATGTAACGAATTTACTATTTTTACAGTAAAAAAAACAGGTTTTTCTTATAAGTAGATACTAATATTCTTTCCAAGATATTGAATTTTCGACAATGAGTCGTCATCTTCATTGATTTAGCGTCATTTTTATCCATTTGGCGAGATCTTCGTTAATTTGGCAACATTTCAAAAAGTCGCCAAGTTGGCGACATTCCGCAAAATTCGTCGCCAAAATCTCGCCGAGCGTTATGGACGAAGAAATAAGTTATTCTTACAGCAGATAAATGACTATTGGCGTTCAAATACAAAAGTATTACTCAGAGTATCTTTTTTCATGAATGGAACGAGCTAGATCCACGAGAATGATGTCACCCAGTTTATCGCATGGTATTACATATGAAAAGCGAACATGTTTATCAATAGGAAATATTTTTTTTTATTTTATATGACTTTTTGATAATTTTTTTGAAAAATGTAAAATATCTCGAGAACGGTTCATGTTAGCGTTCTAAAATTTGTGTTAATCGTTTTCTAATGAAAAATTACATAAGAAATGTCTATTTGCGTAACTTCATTAGCGGTTTTGATTTTTTGACGATTTTTTCAAAATTTCATTCGAAAATTTAGGAGGGTTCTGATCATTCGATTGCGTATAAAAACAATAGGCTTCCAGTGTTTACGGATTGTGATTTTTGTACCAAATTTTGTACGAATCGGTCCATTCGTTCGTCAGTTATCGTCTCCACAGACTCACTGACACACACACACATACTTTCACACACACACACAGACATCACTTCAAAAATGTTTGATTCGTGATCAGGGATGCTTGAAACGTACTCTCCCGTCGAAAACTCGAATTCGAATTTTCAACTCCGTCACAATACTTTCCTTATACATTATGTATATAAGGAAAATAACAAGCTATATAAGTACAAAACGCAACAAAACTAATGCAACAAATTTTCAAGGGTGATAGATCACATCGAAACAAATACTTTTCAACATAGAATGCATGATCGCAAGCGAAGCGTTGTTATATCAGACGCTAGAAAGCTCTTTCAGGTACGCTTATAAAGACGGTGGTTTTCGGATGCAAGGTTATTAGAAACTTGGAATGGATCGGTATACCAATGTGGAGAAGGCAGACATGCATATTGCATATGGAGTCGCCAAGGGTAATAGCAGGGAAGCGCAAAGGCTTTAACGCGGGCGCTTCCCCTACAGACGTGTTCCCGATTACGGAATGTTTTCTCACTTGCACCGCCTACTTTCTGAGAAGGTGGTCCCTTCAGTGTTGTCACACATTTGTTTTCTCTTAAATAAAGCTTTGTTTTGATATTTCGTGGCATTCCTGTTTTCGCGTTGCGTAAGACTGCATGTGTGGAAGCAATGGAAAGCGCCCTCTAGCGTGTAACCGCTTCACTTGCGACCATACATTCTATGAGGAAAAGTGTTTATTTCGATGTGTTCTATCACTCCTGAGTGTTTGTTTCATTAGTTTTGAAACACCATATATATATATATATACAGGGTGATTCAAAAGTTCGAAGCAAAAGTAAAACGCGATAAAAAAAAATATCTATGCGTCGGATACATGCGATTTGCAGATTAATATTCACAGTGGTAGGGGATTTTGTATGGCATGGAAAAAAATAGTTCAAAATCTCGATACTAGGGGCGCTGCTGCAAAGGAAACAACGAGAGGTAATAATTGTGAGATGAGATATTATATTTCAGCATGATTTACAGCTGCCAGTGCTCAATTCCACCACCACATTCCAATACTGGTGCAATCGCGGTATTACGCCTGATATAGTATTTCGCATGTATTGCGCTGTATTAGGCGTAATAACGCGACTGCACTCAGTACTTGAATGTGGTGGTGGACACATTGAGCACTGGCAGCTGTAAATCATGCTGAAATAAAATATCTCATCTCACATTAATTACGTCTCGTTGTTTTCTTTGCAGCAGCGTCCCTAGTGTCGAGATTTTGAACTGTATTTTTCATGCCATACAAAATCCCCCACCACTGTGAATATTAATCTGCAAACCGCATGTGTCTCCGACACATAGATATTTTTTATAGCGTTTTACTTTTGCTGCGAACTTTTGAATCACACTGTATATATATATATATTTATATATATATATATATATAATCAAATTTATGATCATTTTACTACACAACAAACACATATAATCAAAAATAGTTTAAAGCTGATTAATTACCTAAACGAACTACTTTACATGATATTAAAACTTTTGATTTCAAAGACCTCTTTAATAACATTGATATTAATGATTTATATAAAGTCATACTAAATTTATATCAACAATTTACTCAATCAAAAAACATCTATTTTCCAGAATTCAAAACATTATTAAAATTCATTCTGTTCAAACTGTATCTATCTCAAGGAAATTGCATATACAAATTAAATAAGGGAATACCACAGGGAGGAATCTCATCCACAATACTGGCCAACCTTTATCTACATTTTTACGAAATTCAGTACCCTTTCAACAGTCATATTCTGTACAGATTTAAACCAGGAAAAGGGGTCGCAATCCCCCTTGACCTCACTACAACCCCATAAACACACAGCTTCTAACTGTAATAATCCATTTTCAATCTCAATTTTTCTTATTATATATATATATATATATATATATATATATATATATATATATATATATATATATATATATATATATATATAATTGAATAATTGAATAATACAAAATTTAAATTTTTATACGGCCCCAGTACATAAACGTTTCCAATGAGTAAAATGAGCCCTATACACTAATTAGGTGATATACAAAATTTCAGCATTTTATCATAAAAAGTTCCAGAGATATGAAAAGACAAAGATGCTGACTTAATGACTTAAACCAGCTTTCTATGCATCGACATGGGCTCTCAGAGGGGAAAATCATGTCGGCAAATAGCGTTTCAGGGGTCATATACAAATTACGAAAGAAAACAATGATTACATAAATAAATAATAATTTTGCTATTTATTGGTACAAAAGTATCTACACTGTGTAGAAATAATAACTTTACACAAAGATTACAAAGCTTGTTCAAAATGTTTTCCATCCATGCCAATACAGAGCTGCATTCGCTTGATAACACTTCTGTGCACTCGATCAAGTTCTTGTTCCGTGATGTCACGACAACCATCTTGAATATGTTGTTGCAACTCTGCTTTATTTAAGTCCCCTCTTACCGTTCAGCGGAACTCCGATCCGCGATAATCTTCTCCCTAGATGTCACTTGTAAAAATGGCATGGTTGCAAGAATTAGGTCTTTAGCTCTTCTTTCGCAGTCCCTCCTCTTAATTGAGCTGCCCATTATCAAAAAGACTTTCGTATGAAAAAGTACACCTCTCATTGTAGTCGAATTTCAGGACGCACTTCTGCTTTATTTAAGGGAGTTGACAGATAAACAATTGTACGTAAACGACCCCACAAAAAAAAATCCATTGGCGTTAAATCAGGCGATCTAGGGAGAAATTCGACTGGCCCATGCAAGCCAATCCACTTGTCTGGAAACTCGCTATTTAACCAATGTTTCACAAATGTAGTATGTTAAGCTGGAGATCCGTCCTGTTGAAACCATACATGTGGAAGTACTGTCAGGGACAATTCATCCATAAAATCAGGAATAACTGCATTCAGAATCTCATTAACATATCTGTCACCTGTCAACGTACCATCATACAGTAAGGGTCCAAGCAAACGGGTTCTGAAAATACTACACCATACATTCACAGAAAATTGCTTCTCATGATGAATATCAAGTACCACGAATGGATTTGTGTCAGACCAGAAGTGCTCATTTTGAGGATTTATGCATCCATCGTGTTTAAAACAGCATTCGTTAGTCCAAATTACTTTTTTTCAGGAAAGAGGGATTTGCATGTTTCTGATTTAGAGCTCAATTACAAAAATTTAGACGACGTTGATAATCTGTTGGCTCATGTTCTTGCACACCATGAATGTTAAACGGATGCCATTTATTCAGTCTCAGTATTCTCTACAGTGTTGTACGTGGTACGTTCATTTCTGAAGCAGCGGTACGAAACACTACTATATGGATGACTGCAAAAATAAGCCCACATATCAATTTCTACATCAGTTGAGTGAAGTCTAGGCCTACCTAGTCCAACTACTCGATGTCCAACTACGCTTCCTGTTTCACGTACTCGTTGCACTAATAGGAAAGTTAATCTCCCAGAAGAATATCGAGAATTGGGAAAAGTGCATTGATATTCCCGTGCAGTTTCTTTAGCATTGCGATTGCATAAACTGCACAACATAAGCATTTCAAAAAGTTCTTCGTTGCTGTATTGCGACATACTACAGGCTAACATTGGTACAGGCTAACTACACTCTCAAAATGTAGCAGAAATGTGAAACACTTAAGGGACGCTCAGACTGCCGGGTTGCGCTTGTTACGCTAGCGTAAGCGAGGCGATTGATCAATGACAAAGCAAAAAAAATCTGATGTGGGCAACACATGACTTTCCTTATATAATGTAATGAATTTACTACTTTTACAGTAAAAAAATAGGTTTTTCTTATAGTAGATACTAATATTCTTTCCAAGATATTGAATTTTCGACAATTAGTCGTCATTTTCATTGATTTAGCATCATTTTTATCCATTTGGCGAGATTTTCATTAATTTGGCAACATTTCTAAAAAGTCGCCAAGTTGGCGACATTCCGCCAAATTCGTCGCCAAAATCTCGCCAAGCGTTATGCACTAAGAAAAAAGTTATTCTTACAGCAGATAAATGACTATTGGCGTTCAAATACAAAAGTATTATTCAAAGTATATTTTTTCATGAATGGAACGAGCTAGATCCACGAGAATGATGTCACTCAATTTATCGCATGGTATTACATATGAAAAGTGAACATGTTTCTCAATAGGAATTTTTTTTTTTTTATGTGACTTTTACATAATTTTTTTGAAAAATGCACAATATCTCGAGAACGGTTCATATTAGCGTTCTAAAATTTATGCCAATCGTTTTCTAATGAAAAATTACATAAGAAATGTCTATTTGCGTAACTTTATTAGCGGTTTTGATTTTTTGACGATTTTTTCAAAATTTCATTCGAAAATTTAGGGGGGTTCTGAACATTCGATTACGTATAAAAACAATAGGCTTCCAGTGTTTACGGATTGTGATTTTTTTACCACATTTGGTTCGAATCGGTCCATTCGTTCGTCAGTTATCGTCTCCACAGACTCACTAACACACACACGCACACACACACACATACTTTCACACACACACACACACACAGACATCACTTCAAAAATGTTTGATTCGTGATCAGGTATGCTTGAAACGTGCTCTCCCGTCGAAAACTCGAATTCGAATTTTCGACTCCGTCACAATACTTTCCTTATACATTATGTATATAAGGAAAGTAATAACGTTCTCATGTGATGATGCGTTTGTTGCGATTGTGTGACGCACCGAACAGGAGCAGATATTTGCATATGCATACATTTCTAAGCTGCTTTAATGTTCATTTTGATTGTGCCACTTTCAATGTAAAATTTTAAGGTATTTTTCAGGAAGCATATTTCTGAAAAATTGTAAGTAAATCGAAAGATAAGAAGCAGATATTATTTGCCTATGATGCATTTCTGCGTTGCGTCATTTGCACTCTTGCTGTAAACATTTACATTTCAATTTGTGATTAATCCCTCACCAACTTTGTTTAAACATATCTCTGGGACTTTTTATGATAAAATGCTGAAATTTTGTGCATTACCTTATTATTGTATGGGGCGCATTTTACTCATTGGAAATGTTTTTGTACGGGGACCGTATAAAAATTTAAATTTTGTATTTCTTCAAATTTAATCCCCTGAAAATGTTTATCGATCTGATAAAATCCTGTACTTTATTACGCAACTTTGTAATTTTTCATATATGTATAAGATCGATATTTAAGGAATAAAAGCCGAGGTCAATGTTTTGGGGACACCCTGTACACACACACACACACACATATATATATATATATATATATATATATATATATATATATATATCACAAACAAAATAACATCTTCTACATATCTATATATAAAATTACTTGAAATTATTCCCTGCATTTAAAATAGCTTATTAACTGGATAGGACTTTTAGGCACAATATTCTCAAAAATATTCCGCATTCTGCGACAATTGCACTATACATTTTAAGAAGCATAACAGTTGTATATTCTAACACAAAATGGCATCAAATTCGTAGACTTGGCTGCCCTGTTGACAAATTGTAAAATTAATTTTTTTAAATACGCTTTAAATTTGAAACAAAATTACTGCGAACAATGTTTAGAATATCGTATATTTACCAGAGTTCTCAGACAATAAAGGCCATGTTTTCAAAAACAAAAGGGTTCAGACCAAAAAAGAAAGAAAAAGAAATCCTGTTTTTTAAAGGGAAAAATGGAATCTTCACTTCTGCAAGAAATCCCGCAGCTTAGACACGTCTACCCGGGTCTATACGGCAGTAAAATAACAGTAGTTGCGCTCGCCTTCTCTTCCAGATCCATTCCCCCAATGTAATATCACCTGAACGGGAAGATATTGTTGCGAATTGTTCTGTTTGGAGCTTCCTCTTTCATCAGTCTCGAAGGCCAAGCGAAGAAAATACAGTGCAAGACGGAGACCAGGATTGCCAGAATTTCCCAGTTAGAAGAAGGGTTTCCAGATTTTGCGATTTATCGCCAATTTGGCGACTTCCTGAATGTTTCAGAAACTTCTTGATAGAGCGATTATTCTTTGAGATATAGAGATTTACAGAAGTTTCTTTGGAGAGACTATAAATAGAAGTAATCACTGAATCAGAGAGTTCATTTGAGAATTGACGAATGGATGAGTTACATTGAATTATTATTGTTGTCAATATTGAGAATAGTCGCTGTTTTTTTAAATTACTTTAGTCAACATTTTGAGAATAATATCGCCTATTCTGTGAAGTTAGTAGGGCATTTAAGGGATGTCTGATTGCTTACTGTTCCTGTTTACTTTGTGCTTGTGAATAAAATAAGTAAGTTATCCAGAAACTTAGAATCGTTCTTGTATCCTACGTACACACCCACGATTTGAGAGGATATGTTCGTAATAATATGAAAAATACCCAGTCATTTGAGTGTCTAGCGCCAGTCGGATTACAAAAATATGTCTGCATCACCTTTCGTTTATTTACAAGTTATACATTTGTTTAAAGAAATCTGATGTGGGCAGCACATGACTTTCCTTACATAATGCAATGAATTTACTAATTTACAGCTAAAAAATAGCTTATTCTTACGGTAGATACTTATATTATTTTCAAAATATTTAATTTTCGTCAATGAATCATCATTTTCATTGATTTAGCGTCATTTTTAACCATTTGGCGAGATTTTCATTGATTTGGCAAATTTAAGAAAGTCGCCGAGTTGGCGACATTCCTCCAAATTCGTCTCCAAAATCTCGCCAAGAGTTATAGAAGGAGAAATAAGTTATTCTTATAGCAGATAAATGACTATTGGCGTTCAAATACAAAAGTAATACTCAAAGTATCTTTTCTCATGAATGGAACAAGCTAGATCCACGAAAATGATGTCACTAAATTTATCGTATGATATTACTTATGAAAAGTGAACATGTTTCTCAACAGTTAATATATTTGCTTTAATTTATGGGATTTTTTGACAATTTTTTTTTAAAAATGTGCAATATCTCGAGAACGGTTCATGCTAACGTTCTAAAGTTTATGTCAATCGTTTTAAAAGGAAAAATTATATATAAAATGTCTATTTGCGTAAGAATATTAAAGGTTTTAATTTTTGATGATTTTTTCAAAATTTTACTCGAAAATTTAGGGGGGGTTGAGCATTCGATTGCGTTTAAAAACAATAGGCTTCCAGCATTCACAGATTGTGATTTTTGTACCAAATTTCATTCTAATCGCTATATTCGTTCGTGATATATCGTCTCCACAGACTTACTGACACACACACACACACTTTCACACACACAAACACACACAGACATCACCTCAAATATGCTTGATTCGTGATCAGGGATGCTTGAAACGTGCTCTCCGGTCGAAAACCCGAATTCGAATTTTCGACCCCGTTGCAATACTTTCCTTATACATTATGTACATAAGGAAAGTAATAATATACAATGAAAATATAAGTTAACTTGGTCGCAAATTACTTGGGTAGACACTGTCTAACTGGGCTCCCCTTATGCTGCGCCACTGCAGAATGTGTCTACACAAAAAGTCCCGTTACCTTACACCTTTCTGGTAGGTCGGACGGTCTGGATCTCAACAACAACACAAAAAATCTGATGTGGGCAACACATGACTTTCCTTATACAATGTACTGAATTTACTACTTTTACTGTAAAAAAAATCTGATGTGGGCAACACATGACTTTCCTTATATAATGCAATGAATTTACTACTTTTGCGGTAAAAAAAATCTGATGTGGGCACCACATGACTTTCCTTATATAATGTAATGAATTTACTACTTTTACAGTAAAAAAAAATAGGTTTTTCTTATAGTCGATACTAATATTTTTACCAAGATATTGAATTTTCGACAATTAGTCGTCATTTTTATTGATTTAGCGTCATTTTTATCCATTTGGCGAGATTTTCGTTAATTTGGCAATATTTCAAAAAGTCATCGCCAAATTCGTCGCCAAAATCTCGCCAAGCGTTATGGACAAAGAAATAAGTTAGTCTTACAGCAGATAAATGACTATTGGCGTTCAAATACAAAAGTATTACTCAAAGTATCTTTTTCATGAATGGAACGAGCTAGATCCACGAGAATTATGTCATCCAATTTATCGTAGGGTATTACATATGAAAAGTGAACATGTTTCTCAATAGGAAATATTTTCTTTTTAATTTTATATGACTTTTTGATAAATTTTTATGAAAAATGTGCAATATCTCGAGAACGGTTCATGTTAGCGTTTTAAAATTTACGTCAATCGTTTTCTAATGAAAAATTACATAAGAAATGTCTATTTGCGTAACTTTATTCGTGGTTTTGATTTTTTGACGATTTTTTCAAAATTTCATTCGAAAATTTAGGGGGGTTCCGAACATTCGATTGCGTATAAAAACAATAGGCTTCCAGTGTTTACGGATTGTGATTTTTGTACCAAATGTGGTTTAAATCGGTCCATTCGTTCGTCAGTTATCGTCTCCACAGACTCACTGACGCACACACCCACACACACTTACTTTCACACACACACAAACACACACACACACACATACAGACATCACTTCAAAAATGTTTGATTCGTGATCAGGGATGCTTGAAACGTGCTCTCTCGTCGAAAACTCGAATTCGAATTTTCGACCCCGTCACAATACTTTCCTTATACATTATGTATATAAGAAAAGTAAAAGTTCCAGAAAGTTGCATGCGTTCGCTTTTGAGTCAATCGTGTCCATATTTCACAGACATACAATAACATACAGATACACACATACACGCTCATACAGAATATGAACACACCCGCGCAAAAGGAAAGATATGGACAACTCCCCAAAGTGATCGAAATGTGTTCAGGGATTAACGAGCTTTTTATTCAAACTCTCAAATTCAATCAATTTTTTACTTTCCTTATATACATAATGTATAAGGAAAGTATTGTGACGTGGTCGAAAATTCGAATTCCAGTTTTCGACGGGAGAGCACGTTTCGAGCATCTCTGATCACGAATCAAACATTTTTGAAGTGATGTCTGTGTGTGTGTGTGTGTGTGAAAGTATGTGTGTGTGGGTGTGGGTGTCAGTGAGTCTGTGGAGACGATAACTGACGAACGAATGAACCGATACGAACGAAATTGGGTACAAAACTCACAATCCGTAAACACTGGAAGCCTATTGTTTTTATACGAAATCGAATGTTCAGAACCCTCCTAAATTTTCGAGTGAAATTTTGAAAAAATCGTCAAAAAATCAAAACCGCTAATAAAGTTACGCAAATAGACATTTCTTATGCAATTTTTTATTAGAAAACGATTGACATAAATTTTAGAACGCTAACATGAACCGTTCTCGAGATGTTGCATATTTTTCAAAAAAATTATAAAAAAGTTATATAAAATAAAAAAAATATATTTCCTATTGAGAAACATGTTCACTTTTCATATGTAATACCATGCGATAAATTGGGTGACATTATTCTCGTGGATCTAGCTTGTTCCATTCATTAAAAAAAAATACTTTGAGTAATACTTTTGTATTTGAACACCAATAGTCATTTACCTACTGTAAGAATAACTTATTTCTCCGTCCATAACGCTTGGCGAGATTTTGGCGACGAATTTGGCGGAATGTCGCCAACTTGGCGACATTTTTAGTTGTTGCCAAATTAACAAAAATCTCGCCAAATTGATAAAAATGGCGCTAAATCAATTAAAATGAAGACTAATTGAAGAAAATTTTATATGTTGGAAAGAACATAAGTATCTACTACAAGAATAACATTTTTTACTTTCCTTATATACATAATGTATAAGGAAAGTATTGTGACGGGGTCGAAAATTCGAATTCGAGTTTTCGAAGGGAGAGCACGTATCAAGCATCCCTGATCACGAATCAAAGATTTTTGAAGGGATGTCTGTGTGAGTGTGTGTGTGTGTGTGTGTCAGTGGGTCTGTGGAGACGATAACTGACGAACGAATGGACCGATTCGAACCAAATTTGGTACAAAAATCACAATCTGTAAACACTGGAAGCCTATTGCTTTTATACGCAATCGAATGCTCAGAACCCCCCTAAATTTTCGAATGAAATTTTGAAAAAATCGTCAAAAAATCAAAACCAATAATAAAGTTACGCAAGTAGACATTTCTTATGTAATTTTTCATTAGAAAACGATTGATATAAATTTTAGAACGCTAACATCAACCGTTCTCGAGATATTGCACATTTTTCAAAAAATTTTCAAAAAGGCATATAAAATAGAAAAACGAATATTTCCTATTGAGAAACATGTTCACTTTTCATATATAATATCATGCGATAAATTGGGTGACATCATTCTCGTGGATCTAGCTCGTTCCATTCATGAAAAAAGATACTTTGAGTAATACTTTTGTATTTGAACGCCAATTTATCTGCTGTAAGAATAACTTATTTCTTCGTCCATAACGCTTGGCGAGATTTTGGCGACGAAATTGGCGGAATGTCGCCAACTTGGCGACTTTTTAAAATGTTGCCAAGTTAACGAAAATCTCGCCAAATGGATAAAAATGATGCTAAATCAATGAAAATGACGACTAATTGTAGAAAATTCAATATCTTGGAAAGAATATTAGTATCTACTATAAGAAAAACCTATTTCTTTTACTGTAAAAGTAGTAAATTCATTACATTATATAAGGAAAGTCATGTGTTGCCCATGTTGGGTTATACTTTTGGATATTTAACAATTTTAGTTTTGCTTTTGGTTTAAATGTGTTCAGGGGTCTTATTTACATAGTCATTCTCTTTTAGTTATTCATTTTCCAATTGTTTAGGTTTTTGATATTCTTTGTTCAAATATATTCTATTCTATAGGTTTTGTGTTAAAAACGGCAAAAGTTCGTTCTTTTTAGATTTTAGCAATTTAAATTTATTTAAATTGGCTAATTTGTGATTCCATTTATTGCCCTTTTTATTCCCTTTAATTTGATTCCAAATTTATTGCTCTCGGTTAAAAATTGGTTAATTCATTGCAATTTTTCAGTTTTATTCTATTTTCAGTTTTTTAAATATTTCAGAATCGTCCATATTTAAATTATTGCCGAATTCGTATTTTCCAAATCGTTTCACTTCATTTCTTTTTCATTTTCGTCTGCTCTAAAATTCCATTTCTCTTCTTTAAAGTTTCGAGTTTTTAATTGGTTGACCGTAATATTAAATTCGTCTGTCATTAATTATTTTATCGTTCATCGATAATTTTGTTGACAGTCTGTGGCAGCGATGTTTCGCAGTATATAAGCAAAATCGCGCACTTTTTCGATCTCTTACTCTTCCCTTTTTTTGATTAGAATGGAGATGTAATACTTTGAAGTGGCAATTGCGCTACGGCGCGCGCGCGATTCATAATGGAACGAAATTTGTTCAGTTTTTTTCAAATATTCTCCTTTGGAATGCACCGGTATTTTGTCTACGTCCAGAGAACAAAAATCATTTTTAACGAGCCTCTGAAAATGTAGCATCTTCCATGACTGAATGGAGATGTTTTGAATTCCTGCCTCTTCAGTCTTGCTAATTAGTTTCCTGTCTGCTAAATGTTGATCCAAGAAGTTCCGCGATTTATGCGATGTCCGCCGAGGAAGTGGCAATTTGTTTATTTACCCGAGTTGTGCAGCTCTTTACATGAGGAATGGAATCAATATTTCCGTGCCCAATAGACGGACATATATTTTTGGTTTTCGTTCTGATGTCAGAAGTTCGGTGCTGCAACTTGGAGAAATGATGTTTATTGCTGGACGTCCGGCTGATTTGGAGAATCTCCGGTGGAGTCTGAATTCGTGGAGCGATCGTTTTTCCAGCCGTGATCGTATAGTGGTTAGTACATTGCGTTGTGATCCTGTGCCATGGATTTTCCTCTTCTGGTGTTTTCTGGATCTGCTGCACGTTTGGTGATTCTACCTCCCGCCGATTTCCGCCGTTTTTCTTGGAGCCTTGGTGATATAATTCTTTTTCTTCAAATTTCAGGCTAATTTACTTTTGCATTATTTAAAATTTAATTGAACTATCAATGAAAATGACGACTAATTGTAGAAAATTCAATATCTTGGAAAGAATATTAGTATCTACTATAAGAAAAACCTATTTCTTTTACTGTAAAAGTAGTAAATTCATTACATTATATAAGGAAAGTCATGTGTTGCCCACATCAGATTTTTTTAACTGTAAAAGTAGTAAATTCATTGCATTATATAAGGAAAGTCATCTGTTGCCCACATCAGATTTTTAAACAATTTTTCGCGCCACAGTGCGTGAAAATAATGAAATATTTTTCGAAAAATTGTTTAAAATCTCCATAGAGTAATGTAACACCTTTACGTTCGTGGTAATATAATATCTTTACATCCTTTTACAACCGTAAAGATTGAAAGGCTTCTATTTTGATTGAATTATTTCGAAAATAAAGTTAAGTAAAAGACCTTTATGAAAGTTCATTTTTTTAAACAATTATTTACGCAACAGTGAGTGAAAATAATAAAATGTTTTTCGAAAATTTGCTTAAAATCTCCATAAAGGTAATATAACGCCTTTACGTTCGTTGTAATATAACACCTTTATATCCTTTTACAACCGTCAAGATTGCAAGACTACACATTTTGACTGAATCATTTTGAAAATAAAGGCATTAAGTAATGAAAGAGTACATGGAATTGCATTTTCAAAAAGTGAAGGATCTTTATGAAGCTTCGGTGTAAAATTAACCATTTGTAACAAGTTAAATTAATACCTAGCAGTTGCAGTTAAACTTTTAACTCTGCGAAAATAAAACCACCCCTCTAATTCAAACGCCGGAAATTTATCAAGCGTAGAGAGCAAAACAAAAGTAGTTAGAATTTGTTTCCACTTCTTCAAGCGAATTCCTTCGGAAAACTAGTAATTTAATTTTCTAAAGTTCGTCCTTTTACACAAAGTTTTGTGAGAAGTAGGTGGTCCGTGATGTGAAAAGAATCTATATCAGATTTGTCTTTGTAGCAGATCAATAACACAGTATTCTAAATTTTCAAAAACAATTTGATGTACGCAGTACATGACATTACCTACCATTAATAAACTTCGATATTGTGGTAACTATCACGTAACTAATGAGTACACAAAAAAGCTTTTAAATCACTGAAAGGTAATAAATGTAATAGATCTTTAATTTTGATATTTCTATGTCAAAGATTCGTTCAAAAAAAATTTTTGTATAAATTTTATTTAGTGTTATTTACCTTAGTGGAGCTATTCCAAATTATATTGTTTGATAATTGCAGAAAAGGTAATGTAAGCGTCATGGAGTTAAAAGTAGAGAGTTAAAACTTATAATAGTAAATAGTATTAACTTAACAGTATTAAGTAAACGCCAATATCGTTTGAGACAATAATTCTGGTGGCACTGAGATAAGATAAGTAGCCCTGTATTTATGCATTTCTATAGCGAAAGGCCAAAAGTATTTATTTATGCTGTTAATTTTGTAAAATTAAATTATTAGTGCAGTGCAAAGTAAAACTGAAACAATAAAGAATATTCCTACTTTTTCAAAATTATTTTACCTTTCAGTTTATTTTTATCTCCAGATATTCTACACTCTATCCTACAGCTATGAAACATACTAGTTAATTATACTCATAATTAGGGAACCCTTAATTTAAAAATAATCTAAAATACATATACTAAATACTACTCCTTCCTGTTTTGGCAACTAACAATAGCAGTTACTTTACTAACATTATCGACACCTAGATACAATTCTCAAAGCATTATGGCATTTTCAAAAGTTTCATCCATAGGAGTTTTATCTCCTTCATTCTAACTGCATGGCTTCAATCCTCCCACTGAAAATAATTATAGTTATGATATTTCCATTTTCTATTGCATTAAATCAAATTTAATATTATCTTCCTTAAATGACAGGAGAATAATGACGGATGGCGTGAGTGCTTGTTAGGAATACGGTATACTCTTTCGAGGAATCGCCAGTTAATAAAAGGTTTTTCTATTTTACGTAAAGTCTAACTAAATCATCTAAAATTTATAAAACAAGATAAAAAATACTGTGTTTAAAGTGTCAATGTCATAAATAACTATTTTTAAAATAACGCAATTTTCTACTTTATGAAAACGATTAACATTAACTCTTATTGTCGAACATATGTTGCATCTAATCTTGAATGTGCATATTGTTACGAATATTTAAAAATTTTCACTGTGCTTTACCTCCATTCAAGCAATACATTGCGGGCATTTGCTTCTGTTCAATGCTATTGCTGTATTCAAGGAGAAAACACCGACACCACAACCAGTCGAAAACTTCCTTCCACTCTCTAGAAAAGTAGATAGTTAAGTTTTTAAAAGACACGCAGGAAAGCCACGTAATCGAACCATCATCAAGTCTTTGGGCCTCACCAATCGTTTTAGTGCAGAATAAAGATGATTCTATAAGATTCTGTATATCGACTATAGAAAACTAAACTTCGTGACAAAAACAGACCGCTATTAATTTCCAAGAATTGACGACACTTTAAATACTCCCTCTGGGAACAAGTGGTTTACGACTCTAAATGTATATGGCCACAGGAGCCTTATACCCAATGATAGGAAACGGAAATCTAAGTTATCAGAATAAACTCCTAATTTATAAATCGGTCATCCGCCCGGGAATGCTGTATGCAGCACCCGTATGGGGATATGCCTGTAAAACTACTATAGACTTACTAGAGACAAAACAAAACAACACCCTAAGGATTATAAGGAAAGCTCCTAGATACTTAAGAAACTCGGTAATTAGGAAAGTCTTCAAAATAAAAACTGTTAGAGCCCGAATTAAAAAGCTAGCGCTTAAATTCTATAAAAATCTGCCATCTGTTCCAAATGAACTACTATTCAATCTGCATGACTATGATCATCGCAAAGCCAAATCACGTAAGAGACCCCGCGCGGTACTTAATATTGAAAATCGGAATTAGGTAAGTCCCAACTTTAATAGTTGATATTAAATTAAAACTCGATCAATGTTTTCTAAAAAATGTTCTTAAACTTTAAACTGCCAAATTGATAGGAAATCCTCAGAACTGCATCAACTCCCCAAAATTACTCAAACTCTAAATGTGCAACAAACTGCCACACTAGGAGCTAAGTCAAATAATAAAAACAGTAAATCAAAAACCTCGAACCTCCAACTATGGGCAAATGAAATAATGTCACAGTATGAAGATAAGAACCACACCTAGAGATTGGAGATTAAAGGCGCTTCGCGCCTGGTGCTCTTTTCTGGACGAAACCATTCAACCAACTCTAAATCTCAAGAGTGGCTGCTTGCAAGTAGAAATACAGGGTGGTCAGAATTAAAACACCCCTACTCTGAGCTCTCTATACATCGAACTACTCAGTGTAAAGGCTCCAAAATTGTTGAACCTACTATTCAAGACATGGGGAAAGGAATTACGCGAAAAAAAAATTAGTTCCAGAAACACCGATAGGTGGCGTTGTACAACAGAAAATATGCTAAAAAGACACAAAATAATCACAAAAAACAAACACATGCGATATGGAATTTTTCCTTTTTAATTTCTTTTGCTAATATGAAAAAAAGAAGATAAAAAAGTGAAGAAACTTAAACTGTCATTGTAACTGCATTTTCGCACTGTAAGCACAAATTTTGCATAAATCCTTGGTTTGCAGCTACTATGTTCTGGGCATAAAAGGGGATAAAACTCGGAAATTTTCATTCTTATCAGCGATAGCTGTGACACTGTCAGAACGCGCTTTGCTTGTGAAGCTGTTTTATGAAAACAAAGGACATGCTGCAGCTGCAATTCGAGAGTTTCGTCGACTTAAGAATTTGCGCAAAGGACCATTACTTCCACAAGCTCTCAGGAGAACGATTCGAGAAAACTGGACACCTTGGAGTTCAACCGGGTTGAGGCCGCAAATTGACTCGTTCAGATGACGTTGACGATGTTGCCACCGCTATTGTTGAGCAATCAATGGATAACGTTATACGCAGCATTCCCTGCATCGATAAGATCCTTGTGATATGAAAGTTTGGTACGTTCGAATAAAATGTGTTACAAATGTGAATTTTGTGTCTTTTCAACATATTTTCTGTTGTACAGCGCCACCTATCGGTGTTTCTGGAACTAATTTTTTTCGCGTAATCCCTTTCCCCATGTCTTGAATAGTATATTTAACAATTTTGGAGCCATTACACTGAGTAGTTCGATCTATAGAGAGCTCAGAGTAGGGGTGTTTTAATTCTGACCACCTGGTATGTCATGCTGATCCAGAAAATCAAGCGTTTATCACCGGACAAGGACTCTAGTAGTTAGGAGTGATGCCTTTTGGACTTTGTAATGCACTCGCAACATTTGAACGTCTGATGGAGACCCTGCTTAAAAGACTCTCCTATGAATCCTGCCTCGTCTATTTGGACGGAATAATTATTGCTAGTCGATCATTTGATGAACATCTGCAATACCTTAGGTGGATGTTTGAAAAATTGAATAGTGCTAATTTGCAATTAAATACTTCAAAATGTAACCTATTTCGGAAAGAACTCAAATATTTGGAACATATCATCTCTGAAGAAGGTGTAAGGACCAATCCTGACAAAATCAATGCTATCAAAGAATGGTGCAGACTGCAGGATGTTCATCAATTAAGGGGTTTCTCGGCCTATATACCTATTACCGTCGGTTTGTAAAAACTTCTCAAATATTGCCAGATCCTTACTGTAAAGGAGACAGGAAATTTGAATATACTGCGGAACGGGAGGAAGCCGCCTTCAATCGGATTAAAGAAATTCTGGTTTCAATTCCCATTCTGGCATATCCTCAACCAACAGATAGCTTCACACAAGATGCCGATGCTAGTTAAGGAGGAGAATAGGAACAGTTATCTCCCATGAAATAGGAGGTCAGGAATGTACAATTGCATTCTTTAGCAACTGCTTGTCGAAGCGGTAAAGAAATTATTAGGTAGCAAAGAGATAATTTTTGGCAATTGTTAAATCTGTAGATCATTTCCATCATTATCTGAGGGAATTCCTGTTGCGGAAGAAAATTATCTGCTGAATGATCATTTAACTTTTTGCTTGCAGGTGGGACAGCGATAATAACAAATGAAAAACCTCTCAAAAAGACAGATATTTAACATACCCTATCCCAAACAGTTCGATCCCCCTTTTCAGACATTGGCGTTCATAGGCGCCGATGCCTGCAAAGGGGGATCAAACTGTTTGGGATAGGGTATGTTAAATACCTGTCTTTTTGGGAGGTCCTTCGTTTAGGATTGACGCTATCCCACCCGTAAGCAAAAAGTTAAAGAATGCAACATAGAGATTCGACACCGAAAGGGTCGTCTCATGGAAACACTGATGCACTCTCTAGGGGACCTTGTCCTTTGAATTGTCCACATTGCTCTCGTATTGATATAATATTTCAGTGACCATCCGGGAAGTTATCACCGACCATAGTTCAAATTCACCACCAGATTCCTGAAGTGATGGAGAACTTTACAGAGCCGACAGAGATATCGAGCCGACCTTGTTCCTCAAAGAACGAACTAATGAGAGAGAAACTTAGCAAGAAATTTCCTGTTTAAGGGGGCTCAGGATCTTTAAAAGTGTCATACACAGAGTGAATTTCCATGTTTCACGTTTTATTTTGTACCTCTTCCCGTATACATTGATAATACCTAAAATTTTTATGGCTAATAAGTGAATACCTGTAGCATATATGATAATTTTTTCAATAAAGTGAATCTAATAATAACAGTTTAAAAACTAGTATAATATTCATGAATTTATTAAAATTTTGTCTTGATATATACTGCTTGCGCGTATGATTGCAAGAAAACCATTGCTTCCAGAAACAGAAATATTACTGATTATGATGCAAAATTATCCATTCAAGAAGTCTTCGATCAAAATCAAAACATTTGCATAATTTAGGTTTTTTAAATTAAATTCAAAATTTAATTACATTTTTTATTTTAATAATTTATTTTTTAAACTTTAATTATGCAAATGTTTCTATTTTGAAGTATAACTTCTTGAATGGATACTTATGCATCATAGTCAGCAATATTTTCGTTTCTGGAAGCAATAGTTTCGTTGCAATCATGCGTGCAAGCTACATATATCAAAATAAAATTTTAATATATACATGCAAATTATACGATTTTTAAGAATTTTATTATAAGATTCACCTTGCAGAAACAACAAGATCATAACTATAATAGAAGGTCTTTATTTCACTTCTTTAAGACGTACAAAACTTAAAAAGGCCAGAGCGCTTTGGAGCGTAAATACGCTCTTCACCAGTGGCTACATGGAAATAGGAATGATCGTTCATTTATAGACCAGAAAAGGTGACAAATTTGCATAAATACAATTATCAATAAACTTACGTTTATCTAAGGGGAATCCAAAAATACTAAACATTTTGCACGGATTCAAAAAATCGAGCATAAATCACGAAAAGAACAGTAAAAATTTACAATTTTATTACAGAATTTTCAAATTCAAAAATGTTCTTTTCGTGATTTATGCTCGATTTTTTGAATCTGTTCAAAAGGTTTTGTATTTTTGGATTCGCCTTAGATAAACGTAAGTTTATTGATAATTGTATTTATGCAAATTTGTCACCTTTTCTGGTCTATATATGAACGATCATTTATTTCTATTTCCATGTAGCCACTGATGAAGAGCGTATTTACGCTCGAAAGCGCTCTGGCCTTTTTAAGTTTTGTACGTCTTAAAGAAGTGAAATAAAGACCTTCTATTATAGTTGTGATCTTGTTGTTTCTGCTGGTTGAAATCGGACGTCATGCCAATTTTATTTATTTATTAAGATTCACCTTATTGGAAAAAATTATCACATGTTTACAGGTATTCACTTATATGCCGTAAAATTTTTAGGTGTTATCGATGTATAATAGAAGAGGTACAAAATAAAACGTGAAACACGGAAATTTACTCTGTTTATGGCACTTTTAAATGTCCGGAGTCCCCCTTAACACCTGAAACTAAACTATACTGGGCACCATGGGATTATCTGCACTTGTGGAACGTAGTGAGATACCGTAAATGAGAGAGTGATGATGGAAAGATAGTTAGATGTCAGTTATTGCTTCCCCGTTCAAGAATGTCAAGCTTACTAAAAGAGGTACATGTCGCACTGAAGGACATTTTCGCATTAGCACAACATTAAAAATCTGATGTGGGCAACACATGACTTTCCTTATATAATGTAATGAAGTTACTACTTTTACAGTAAAAAAAAATGTTTTCTTACAGTAGATACTAATATTATTTTCAAGATATTGAATTTTCGACAATTAGTCGTCATTTTTATCCATTTGGCGAGATTTTCGTTAATTTGGCAACATTTCAAAAAGTCGCCAAGTTGGCGACATTCCGCCAAATTCGTCGCCAAAATCTCGCCAATCGTTATGCACTAAGAAATAAGTTATTCTTACAGCAGATAAATGACTATTGGCGTTCAAATACAAAAGTATTACTCAAAGTACCTTTTTTGATGAATGGAACGAGCTAGATCCACGACAATGATATCACCTAATTTATCGCGTGGTATTACATATGAAAAGTGAACATGTTTCTCAATAGGAATTTTTTTTTTATTTTATATGACTTTCTGATAATTTTTTTGAAAAATGTACAATATCTCGAGAACGATTCATGTTAGCGTTCTAAAATTTATGTCAATCGTTTTCTAATGAAAAATTACATAAGAAATGTCTATTTTCGTAACTTTATTAGTGGTTTTGATTTTTTGACGATTTTTTCAAAATTTCATTCGAAAATTTAAGGGGATTCTGAACATTCGATTGCGTATAAAAACAATAGGCTTCCAGTGTTTACGGATTGTGATTTTTGTACCAAATTTGGTTCGAATCGGTCCATTCGTCAGTTATCGTCTCCACAGACTCACTGACACACACACACATACTTTCACACACACAGACATCACTTCAAAAATGTTTGATTCGTGATCAGGGATGCTTGAAACGTGCTCTCCCGTCGAAAACTCGAATTCGAATTTTCGACCCCGTCACAATACTTTCCTTATACATTATGTATATAAGGAAAGTAATATAGTGATCTAAACAATATTTAAAGAATGGTCAGTAATAAATTTATGAACAAAAGCTATGTAATAAATCATTAATAATTACTTTAGTAGTTAAAATTATTTATAATCTTCTGATGCAATGAGGATCGCAAACTTTTTGAAAACTGTACTATAGTCTTTATTTTAATAACCACCATTGATTTCCTATATTCTGACAATTTGCTACTAGGAAATCTAACTACAATGCATAGCCATTTACGCAAATGCAATGAATCAGATCACTCGGCATATATTACTTTCCTTATATACATAATGTATAAGGAAAGTATTGTGACGGGGTCGAAAATTATTCGAGTTTTCGACGGGAGAGCACGTTTCAAGCATTCCTGATCACGAATCAAACATTTTTGAAGTGATGTCTGTGTGTGTGTGTGTGTGTGTGTGTGTGAAAGTATGTGTGTGTGTGTGTCAGTGAGCCTGTGGAGACGATAACTGACGAACGAATGGACCGATTCGAACCAAATTTGGTACAAAAATCACAATCCGTAAACACTGGAAGCCTATTGTTTTTATACGCAATCGAAAGTTCAGAACCCCCCCTAAATTTTCGAATGAAATTTTGAAAAAATCGTCAAAAAGTCAAAACCACTAAAGTTACGCAAATAGACATTTTTTATGTAATTTTTCATTAGAAATCTATTGATATAAATTTTAGAACGCTAACATGAACCGTTCATGAGATATTGTACATTTTTCAAAAAAATTATCAAAAAGTCATATAAAATAAGAAAAAATATTTCCTATTGAGAAACGTGTTCACTTTTCATATGTAATACCATGCGATAAATTGGGTGACATCATTCTCGTAGATCTAGCTCGTTCCATTCATGAAAAAAGATACTTTGAGTAATACTTTTGTATTTGAACGCCAATAGTCATTTATCTGCTGTAAGAATAACTTAGCTCTTAGTGTATAACGCTTGGCGAGATTTTGGCGACGAATTTGGCGGAATGTCGCCAACTTGGCGACTTTTTGAAATGTTGCCAAATTAACGAAAATCTCGCCAAATGGATAAAAATGACGCTAAATCAATGAAAATGACGACTAATTTTCAAAAATTTAATATCTTGGAAAGAATATTAGTATCTACTATAAGAAAAACCTATTTTTTTACTGTAAAAGTAGTAAATTCATTACATTATATAAGGAAAGTCATGTGTTGCCCACATCAGATTTTTTTTCTTATAAACCCACTTCACAATAAAAACTGCATGCTAAAGGAAACCAGTAATGGATCATAAATCAGACACAAACGTATTTTGAATTCACACTTATAAAAAATATATTAAAACACGCCACCCACAAGATAATAATCAAAACTATAACAAGAAAGATCAATCATGTATAAAGCATTGATTATGAAACACTTTCCAACTTCAATGCAATTTTATATAAGCATCTCTAAAATGCGATACATTCCTCGGCAATATTTTTAAATTTATCACAATACTACAATAAATATTATATTTGAAAACTTCATCGAAGAAAATAAACTTCATTCAAATGACGGCATTGAAATATAAATTGCCTGGTTTAAACATCTCTAAAATGCCATACATTCCTCGGTAATATTTTTAAAATTATCATAATACTACAATAATTTATTATATTTGAAAACTTCATCGAAAACAAATGAACTGTATTCAAATGACGTCATCGAAATATAAATCGCCTCGATATAAAAGCAGCATTTCATTCATAAACATTTTTCCAATCGTTTCATTCATCACAATACTATAATAATTTATTTTATTTAAAAATTTGAAAAACTGTTATCTACCATATTTATTTTAAAATGTGAAACCTCTCTTATATACAAAATAACTAAACTATTGGAAATATATTTATTATATATTATATATATCTTTTTCTTTCTGGAGGATATAGCAAAAGTCAGAATTTAATTGAATTTGTTTTTCTCCCTATATTAAATCATTTTTATTTAAAAAACTACTCAACATATTTTACTGAAAAATGTTTTATATATTTTATGGGATAATTTATAAATTTCCTAAAATTTTCGAAGCAATTTGTGAATTTTATATGCGCTTCAAAAATGTTTGAAAAATTAGGTCCCATAGGGTTCAATGTATTTCATTTTTTGAACCCGGGTTCAATCCAAAACTAATTGGGTGATATTATTCATTTATATTCCCATAGGTCCCACAAACCGTCTGAAAAACGTACTGAGATTTCATTTTGATAAAGTCATTTTCACGGCAGTTATTGTGCTAACGGACAGACAGACAGAATGAACAAAGTCATAAACACTTTTCAACTATGTTGTAAAGTGTTAAAAATGCTACGTAAAATTAATAATATAAACACTTTGATTTATCTGTCTATCTATCTAAGGGTAACACTGCTACAAAATGTTACCAAACGTGTTTCAATCACGGATAAACATTGCAATGGAGCTTTTTCAACCACGTGACATTCCCCTAGTAACGATCCTTGGCAACGCTTGCTGGTGGACATACAATCCGCAGATCGTCCATTGGTATGTATACGCTTCGAACGTTGCTCCAAAAATATTTATTTAAATATTAAGTAATATTTATGCAATAACTTGCTATATTTAATAAACTACAACACTAGAATCGTGCAGTGAAACCAACAAAACGGTTGCAGCTCTAATATTAAAGCACATTAAAACACTTTAATATGTTTGTAAAAATTTACCATGATTGAATTCAAAACAATTAAACGGAACTCATGTACATGAAAGTTACGTACAACAGATAAATTATTTTTAACACTTTACAACAAAGTTGAAAAGTGTTTATGACTTTGTTCATTCTGTCTGTCTGTCTGTCCGTTAGCATGATAACTGCCGTAAAAATGACTTAATCAAAATGAAATTTTAGTATCTTGTTCAGACGTGGACTATGGGAATATAAATGAATAATATCACCCAATTAGTTTTGAATTGAACCCGGGTTGAAAAAATGAAATACATTGAGCCTTATGGGACCTAATTTTTCAAACATTTTTTATGCGGATTTAAAATTCATAAATTGCTTCGAAAATTTTAGGTAATATTCAAATTGTTCCATAAAATATATAAAAAAAAATTCAGCGAAATATATTCAATAGTTTTTAAATAAAAATTAAAATAATAATAACACCCCTTATAAGAAGCGATTACGTGAGCATGATATGAAACGATCACGTGACCCACTTAAAAATGATATATGGCATCCATCTTTTCTCAAAATCGTGATTTTTAAAGTTCTTTTTAATTCATATTGTGTGTTGTATCCGTCCTAAAACTACTTTATTTTTGCTTAAATTCTATGCATCTACATACTGACACAACGCAATTACAATATATTTGAGTTTAAATGCTCATCCAAATTTCATTATTTCTACAACGAAGCCTATTTTTCACCTATGTAAAATGTAAACAGCAAAATATGTAGAATGAGTTGTATTACAATTGCTGTATTTCTTTAACACAAAATCATTTAGTTCATGGAGTCTGCATAGATGATATGAATGAAATATTCACTGATTTTAAAAAGAGAAGGACGATTTTTTCGATGAAGTTTTACGCATAGAGTTTAATTACTTGTAACTCCATGGTCTTAATTTTTAAATAAAATAAATTATTGTAGTATTGTGATGAATGACATGAATGGGAAATTATTTATGAATGAAATGTTGCTTTTATAGAGAGAGCCAGGCGTGTTATTTTTTCTATGACATCATTTGAATGAATTTCAGTTGTTTTCGATGAAGTTTTCAAATATAATAAATTATCGTAGTATTATGATAATTCTAAAATTATTACCGAGGAATGTATCACATTTTAGAGAAGTTTAAACCAGGAAATTTATATTTCAATGCCGTCATTTGAATGTAGTTCATTTTTTTTTTCGATGAAGGTTTAAGTTTTCAAATATAATAAATTAATGTAGTATTGTGATAAGTTTTAAAATATTACCGAGGAATGTATTGCATTTTAGACATGTTTAAATAAAATTGCATTGAAGTTGGAAAGTGTTTCATAATCAATGCTTTAAGCATGATTGATCTTTCTTGTTTAATAATATTGCAATTTTATGCATTGTAAGGTCTATAAAAGTTTATATCAGACCGTAAATTGAACTTTATTTTAATGTTTTGTTTTGCATACTTGTGATAGTTTATATTTATAAAATTTAAAAATTTCAAGCACATACTTACTACTTTCCCTGCAATATATGGTAATGTATAGGAAAAGTACTGAAATCATGTCGAAAATCGTAACTCGAGTTTTCGACAGCTAGAATATGAAAAACTATTTTTGGAGTGACATTTGTATTTGTGTCTCTGGTTCTTTGTGTTCAATCTGCAATCTTTGTATCCACTTTAAGGTGCCTACCTACCTTCAAAGGGGATTTTTTTTAATATTATAAAAATTGCCTACTTATGTGCATTATATTATAGAATATAGCTAAAAACTGTGAATAACATGTAAAAGTATGTATATTTTTAAATATTTTAATTTCTAGGCTCAAAATATGCATGAAAATTGCTATAAAATGGCACTTTTGCAAAACATCAAAATTCAAATTTAAATGAAGATATTTTTATTCTATAAATTTTATTAGGAGTAAAACCTCCTTGAGGGAATGAATCACTCTCATAACTATAACTATGTTATTTAAAAATTTATATAGGTTAATGTTTTACACACAGAAAAATCATAAACCCCTGGGTTGGTCGTGTGGTCTGGGCCTTCAACACAGAAAAATCATCGGCCGTCCAAATTGATGCTCAAGTCCTTGGTGACGAGTCGGACGGTCTGGGTCTTCAACACAGAAAAATCATGAAAATATATGATAATTCATAACTTTTATCAACTAAAAAATGAAAAATAATTTAACTATAATCATAGGTTCATTCCCTACATCTACACCTTTAGAGTATTTTAGCAAAGTTTCACATATATATATAAAATTACAATTGTAATTTTTTGAGTTATGATGTTTTGCGATGAAGCAAAATGTTAAAAATCGCATTTTGAGAAAAAGCAGAAAATATAATTAAATACCAGATTTTACCTATTAAATGAAAAATTTAATTTTAAAAGGCTCCTGATTTATAAAGTCCACCATCTGTGTTATTTACAAGAGTGATCCTTCTTTTTTCCTGATGGCTTTAGAAAATGTTCTACGTTTATATGCAACAGGGGTCGTATGACGCTTCTAATCACCAATTCGAACGTTATCCAGCTGTCGATAACCTGTCAATGTGAAATAGCCTGGATTTTTAATGTTCAGATCAGTTAAAACTTTTAAGCAGCCTTGATAACCTTCAATGAATTTTATCACTTCATGATACGCCCCCAATTTCACAGTTTGCAGACAAACGAAAACACCTTTTGCCACTCTCTGCCATATTACACCGTTAAAACACTCATTGGCATTTTGAGTTTTACCATGTAGACATTTCTCTAACAATTCTCTGGAACAGAGCTCTAAATAACCTGGCTTTATAATATTCAGAATATCATTAGTTAAATCAGGATATTTTTCTTTTACACGTGTTTTTCTTTGCGCTAGAGCTCGCTGATAATAACACCAGCTGTCTTTTCCAATAGGGCATTGCCCATGCATTGTTATTTTGGAATTTGATGTACAATGAAACAAAGCAGCTATCACATTTTGCTGCATGCTTTATAAATTACCTACATTGGCACGAATAGCAATTCCATAGTAGTTTTGGAGCCTGTCTATAAATACATATTACCTTTGCCAGAGAGACCTTCAGCTTTTGTTTTCAGTTTTCGCAAACGTGAACCTACACGTTTTTGGATATCCTAATGCACTCAAGTTTTGTGACACTATTATCACCATAAGTATTCTGCACTCATAAAAACCTTTGGAGTCTCTGTCACCCTAATATTTCGTGTACTTCCATTTTCGTTGATCCCACAGACCTGTGAAAAATCCTCGATGCACTCACTATTTCCTGATTAATTACACTGACACACATGATCCAAAATTACACTGACACACATGATCAGCTTTCAGTTACTCAAACTCCGTGTTCTTTGGCAATTTTGTATCTTTTTATATGTACGACAATATGACAACATGACTTCCAGGCCTAATATTTTCCCAGTATCGACTGAAATAGCAGCAACGCAGCCACTCAAAGATGTATGTCCTCTACGCTGCCATGTTCCATCCCCAGAAACACCACATTCATCACTTTTTATTTTTGAAACAACTTCCCTCGCTGCTTTTGCCATAGAATCTTCAGCTATATCTGCTACAACTTTCAAATATTTTACTTCATGTGTTTCATAATTAGCTTTCGCAAGCTTTGGCAAATTCATTGTACTGCAAAGTTTATAATTCGCTGAGAAACCTTTACTAATTTGCCTCATTCCATATACAAATCTTTTATTTACTTCAGCTTCATTATTAATTTTGTCAGATGAAGCAAAACCTTTGAAAAAGTTACAGTTTTTACATTTTAGAACAAAATGAGAACACAATCCATATCTGGATTTTTCATTTAAATCCAATCCTATTTTAGACAGGAAATTGCAGAAAAAACATTAAACAGATCTCTAAATCAATAATTTAGTTTCCACTTCCTGACTAATTCGCAAATTCAACATCTGAGACAGTAGATGTTTACAGCTTTCATGAACTCACAGTATTTACTGCGTCATTTTCAACACTGTTATTTAGTTCGTTTTTCGTAAATGGATTACCTTGAAACTGGCGTTTTCTTTTTCTAACTACACTCTTCCCATTTCAAGAAGAAATAAGAAAGACCAATCATGCAGAAAGCATTAATTATGAAACTCTTTCCAACTTCAATGCAACTTTATTTAAACATCTCTAAAATACGATACATTCTTCGGTAATATTTTTAAAATTATCACAATACTACATTAATTTGTTATAAATGAAGTTCATTCAAATGACAGCATTGAAATATAAATTGTCTGGTTTAAACATCTCTAAAATGCGATACATTTCTCTAATATTTTTAAAATTATCATAATACTACAATAATTTATTATATTTGAAATCTTCATCGAAAACAAATTAACTTTATTCAAATCACGTCATTGAAATATAAATCGCCAGACTCTCTCTATAAAATCAGCATTTCATTCATAAATCTTTTTCCATTCCTTTCATTCATCACAATACTATAATAATTTATTTTACTTAAAAACTTAAAACCATGAAGGTACAAGTAATTTAACTCTATGCGTAAAACTTCATCGAAAAATCCGTCTTCTTCTCTGTGTAAAATCAATGAATGTTTCATTCATATCAGCTATATTGTACACCCCATGAGCTAAATAATTTTACGTTAAAGAAATGCAGAAATTCTTATACAACTCATTTTACATCTTTTGGTGTTTACATTGTCCATTAATGAAAATTAGGCTTCGTTGTAGAAATAATCAAAGTTGGATGATCATTTAAACTCAAATACGTGTGTTGTAATTGCGTTGTTTCAGTATGTAGTTGCAGATGCACAGAATTTAAGTAAACATAAAGCGCTTTTAGGTCGTTATACAACTCTAAATATGAATTAAAAAGAACTTCAAAAATCACGATTTTGACACAAAATGGATGCCATGTTTTATTTTGAAGTGGGTCACGTGATCTTTTCATATAATGGTCGAGTGATTTCTTCATATAAGGGATGTAATTAATATTTTAATTTTCATTTAAAAAACTTCTGAATATATTTTGCTGAATTTTTTTTTATATTTTTATGGGATAATTTGAATATTTTCTAAAACTTTCGAAGCAGTTTGTGAATTTTAAATTCCCTTAAAAAATGTTTCAAAAATTAGGTCCCATGGGGTTCAACGTATTTCATTTTTTCAACCCGGGTTCAATCCAAAACTAATTGGGTGATCTTATTCATTTATATTCCCATAGGTCCCACAGACCATCTGAACAACACACTAAAATTGCATTTTATAGTCATTTTTACGGCACTTATCGTGCTAACTGACAGACAGAATGAATGAATGAATGAACAAAGTCATAAACACTTTTCAACTATGTTGTAAAATGTTAAAAAAGACTTCAAGCAAAAATTTTAAAATCTATGAGCACTTGTAACAGAAAAACTGCGAACACGCTACGGAAATATAAACAAACACAGTATTCTAAATTTGATGCCAGATATCTGAGTAAAACTTGGTGTTGCCACATATATTCAACACATTTTAAATATTTCAAAGTTTTGTATTTTCCTTTTTAAATTCAGTTTATATGTAGTAACAAATTCTGATGCTTTTATTAAGTAAAATATTAATGTAAACAAACATTTAAGTTCACTTCCGGTAGCGGAATGCTGCTTTCGGTTTCAAGCACTTGCGACTGACTAACATTAAAATGCCTGTAACTCAAATTCTAAGCAAAGACAGAAAGAAATATCAAACTGATTTAGGAAGCTAAAAAATCATGCTTTAATATTAAGCCAAAGATAGAAAATCGGATTTTTGACCGAAAATTGTATTTTAAAGGTAGGCGGACCTTAACTCAAAAACTAATTCACTATAAAAAATTTATAGGTAGGAAGTCACTTGTGGGTGACCTTGGTACTGATTAGATTTTGGTGCGATTCGGTATAAAATAACCTGCTTTTTTTCACGAAATGACCTGTAAAAATTACTGCACCACTTTAGCTGAAAAACTATTAGACCAAATTTCAAAAATTCTGTAGTTACGTCACTTGTGGTAACCCTGGGGCTGATTAGATTTTGGTACGATTCGGGATAAAAAAAAAGCCTGTCTTTTTTGCGAAATGGCTCGCAGAAATTATCTGTATCCACTCTAGCTGAAAAACTTATCACAAAATTTGTTAGATAAGTGAGTTATCCTGGTGCTGATTAGATTTTGGTACGATTCAGAATAAAAACCTGCCTTTTATTTGCGGAATGTCCCTCAAAAATTATCTATATCCACTCTAGCTGAAAAACCAATAGACCAAACTTCACAAAATTTGGTAAATAGGTCACTTGTGGGTTATCCTGATGTTCATTAAATTTTGGTATGATTCGGAAAAAAAGAATCTTCTTTTTTTGCAAAATTGTCAAAATCTGAAATGAAAGACTACATGGCCTCAAATATATCAATTAAATACTTGTTTTATCCGTAATTTTTAGCAATGAAAATAATAAGTTCAACCCCATGTAGTCGTTCTCAAGATATTTTTGTTTTTCGTTACTCCACCTTTGAAGAAAGTCCAGTTACCAAATGAAAATTAACATTGAATTAAAAATACAAATTTAGTGTAATTTAAAATAATTCTGGGTGTGATTTTGCTCAATTAAACTCAATTTAATGAATTATTGAAGAAATCAAGAGAACGTGAATGAGTTTGCAGGGAAATTCATGTGCTGCACACATCAGTCTTTTCAGTTCCATATACCATTGGCGCGCTTTTAGCATTTTAAAGTGAAGTCCCAACAGTTGACAGCATAGAAGTTCATCATTACCTTAAAGAAGAAATAATTCTTAGTTTCTTTTTAATAAATGGGGTGACGATAAAAAAGAATAATAATTCCTTGAAATAAAGTGATCTGTACATACTCTTAGCCATTTTTTCATAGCTTCACTAAGATCAATTCTTTTGATGGCCGACAGCTTCTTCTCTCGGATATCTTCATTTAGACCTTTTTTAGATTCATCTCCAATAGCGGGGAATCTAAAAAAGACGTACTGTCTGTATCAGAACGATTTCTGCATTTAAAAACACCACAAACGGTAGACATAATAACAAATATAAATTCTTATAACACTATACACCTGAGCATATTTACAATTGACTCAACCAAAAACATGCAATGTATGTCTACCAACAACGGTTGCTAGGTGGTAGCTTAGCGGAGTGACGTCAGCTGAAACAGCTCAGCCAGCCAGTCTTGCTCTATTTTTATTATATAACCATGGAGCTTTATGTAGTGTATGACATCGCATACTGAAAGTGAAGTCATGATGAGGGCAACCGGTTTCTTACGTAATGTAGTGATTATACTTCTTTCACAGCGAAATTATGATGTAACCATGGAGCTTTGCTTAGCGTATGAGATCAGATACTGAAAGTGGGGTCATGATATGGGCAGCCCGTTCCCCGCATAATGCATATGACTATACTTCTTTCACGGCTAAATTATAATATAATCATGAAACTTTTCGTAGCGTATGACTTCAGATACAGAAAGTGATTGTGTGATAAGAAATAAAAAAACTGATGTTATTTTATTTCTTATCACTTTATATAATTTTGTTTAAGATACCACGCAACTCAGAGTGTCACGCTCATTTCGTTAACATGTTTAACCAAGGCTTAACTGTATCCCGCTTTCCGCAACGGAAAGCAGGATACAGTTAAGCCTTGATTTAACATTCAAAATAGTTTAAGTTTCTTCCAACTAGAGTTGATTTTATTGGATTTTATTGGCCCCTATTGAAGGACTAGGTTTAGTGGAAGACTGTGACCCACATATATGTTACCTGACTAGGGATACGGAGCTCCAAGCGCCCTGCTATCGGCAAATTACTAGCTGGTTGGAGAGTTGCAGAGACGGGAAAAAACAAGGTCTCCTAGAAGTTGCAAAATGCACAATTGTATATTTCTCGCCAAAAAAGTGATAAAAATACAGTGCTTTCACTCGCAGTTTTTCATTCAGTCGAATTTCTTCAATTGTCAGACAACCCCATCACCAACTCTTTTGCTGGAAAAGTTGTCTGAACTAATTGGTTGTTCCAAAAGTTCTTAAATGTGATATGGGCTTAGAGAGAGACACTAGTAACTATAATCTACTATTTAGTGCCATACGTCGGCTGGCTCTGGATAAAAAAATATAAGCGAATTCCATTCAATGATGTGTTTGCAAATTCGGCAGTTTCATTTTCTGTCATGTACAGTCGAATGCAAAATTTTATCTTTCACATGTCATAGACCTCGATTGTCTGGAGGGGTAAGTAAAAGAATTTGATCCAGAATGCAAGTTGTTATTTTGGGTAACAAGCAACTTTCAATAACGTGTTTCTAATTTTGTCATCTTTATTTTCTGTTATGTACAGTCGCCAGTCGAATGGAAAAAATTTACTTTACTTTTCACATGCCATAGACTCTCGCTTATCCTGGGTGACTTATAATACAAAGCTCATCAATAAACTCATTCAGGTAATATTAAAAATGAATTAAAAGTAGTTTTCTTCAGAAGATATAAGACAATTCATACAGAAATTGAAACAGTCAGTGCTACACATGTGAGAAACATCACGGGATTAAAAATCAACAGATAATTTTCTCAAAATAAAATAAAAAATGCTATGAAATTTAAATTTACAGTTTAGACTTTTGAGCAATAGTTTAGCAACCCTGGATACTCAAAAGGGTACCGTAGTTAAATGAAGAATGGTGAAATATTATGTTATAACTAGTAAACACAGCACAAAAGTAATTATTTATAAGAGAAGCCTGACAATTCAACAATAAATACAGGCATCAATATTAAAATTCAAATGTGAATGCATTATGCAATGATCACAGATACCCTCACCCGCATGTTTTATTTTCTTAAATAATTATACAAAGGCATATTGCGTATATTTCATTTGTAATACAGTTTCTATGTTCTATGATTTGTCAAGGCTATTTTGGCAATTCTATGATTTATTAAGGCTATTTCGATAGATGTATGATTTAGCAAGATTGCAATTTGATTCATTAATACTTTAGATTAAATTAAAATAACATATCATGATACAATGAGTAATTTGTAACAGATTGTGTCTTTCTATCATCTAAAAAATATACGATTCATGATCTCAACAAAAAAGGCAAATATTTACTTCACAAAAATCTGTAATAAAAAAAATCTGATGTGGGCAACACATGACTTTCCTTATATAATGTAATAAATTTACTACTTTTACAATAAAAAAATAGGTTTTACTTATAGTAGATACTAATATTCTTTCCAAAATATTGAATTTTCGACAATTAGTCGTCATTTTTATTTATTTAGCGTCATTTTTATCCATTTGGCGAGATTTTCGTTAATTTGGCAACATTTCAAAAAGTCGCCAAGTTGGCGACATTCCGCCAAATTCGTCGCCAAAATCTCGCCAAGCGTTATGGATGAAGACATAAGTTATTCTTACAGCAGATAAATGACTATTGGCGTTCAAATACAAAAGTATTACTTAAAATATCTTTTTTCATGAATGGAACGAGCTAGATCCACGAGAATGATGTCACCCAATCTATCGCATGGTATTACATATGAAAAGTGAACATGTTTCTCAATAGGAAATATTTTTTTTTATTTTATATGAGTTTTTGATAATTTTTTTGAAAAATGTACAATATCTAGAGAACGGTTCATGTTAGCGCTATAAAATTTATGTCAATCGTTTCCTAATGAAAAATTACATAAGAAATGTCTATTTGCGTAACTTTATTAGCGGTTTTGATTTTTTGACGATTTTTTCAAAATTTCATTCGAAAATTTAGGGGGGTTCTGAACATTCGATTGCGTATAAAAACAATAGGCTTCCAGTGTTTACGGATTGTGATTTTTATACCGAATTTTGTTCGAATCGGCCCATTCGTTCGTCAGTTATCGTCTCTACAGACTCACTGACACACACACACATACTTTTACACACACACATACTTTCACACACACACATACTTTCACACACACACAGACATGACTTCAAAAATGTTTGATTCGTGATCAGGGATGCTTGAAACGTGCTCTCCCGTCGAAAACTCGAATTCGAATTTTCGACCCCGTCACAATACTTTCCTTATACATTATGTATATAAGGCAAGTAATATGCTTAAAATACAAAGTTCAGTGATGAATAATAAGTCATTCAGGTAATATTAAAAATAAATTAGTACTTTTCTGAAGATATAAGACTATTCGTACAGATATAGTGTTCATTCAGCGTTACATGTGCTATGTGTTACAAAATGTTAAAATTGCATACATGAAATAAGACAAAATAAAAAATTAACTCACCATTTATGAAGTCCTGTTTTCTTTAGTCGTGATTTTAATTAGTCATGGTAATCCAAGTGGGCGTGTATTTAAATTATTTTTTTTATTTAAAAATATGAATTTTTAGAAGTCACTCCATTAACTTCCATAGACTTTCGTACAATCGGAGTGATTGCAGGTCCCCCCCCCCCCCGCAGCTGACGTGAAGTATCCCATCATTCCTAGATATCCGATCCTTGTTTCAGGTAGCCTTGGGAAAACCCGGTTTATTCTCGGAAGTAAACCGGGTTTTTTGGGAAGGGAATTTTAAAAAACCTTGAATTTTGAAAGTTTCTAGGAAGTTGGAATTTTCAGTCGTTGAATTTTGTATTTTAAAGGAAATGTATATGACCTGAAACTGATATTTATTTTTTACATTCAGAATTGCAAATAGCTGAAGCATGGAAAATTGAGAGATATTTGTTAGGTCCAATAAAAATATGTAAATCGTGTCACTATTTTATTATATATAAACAAAAATGAAAATAAATTCCACAAATAAATTATAATTTAATTTGTAAATATTTTAAAAGTAAAAACAGTCCGAACGATAAAATACTTATTACAAAGTGATTAATTCCTTCATATTCTTATATATTTCATATATATTTCCTTCATATTGAACAATAAAGCCAAATCTGTTTAGTCCCAATAAGATTTCAATAATTTTGTGATTTATAATTTGCAAATCTTCAAAATGTTATTTCAATAGACTTTAAACTAATACAAATATTTAGAAAATTTATCTAAATGGTGATCCATTATTTAAAGTTTAAACTGCGTAATGTACCGGATTAGCAAGAGCATATAAGAAATTAGTTTCTTCCCATCAACGTTTCCAATGCTTCCAAAATATCTGGTTTTTTCCCGTTTCTCAAAATTCCCGAGTTTTTTTGCAGCTCGGATAGGAAATATTATATAGGATAGGAAATATTATTTTTACGTGTGTTTAGTTTATTACGTTTAAGGCAGAATGTCTGCTTGTCTGACTAGATAAAAATTGACATAAATGTCGCCAAATTAATAAAAATATTGCCAAATTTATAGAAATGACTCTAACACAATAAAAATGACGACAAACTGATGAAAATTCAATAACTTGGAAATAATATCAGGCCGGAAATAATAAATCCGGGCCTACGGCGCCCCAGATATACTACGCCCCAGGCAGGTGTTTCCTAACCTTTGCTTGCCGGACGGCGGAGAAGGCGACCATTACACCATGGGAATGTCTCGGCAAACCTGGAGTGAAATGGAGAATCCTGATTCGTCCTCCCCCGGCGAGCTCTCAATCCTTTGTTATACCTTGCTTTGCCCGCGTATTTGATGCCAGCCCGGTCCTCTTTTATGTCAGCAAACGCTGACTCTGGATAGCACTGTTGCTTCTGTAAATAACTTGAACTGTATTTTTATTTAAACTGTTTAATTTATTTGTATTGTGTGCCTGATAAGGGCCTTCTTTTTTCGCAGCACGAGTGACACTCTTGTAAAATTTGTAAATTGCAATCGTAATTTTTTAAAGTGTATTTCTCTGAATTCTAAACTGGTAAACTTTTTCTGTAAACTTAATTTACACTTTTATTGTCTAAACTTAAGTTTTAAACCTAAATGTATTTGTAAACTTAAATTTATTATTGTAAACTTTAATTTCTTTATGTAAAACTGTAAATTTCGCTCTGCACTTCTGCAGGACTTCCTATTGGCCCGTCAGTCCTTCGCCCTGCCCTCCCCTTCTCTTTCAGCCACCACAGCTCAGTGCTCTGCCATACAGCCACTCCAAGACGAAGGCGGCACACCATCAGCCGCCACTGACTTCTACTCAGCACCCTTCCATAAAGATGTACAGTGCCGGATTAACCACCGGGCCATGACCCGGGGCCCCCGACTCTGGGGGCCCCCAAGTGGCATGAAATTTATATTATATATAAATTAAATATATAATATAAATATAATATTTTATAAATTAAATTTCGACGGTATAAACGTGTAGCTTTTCTTCCAAAATAAAAATTTATCTTATACATTTTTCAGAATTAACTTTCGAAACACACTTTATTAACTGTAAAGTGTAGAAAAAAATTTAGTGAATAACACAAATAGTGGGAATAAAAGATGTCAGTTAGCAACGAGTTTTAATAAAGAAACACTAAATTTGAAAACTCCTTTTCTTCTTTTGGTCTGGTAAGCTGCCAGAGTCAGACCTAACGAAAGAAAGTGACGGCAACTGCACATTAATTTATGATTCAAAGTAAGTCCAACAGGTGGCGGGGTGGGGTCACAGTATCGTAGAAATTTTAACTTTAAAATGGAAATTTTCTTCTCTGAAATGGGAAAAGAAACTCTGAAAATCTGGCAACACTGGTCGAGTATACAAGGCATATGTGCCTTACTTCGTTTACACTGTCACACAAGCATCATAACAATTCCGAAAATTTAGTACCTAGCTTATGCTTTAAGGCTGAAGGTGAGTAGGCCCCCAGAAATAAAATTTATCTACGCCACTGCTAATGGCCTATAGGGGCACATAGACCTGTATGGGCTAGCAAAGGTTTTTGTTATTATTATTTTAATTGTTGATGTGTTACATTTTTAACTTGCATATGAGTGCAAGAACGTGCATATGAGTGCACTGAAGCAGACAAGGAAGTTATGAGAACACGTAAATTTCTTCCTTCGTTCTTTTACCGTAAACTCCCAAATGGAGAAGAAACTAAGCGTGATTGGCTTCTCTATTCACCATCCAAAGGTGAAGTGTTCTGCTTCGTTTGCATGTTGTTTCGTCCTAAACAGATGTGTACTGGAACATTCTGCTGTGGGGGTTACAGTGATTGGAAACATGCTTCACGATCCCTCTCAGGCCATGAAACGAGCATCGAATATAGAAAAATCTGTTTACGTACATGAGGCGATGCAGAGAACAAGGACGAATAGACACAGAACTTGAATCCAAATGAACAAAGAAAGAGATTATTGGAGAGAAATATTGCGAAGAGTGGTCGAAGTCATAAAATTTTTAGCATAGAGGGGTCTACCATTTAGAGGTGACGAGGAAAGATTTGGATCAGCAAAAATGGGAATTACATGGGAACCTTGGAATTAGTTAGCAAATTTGACCCGTTCTTAGATGAGCATATTAAAAAATACGGAGTGGCAGGAAAGGGTAACGTGTCCTATCTTTCGTCAACAATTTGTGATGAGTTCATTAACGTCATGGGTCAGAAGTTGTTAGCAGCAATTATGGATGAAATGAAACAAGCAAAGTACTATTCGATATCTATGGACTCTACGCCTGATGTATCTCGCATAGATCAACTGACTTTCATAATTAGATATGTAAGAAGTGACGTCTCTGTAGAAAGGTTTTTAAAGTTCATACCAATTTATGGACATAGTGCTAAAAATCTTTTCAATGCAGTTACTGGACTTCTGAAGGAAAACCAAATTTCCCTGTCTAACTGCAGAGGTCAATCTTACGATAACGCGTCTAACACGAGCGGCAGATGCAATGGACTTCAGGCCAGAATCAAGGTGGAAAACACTTTGGCATTATTCATGCCATGTGCAGATCACGCCTTGAATCTTGTGGTGCAGAGAAGTTGCTGCATTTCTTGACTTCGTACAGAATCTGTACACCTTTTTTAATTCCTCAACGCATCGATGGGAAATTCTCTCATCCATGTTAGGTTCAAAAAAGAAAATTCTGAAAAATTTATTTGATACCCGGTGGTCTGCTAGAGCAGATGCAGTCATAGCCTTGAAAGAGAGCTACCCAGCTATTGAGGCAACATTAAATTCCATGTCATCAGACTTGTTTGAATCATCTGAAACGAGATTGAAAGCTGAAGGCCTAAAACAGTATATGAAGAGGTTTGAGACACTCTTCCTCACATACTTTTGGTGTGATTTATTGAGAAAAATTAATAAAGTCAATACTTCTCCGCAAAAATAAACTGTAACATTGCATGTCGCCGTGCAACTCCTGGAATCTCTCACATTGTATATTCAGGAGAAGAGGGAAAGCTATGATTGGTATGAAGCCTTGGCCACATCAAAGAAAGAGCTTAATTACCAGGATTCCATAATCCGAACAAGAAAACGAAGTTCTAGATTGACATTTTATGATAACGAAGGTACCCTAGATGTTGTTTTATCTGGTAAAGAAAAGATGAAGATTGAAACTTTCCTTCCTGTGGTAGACAGTTTAATCAATAACTTCGATGCTCGATCTAAAGCTTACCGAAACATCTTTGAGATTTTTGGATTCTTTGAGGATCTGCTTTTCTTAGAGGAAGAATCTGTAAGAAAGCATAGTGAATGTTTTGCAAAAATATACAAAGATGATGTTGATGGAAGAGAACTTGCAGAAGAATGCATCAATATCAAAGTATACATTAATGCAAATTATCCTGAGACAGCAGTGCTCTTGATGGACATCTCTGCTGATGACGAAGAAGAGGAGAGTGATGAAGACGATGAGGGAGAAACAGGTTCCAGATCCATCGAGTTCCAGATGAGATACATACAGGAGAAAAGAAGGAGACTGAACCTATAAAACCTTTACAGCTATATGCATGAAAGTGGAATTTCATCTGCTTTCCCTAACATAGAAATAGGGTTGCGAATATATAGTTGCATGATGGTTTCCAATGCAAGTGGTGAACGTTCATTTTCGAAGTCAAAAATTATAAAATCTGAAAAACGCAGTGTGATGAAGCAGGAGAAATTAAACGACCTAAGCATTTTAAGCATTGAAAACGAGTTACTTAAAGTAATGGACTTTAACGATACAATTGATGATTTTGCTACTAAAAAGTCAAGAAAAAAGATTGTGTAAGCCAGAATGTGTCTTGAGTCTTCTTGTAACTTGTTTTTCAACAAATCGTTATGTCACAGTCTCATTTTTATATTTTAATATCCCCCCTTATATATTGTAAAGAATGTAAACATTTGATGTCAAAAACAAATTAAATATTCGTTGGAATCATCTAACTGGTGATTATTAAAACAATTTTAGCCATTTGTACATATTTAAGTATACGTTTTACAAGTTAGTACTATTACTGTACGTATATTATTGCGAAGAAAGAAATTTGCAAAATTTACAGTGAACAGGGGCCCCCACTCTAAGTTCTGGCCCGGGGCCACAGATATGCTTAATCCGGGTCTGAAGATGTATGCATATTGCTATCAAAACTCCATGAGACAACTACATACAGAGACATTTGTATATTCTGATGTGGGCGTAAGGGACCTTCGGTCCCATGGTAGCCCGAAAGTAAAGGTGTGTACAGACGATCAGTGAATGTTTGTCAAACAAGCTTGATCACTTATTTTTGATCGTCTGAACACGTGTTTGACGTAGTTGTCAAAGTGTGAGGTCAAACATTTTTCTTGTAGAGCAGGGTCCTACTTTTTCGCCAAACATTGCGGAGCCAGCATGATTGACATTTGTATTGACCAATCACGAGCATATTACCATTTTGGATTTGCATCCGTATTCATCATATCGTTCTGCGTCGCGTATATTTTTTGCCCGTTTGTTTGTTATTTGTAGTCTTTTCTTGTAATTTTTTTAATTCATTCATAGTTTGCTGATTTCAGTGAGCAACCCTGCATTTATTCCATGAATTGAGTATTATTCTATGTACCCTTTCTGTGTGCCTTTTAATTTCAGTTTTATAAAGTGTAATTACTAGCGAGTTATGCTCTATCTTCCAAGTGTTTTTTGACTGAAAACCTTCAAGGATATATTTTTCATTTCATAGAATTGGAAATTGTTTGCTTTTACGTAAGTAGTTGCATGTAATAATTTTAGCATCTTGATATTTTGCATGTTTATAACTTAGTCTAAGTTAGAGTTTAAGAATTGAAATAGCATGTTTTTAATAGATTACATGAATTCTAACAATTTTGCATGTTTCTGGGAAATAATTAACAGAAGTGTATGTTTTCTAACAAGAGTGTATTTTGTTTGTTGATTTCAATGTGCAACCCTGCATTTATTTCATGAATTGAGTATTATTCTATGTACCCATTCTGTGTATCTTTTAATTTCAGTTTAATGTTTGGATTGTACAATGGGATAAAGTATATTTACGGTGTCTTCCACTACAGTCATATAAAGCTAAATAATCACTAGAGAGTTATGTTGCTTATAAAATGTCAACAATCTTTCTAGTGGTTTTTTGGCTGAAAATCTTCAAGGATATTTTTCTCATCTGACAGAATTGAAGAATGTTTGATTTTACGTAAGTAGTTTCATGTAATAATTTTAGCATCTCAATAATTTGCCTGTTTATAACTTAGACTAAGTTGGAACTTAAGAATTGAAATGGCATGTTTTTAATAGATTGCGTAGATTCTAACAATTTTGCATGTTTCTGGTGAATAATTAACAAAACTGTATGTTTTCTAACAAGAGTGTATATTGTTTATTCATTGGAATGTGCAGCCAGCCCTGCATTTATTTCATGAATTGAGTATTATTCTATGTGCCCTTTCTGTGTTTCTTTTAATTTCAGTTTAATGCTTGGATTGTACAATGAGATTTCTAAACTATAGTTCGGTTTTATCCACTACAGTCATACAAAGATAATAATTACTAGAGAATTATGCTGCTTATGTAAAATGTCAGCAATCTTTCTAGTGTTTTTTCTCGTTTTGTTCTTCCTGAAAACTTTTAAGGATATTTTTCTTGTCTCGCAGATTTGAAAAATGTGTGATTTTATGTACAGTGTGGCATGTAAGTAGCTTCATGTAGTAATTTTAGTATTTTGATGTAGCATGATTATGCATGTATGTATATATAGATATAGTATATATAGATATGATGATATAGCATGTGCATGATTTAGATTATGATGTAGGTGAAGAAGTGAAATTACATATTTTTAAGAATGTGTCAAGTAAGTAATTGTATGTAAAAAATTTGTATCTTGATATATTTCACGCATATTTTGATTATTTGTCTTGGCATAATAAAACAAAATTATGTTATGTTCAGGTTGTGTAAATCTGTTTTTATAATATGAATGAACTGTTATTATGTTATTAATTACAGTATATTATATATTTATATGTTATAATATTTTAAGAACAGTTCATAACTAGTAAACAATGATGTTAATTTGTTTTTGATTAAAAGTACTTTCATTCATGTGTGATATCGTGCATGACTTCTAAAATATTTCTTTGCATTTATACATAAAAAAAAGTGTTCATTGAATGCAAATTTACTCTGCTAACATTTTATATTTAATTATTTTGCTTTAAACATACTTCGTTAAATTAATAACATTACTTTTCATACTTTTTTTAATTTGTAAAACATTTGATGTTTCATAATTTATCGATTAAAAACTATTAAACAATTAGAATTTTTAAATGTTTTTTTGAGCCCAAGTTAGTATTTTGTTAATAACTTCACCCAAACTGTTACCTCCTTCCGAGAGGTTGGTGGTAGGGGAAGGAGGGTACGGTCCCTGTGGATGCCTCCCCCACTGGGTTCCGGTCTAAATTGGGTGGCACTTCCCGACCGTCCAAACAGTTACCTTACACCTTTCTGGTAGGTCGGACGGTCTGGGTTTCAGCAACAACAACCCAAACTGTTACCGACTCAGATTCCACAACCCTGGTATGAGATTGGAAGAGGTTTTTAGTCTTCCTTATTCTGTACTTTGCTGCAGGGTCAAATTATCAAAATCCATCTCATGGTTCAAGATATAGTTGTGTTTTACCTTTTATATAGAGGACATTTATGTGAAATGGAAAATACAGAATGAGTCAAAAGTACCATATTTTTTTTATATTTATTTAAAAAAGTAAAAGGTTAAGAAAACAAAACATATATATAAATTATAATTTTGATTTAAGCGTCAACCTTGAAACAGTTTTTAGTTCTTTTGCACAAGCAGCTTTAATATTTGCTTGCTTAACCATAATTAACTACAGATACGTTTGCAAAAAAAAAAAAAATAATCAGCAGGTTCTAATCGATCGAGTACTCTACTGACAATAAAACAAAACTAAATAACAATTATAAAACAATATATTTGAATTAATTATATATTGTTAATAGTCATTGTAACCAATAGCGTATGCTTGCCCCCCCCCCCACCAATTTTCAAGGCTTTTTAATGTTATGCGTATTTTTCATTTAAAATAACTCTGGCATAAGCAATTGTTAAAATTCCTATATTAATTCCTATATTAAATGTCCATTCCCCCCCCCCCATTTTTTAGAGTCAGAATAAGTCACTGATTGTAACGATTTGGGACACTTTTAATTTTGTTTCCACTTTCTTGATTTGAAAACAAACGAAATTAGTAAACAAGTACAACAGCGCCATCTACTAGATATGAAAGGAAACTAGCTCATTATCATAAGACGTCAAATATGTGTGCCCGTGTGGACAAAGCGCACTTCAAACACAATTCTGAGAATCGACATCTTTGACAAACATTCAGTGACCGTCTGTACACACCTTAAGCGTCTTGGCTTGGCTTTCATCGTGATGCTTTTGGAAATAATGAACCGATGGAATATAAGTATAAACTCCGACCAGGGGAATTATACGTGCAGAGCACGAAACCGAGGCGGAACAAGAAATATGACTCCTTCTTTAAAGTTCATAAGAAGGCGGGGTTCTTCAGTTTCAAAAGCAGCTTTGCTCCATACAGTATATTCTAAGTTGAAACTCAATCTGAAATACTAAACAAAATATTTGCATGCTGACCGAATGAAAAGTATATTTTAAGTTATTTTTTATAGAAAAGTTGATCAGTTAATTATTTAGTACTGTGTCGCAATCATCTGGAGTAAAACACTGAATTTTTTTTATGAAATTTAAAAAATTCTGCATGTGTCACGCATTTTGTGAACTAGTGTGTCTAATAGTATAAAATTTTAAAGCATGTTTTTCAAGGTTATACAGAAGTATTAAGATTTATTCAGTTACATTTGCATAACGTATAGAGTGAGCTCATTATAAAATATTGTGATAACCTTTTTCTTGTTTTTTTCGCATTCAGTTTTATAACCATGAATTTTATTACTCGAACAAAAAATATCGTATTTTATAGGCACAAGTTGCGAATTTCAGAAATTAATTTTACGGCACAGATACACTGCATACAAAATTTGTGCAGTGATTTAAAATCTTATTCTCTTCATCCTGAATCTGAGAATTCCCAACCAGATAAATCTGAAAATATGCCCATAAATCATGCAGAATGCGATTCCTTTGGAACGCTAAATAAACCCCTTGAAAGTTATATGAGTTATAAGCCAGTTGAAAGACCTAAATTTAAGAAACGTGTAATTAAGACACAATCGAGGAAACAAGATGAATCTGATATCTTTGGAAATTTATCAGAAAAAAATCCGATATGGCATTCTAACGTATATGAAGAATCTAAAGAAGATAATGATTTGAGTGATGATAGTGTTATGATAAAAAATATAAGTAGGAGGTTTAGAAAACCAGAACGGTATTTAGAAGAAATGAAGTTTTTAGTGAAAAAGAAAAAGGTAATATATTTTAATTAAATGCAATGTTTTATTGAAATAATTTGTGTAGAAAAGCTTTTCGTATATCATTGACTAGAAGTTCACTTTTAAAAAATTGTTTGCTATAGTATTGTAATATATATACCTAATATGTGTTTGATTGACTTTATCACTTATAGATGATTTTTTATTTTTAGTATATTTTCCCACTTGCTATATTTCAAAGATATTTTATAGGAACAGAGACTCTTTGGCTCATCAATACAGATTATTAGTTATACTTAATCTATTTATTCTTGATATGTTTTGTGCAAATTACTATTTATGCCGTACCATGCATGCAGGTTTTGTGCAGATTACTCTGCATGCTGTGTGTATACTATAGAGGTTACTGAGCATACTTCATCAATACAGATTATTAGTTATAATCTATTTACTCTTGAGGAACCAGGTGGGATGGGCAAGCTGGACTGAAGCGAGAGCTGCTGCATGCGATCGTCGTGCTTGGAAATCTAAGCTGAAGGCCTTAAGTGCCACGTAGGCATGAAGAGAATGATGATGATGATTTACTCTTAATATGTTTTATGCAGATTACTGTGCATACATGTTATACCATGCAGGTATATGTTTCATGCAGGTTTGCTATATGCCACACATTGACAACAACCCTAGGGCACACACAACCCTAGGGCGCGGTAGCCCATTGGTTAGCGCGCTGGAGTTGCACTCGGTAGGCCCGGGTTCGATTCCAGCCACTGCCAAAACTGCCGCCGTGTTCATGCGGAGTACGATCACGTTAAACATGTGGGTCCGAAAGTCCTTCCGAGAGGTTGGTGGTAGGGGAAGGAGGGTACGGTCCCTGTGGATGCCTCCCCCACTGGGTTCCGGTCTAAATTGGGTGGCACTTCCCGACCGTCCAAACAGTTACCTTACACCTTTCTGGTAGGTCGGACGGTCTGGGTTTCAACACATTGAGGATGTATGGTTCACTGAACATTATGCACTGCATCATATTGTTCTTGCATGCAACAGAAAAGAAACCAAGAGAAAAAGTAATTTTTTGAACCTGTAACACTGCATCTTACTATATCTCACCAATATGTGGATAGTAGGTAGCAACCAATATTTAAATCTAACTGTATTGTACGTGCATGGTGTATGCAATGTGTGTCCTCAATGTATGTTCAATTGTACTCATTCCACATCTTGATGCAAATTTAAGAATTCCATTTCAATATTATTGTAACTTATATTTATGAAGGTTTTCAATGTCTGTAATCTGTATTACATATAACAATCTTTCCTCTCTTGGCAATGAATCTATCTTCTCTAACACCAATTTTACTCTGATGTTATGATTGAACTAGATGGGAAGAAGGCGTACATAGTATTACGCTTGGTAAAAAGAACAGATTGCTTTGTGTATAAGGATAAAAGGTAAAAGCAGTGAATAGACCCCCCACTCTTTTTTCTAAGTACAAAACTGCTCCAAGTTGGCACTCTTCTCTGTGTTTTGAAATTGACTCCTTCCAACTCAAGTGATGTAGTTACCCGTGTTTTAAAATAGGCCCCTCCTGCCAAAGTGATGTATTCTACAGTTTTATGAACTGGAATTTTGAATGTAAATGATATTTTAATGAAAGGGAATAATACTCATTAAAATTGAATAAAACTCATAAAAAGCTTACAAAATACGATTTTTGTGCATTATAAAAATATTGTGTAATGGCAGAATAAAACACTTTTAAAATTTTACAAGCCATATTGAAATACGTGATACTTAAAAAACTTACGAAAATTTAATTTAACAAAATTTATAAAAAATACGAAATTTTGAAAAAACGTTTGTACTTTAACAAAATTTAAGAAAAAACGATGCTTAGAAAAAAGTTTGTACTTTAACGAAGTTCAAGAGAAAAGGATACTTAGAAAAAAGTTTGTACTTTAACTAAATTTAAGAAAAAACGATACTTGGAAAAAAGTTTGTACTTTAACAACATTTAAGAAAAATCAATGCTTAGAAAAAAAAATTTTACTTTAACAAAAATCAAGAAAAAACGATACTTTAAAATTAAGAAGCCCATTTTAAAAACACGGAAAAATACAAAAGACAATTTCAAAACACGGGATGAACAAAGAAACGAACTAACCTTTATGTAACGGATACCCATATTTTTAATTACATCCACACCGGAACATGTTTTCTTGAACATACATGTACATTCAACACTGGAACACGTTTTCTTGAACATACACGTACATTTAACACCGGAACCTGCATATCTACTGAAAATTTACGTAAAATGTTAATGTCTATGAATTACGAGGAATGTTTTAAATATTTATTCCAAAAAGTTTGTACTTATTCAAATCTTTACAAATCGATCGAAAAAGATCTGTAAAAACAAGAGTCAATGAATTCGATTGAAGAAAGTGTAATAAAATACACCAAGACTATTGAAATATTTACTGCCTATTAAAATGCAGATTCCTAAACAGTCGAGCGCTGATTGGATGCCCATGGGTTACCAGAAGCCGTGAACTACCAGAATTGGCGAAGTATACGCAATGAAATTGTGATCCGAGGAATCTCGCCAATTTGGCGCAGAATCGTACTTTGAAAAATGAGTGGGGGTCCATTTCCTGGATCAACCGGATACAAATTTTAGTAACTATTGGCAAGGATTGAAAAATCTCTTTTTGCAATAATTATTAAAGTTCTTTAGATCATGTCCATTTAAATTATCATCAATAAATTCCGTAAACTGTCTACTTCCGTTCTGTTTAATTTATTTTTTATCAGGTTCATATGAGAAAATTCTCTCTTACATGAAGCTGTGGAAACTGATATGACAATTTCTGTCTTAATAAGAGAATTTAAATTTGGAAATAAATCTGTCTTTCATGGCTTCAGTTTTTTCTAATAATTGTTCAATATTAATTTTTTTTAAGTATTATTAGAACAAACCACTCATATTTCATAAGTGAAAGTCACCAAGTTGGCTATATCCCGCCAAATTAGTCACCAAATGTTAGAGGTGGACGGATAGAGAAATGGGTTATTCTTATAAAAAATTTTAAGTAGCTTGTAATCTTCTTTGAAAGAAAAAATTTGAAAAATCTATATTATTGGGCCAAATGATCACAATAACTTACCCTTCACTTTAAAGGACTTGAAAAAATCTTTCAATTGATATCATACCTGACAATGTACTCCCGGAGATACCCTACCTGAAAGGTACAAGGTATCTCTTTGGACAGCCGGGAAGTGCCACCCAATTTAGACCGGAACCCAGTGGGGCATCCACAGGGACCATACCCACCTTCCCCTACCACCAACCTCTCAAAAGGACTTACGGACCCACATGTTTAATGTAATCGTACTCCGCTTGAACACAGCGGCTGTTTTGGCTTGGCATTGGTGGGAATTAAACCTGGGCTGACCAAGTGCAATTCCCGTGCGCTAACCACTGGGCTGTCGTACCCCCACAACAGTGATTGAAACGTGATCAGTCTTGCGATCATTAGGCCATAAATAATTCTTTTTATGCATGATTATCTTAAATTCTGACCTATGCTGCTATGCCATGCTAAAAAATTATGAAATTTTGAATAAACTTTAAAGTTTTTGCTCAAATTTAAAAAAATTCTATCCAGTTCTAGATTTTTTGATAACAAATTTGGATATAAAGTTTCGCCAAAATTCATTAATATGGACATCACTCCTAAAATAGTCAAAACATGTTCAGGTGGTCCTGAAGCATATAGTGGCATTAAAATCTTGAATTCGAAAATTTTCGTAAAAACAATACTTTTTCTATACTATGTATGATGAAGTAAAAATATTTTCACAATTAAAGGCGATAAACTGAGAATCGCATATAAATGCAGTTTAGCCGCAAAATATTCTTTCATTTCATTAATAATCTGTTTGAAAAACAACTTTTATGTATACAACTCGTAAGACTTATAAAAATTTTAGTGTATGCAAACAGATTGCATAAGTGTAAGATATTTTCACAATTAAACAAGATATACTGAGAATCACGTACAATTGCTGTTTCACGATATACTGCTACAAAGAAGTCCATTTCATAAGTAATATGTTTGAAAAATAGTTTTTGTTTATTATACGATAATAATCATTGGTCATCTCTCTCGTGAAGCAGAAGCAATTGCCACGTGCGAGGGCAGATTTCGTGGACAGATTTACAGAAGAACAGCTGTACAATTGCAGGGAAACAGATTTCCAGATATAAAATCGGAAAAACTCCTATCTCAAAATTCGTGATATTTTGGACATTCGTGCCCGATTTTATAACTTTGGAATTTGCAAGGAAAATATTTTTCTTCTAAATTTTAATTTATGGTTTCAAAGAATTACTGCAATTTCAGCAATCAAATCAAATATTTTTAGGTCATATAAGTCTGTAGATATAATATTTTCAAAATAATTTGAGCACTATTTGATATGATTGTTGCTAGGAGCTACAAATACAAAAAAAAAAAAAAAAAATACATCAACAGAACAGATGTCATTTGTGGAGTAGTACATATGAAATGTTTATGTATGAACATGGTCAGTCTGTTTCTAGGACAAGCAAAATATTTTATACTTCCAAAACACTCTGCAGTATTTTTGATATATACTAGATTGGTTTGCATTAGGATAACCCAAATTTATTGTAGTAGCAATTAGGTATTACAGCCAATTCAGTATGAAACATTTTGAGCTCAAAACAATTTGGCTGCAGTTCATGTATACTCCACCTAAAAGATAACCCAAACTTTTTACTGTTACCATAAAAAATATTTAATAAAGATGAACTGTATTAGTGCAAACAATCATATTTCAAATTACTTTTATCAGGAACTGGTTTTGTTTTCCTCTTTAAATCATGTATCAATTACAATTTGTTTTAAAAAAGACTTGAGCAACATATTTGAGCTCAACTAGAATAATAATGCAGCATACACCTGTTTCAAGGATGTGCTAGTTCCCCTTCTTTAGGGTTTCGATAACTTACAAACCCAAAGACAAAATAGGCACAAATAGAAGAAACAGAGGGGTATACCCAAGTCATAGATTGCAATTCCACTTGATAGAGCCAATCAATAAAAAATATGTATATTTATTTTCTCGTACAATTGCATAAAATACTGTATTCCTAAAACTTATTGATTGGCTCTCTTATGTGGAATCATAATCCACGACTTTTGTTTATATATGTTTTTATATATATCAGTAGCATAGCATGATATTCTTGACTTGGGAAGGCTGAGCGATTATCATTTTAACTTGGAAAGGGTTTTTGCATGATAAGTGAATTTTTATTGGAATTCGCACTTTCAGTAAGTTTTATTTCCTTGGTGAGTAAAATAAAATAATTTAACATAAAAATGCTAAGAGTGATTGAAATACACAATATTTTAAAATATATTACCTTTGTAAGATAAATAAGTGTAACATTTTAAATGTTTCCTTATTTCTAAATTAGTTGAACTTTTACAACCATTTTATTAAATATGAAGTTATGGTCGCTCATAGGGGAGGACACTCTCCCCCTTGGATATTCAAGATAACCAATCTAGACGATGTTTTACATTTTGTTCTTGAGTTTACACCTACCCCCTCTTTCCGGAAAATGTTCTACATGTGCCCATGTATGAAAAAGTGCATTGAAAATTGGTGAGAAATCTGGAACATAAGCTTAGCTGAAAATCACTGTAGTCAACAATGTCCCTAAACAATATTGCATATTAATTATTTACAAATGCTGTACTATGAAATCTTAAAAATATCTTATAATTCTTATAATTACAATATGCTAAGAATCCACTAAAAAATTAACAACCATTTTTATTTAACTGAGATTCTCGTCTAACAGGAGATTTTAAAGGGAAATGAAACTTATAGTTTCTAAAACTCTCAAATATGCAAATGGATGCTTTGCCATATTGATGCCTATATAAAGAACTAAGTCTACTTGCAAACTACTTAAGTTTAATGGTAGTCATTATTAGTATATTTCCTCATCTTGAGATTGATTAAAGTTAGGTAAATCCTAGGTTATTCGTGAAAAATGACTCAAATTCTTTATTATAACAAATAAAAATTATTTTCTTAGTAATTAATAGAATCATGTTTGACCCAAAATGGAGGATCCAATATTCTTGTGCTACCCACCCTCACGTACCCATCATTGATGAAACGTCATGTCACACATCCAATCACTGAATTTTTATAAAGGATTGGAAGTGAGGAAGCAATAACCATGCCTTTCTATAAGCTAGCTTCTAATGTTAGTTTATCAGCTAGGAGTTTAACAAATGGGTGGTCTTAATGCATTGTTTCTCCTTATAGATGACTAAGGCTGGATGATTTTAGCTTCTAAAAATATTAAAATATGTGTTTTAATGGAAAAATACTTTGAATCGTATCACTTTAAGCAAGTAAAATGTAACAATTTTCTAAATAATACATATATCTTCGCAAAATTATTTAAAAAATTATAATAAATAAAAGTATGTTTAAATAATTTTTTTATTTAGATTTTAAGCAGGGGAGGTGCAGCTTTTTAGCCTCAATGGACACTACGCCACTGATATACAGGGTGTCCCAAAAAGATTGAAATGTGCTTTAATTCTTTACCTGTTGGAGATAAGTGGGCAATGTAAATTGCAAAAATGTTGAAAGTAAGGTAGGAAATAAGACTATGTTAATGAAATAGTCCTCCCATTAATTTTCAAAAAGTTGCACTTTTTAAATTTTTATACTACCCCCTTAGACAAATTTGGTGAATCAGAAAATTTTTATTTTTAATGCAACAAGATTATTAAAAAACCCGCATATCTGTATCTTTAAAATCAACTTAATTATAATAAAAAAAAAAATCTTACCTATGCCACTTTTTCGTACCATGTAAAAGACTTTTTCATCAGTGAAAATAGGGATCATAAACAAATTGACGATGGAAATTGTTTAGATCAAAAATATGTTAATATATGTCAAAATTTTTTATCACAAATGCATCTAAATAAAACATTACACAGACGGAGATCATATAAAGCAGTGGTACTCATTACGCTGTTGGGTATTCCATGTATTATCATCCAGTTTTATCTTTTTTGTGATATGTCACAAATTTACATTTCTAATTTGATATATGGTCCTTAATCACAATGTTCAATTTTCAATTAAATATAACTCGCTCAATTTTAAAAGATACAGATATGTGGGTTTTTTTAATGATCTTGTTGCATTAAAGATAAAAATTTTCTAATTGACCAAATTTATCTAAGGGGGTCGGTCGTATAAAAATTAAAAAAGTGTAACTTTTTGAAAATTAATGGGAGGACTATTTCATTAAATTAGTTTTATTTCCTACCTTACTTTCAATATTTTTGCAGTTTACATTGCCCACTTATCTCCAACAGGTAAACGTAAAGAATTAAAGCGTGTTTCAATCTTTTTGGGACACCCTGTATATAATATGTATTGACCATTTTATGTTTTTGACTTTAGATTTGTTGGTTATCTAGTCTATCTAATGAAGTCTATCTAACCTAGTCTATCTAACGAAGAATACAGTATATCCTCAAAACAGCTCTATGCTACATTATTACTTTCCCCACATACATAGTATAATGTATAAGGAAAGTATTGTGACATGATCAAAAATTCAAATTCGAGTTTTCCACAGAAGAGTACATTTCAAGTATTCCTGAACTCAAACCAAATATTTTTATAGTTATGTTTGTCTGTGTGTGTGTGTAAATTAGTGTGTGGGTCTGTGAGTGTGTGGAAGTGATATCTTATGAATGAATGGAGCATTTTGGAAAAAATTTAATGCAATTATTACAATTGGTGAATACTGGAATTCTATTGATTTGAAACATGATCTAATGTTCAGAAGACCAGGATTCCCATCAAAAAAGTGCAACTCCTCACTCAGAAAATTTATATGAGAGTCTCGCACCTCTAAATAAGTTGTGAATCGCAACTTCTTTAATCTTTTGTGGTGCAAATGTATTTTGTCCTGCATTCCAAAATTCTTTGTATTATTTTGCATTCTTGGATTCTACCATAGCTCCCCCAGGTGTTCCAGGATATGTTTAAATTCCAGGAGAGGAGTTGTTCAAATAAGAAACTGAGTCCAGTGTCCAGTCCAAAGAGCTAGAATCACTAGAGGTAGCCTTTCCTTTCTTTAGCCATCTTAAAAGCATGGCCAGTATGTCAAGAAATTTCCTCCTTCGCTTCTACATATCACTGCCAGATTTGGTTGGCATGGACGTGCTAGAATGGTGCATTATAGTAGTTCCAGAAAATTGTAAAAGTGTGCCATTGTGGTAGTTTGTTCATTGCTATACACAACTTACTTTTTTAAGAATCTTAATCTACGTATTTTTAAATCTCTAAAATATGCAGGTTCAAAATGCATGGATTAAGATTCTGCAACACTTTCTTTTCTTACACATTTATTTTCTAATTTTGTTATGACTGTTTTAGCTTTCTTTTTAAATTGTCATTGCAAATTATTTTTAATTAATATCTTTGTTTTTTTCATCCTAAAACATAAATTATATCTATAGATAACATTTTGTTAACGAGATATAGGTAATATTTGAGCAAATTGTTATAGTAAACAGACTTCTGTTAATTACTAAATATTTTCTATTTTAAAAGCACAAAACGATAGAGCCCTTGATGTTAACCATTGAGGTGATGTTAACCAGACATGAGCAATAAGCATCTGGCACTTCATGTGTTGAAGAATGCGCTCTTTAATAATGTAGTGTTAAAAAAAATTATTTTTGTAAGGAGAACAAGTGAGAAATGGTGACATAAATGTTTTACTGCTAGAATTCACGATCAATCATTCATACAGTATTCATTGTTTATTATTCTAAACATGAATAAACAATTAATACTGTACAAATCATAGTTAAGTTTTACAGTATTCATTGTTTATTCAAATTTAGAGATGCCCCAACACCAAACAATTCGCAATGAAATTTTCGGTTCTAACATAATACTTCTATGTACAGCCCAAAAAGCTAACGTAATAAAATCGTTAAATGCACATACAACATAAACACTATTATTGTGTTATATGTTGCTTTTAACAAAGTTATTTTAGATACTACTAGATAAGATTACTAGATTTTTTTTAATATATTGTATTGCCTAATTAAAGGTGTATTATTTCAGATGGTTGACTATTGTCTAATGCTCTTTATAAGTATATTAGTGTTTATTACAAATGTGAAAAAGTACTTAAAGGTATTGGTTTTTTTTATAAAAATGTTCTCATTATATTCAAAATTCCTTTATACCAAAAGTTTGTTATAAAAAAATCTCAACATGCTATTATCGTTCACATACTCATAATATTTATAGACAAATAAATTAGAACGTAAGATAATTAAAATATATCTCCTTTATCTATAAAATGAAGTAAAAGGATATTTTTAACCCCACGGGATACCGAAATTAAAAAAATTTAATTTCTGATATCCCGGGATATAAAAAAATACCCTGGATTGCAATCTCAAAATTATATCTTAGGAAGCACAAGCTATTTCTTGCACTCATCCAAAGTGCAGGCACAATTTCGCAGTTTCGTTTTTCCAAAACTGCCAAATATTACCAAAATGTAGTAAAACACAGCTTAAGATGTTTTAATGAATATTTTTTTATAAATACATTGATAGAACAATTTCTTCATGAAGCTCAGCAATATCTCGTACAATTTTTTTATCCTCCAAAACTTAGCAGAAATAATTAAAAATATGTTTTTTCTTTCAAGGACACTTTGACATTCACCTTCTCCCATTGAACTACAGGGGAAACGGAACACTCTGGGTGGGAAGAGTCCCTCAAATCACATAACAATGATTTCGGTCTTTCGTTAGGGTTGTCGAGGCTTTCTCTACTTGATTGCTCCTCGAACGTCCAGTCATCCAGGAGGGATTAGTACTAGCCTATCTTCCATGGAGGAGGAGAATTAAGACTAATCTCTCCTGGATGGTGGCATGCATTATCCAACAGTTTACAAATCAGATCTACAGGTTAGGCTACTGATTTGTGGTTATTTATTGACTTAACCAACAATTTTAGTAATTCTACTGGAGAATTTATTAACTCATGTTTAAGGTTAATTATTTTTGCACACAAGTTCTATTACTCAATTTAATATGTATTCACGTGCATTGCCGAGCGTACACAATTACCTTTTTCCAACCATCTCCATCCTATTATTATTATAGCATCATTAGATTGATTAAATTATTTTCTTAGCTTAAAATTATTAATTATTTTTGCATTACATAGTATGATTGTACAATTTAGTTTGTATTCTGGTGCATTGCCGATTATATTGCCACAGTTATATTTCTCTATTCAGTTCCATCCTTTTATTATTGTACATTAGATAGACTAAACTTGCTTATTTACATATTCTTATGCATTATTAAAATTATTTTTTTAATTATTTTTGCACACATAGGGCAATTGTGCAATTTAGTTTGTATTCTCATGTGTTTCCGATAGTAACACAGTTATATTTTTCAATGCCTTGATTATTGCATATCAGACTGCCTAAACTTGCTTATTTACATATTTTTGGTTATTGTCAAGATTAGATTTTTTTATTATTTTCACACACATAGTGTGTTTGCTCAACTTAGTTTGTATTCATGTGTGTTGTGGAGAGTACACAATTGTCTTTTGATCTATCTCCATCCCCTTATGATTGCACATTAGATTGACTACACTAGCATATTTTCATATTTTAGTTGATTAATAAATTTTGTTTTGATAATCAGTTTCACACAAATAGAGCTATTACAAACTTTAAAGGAAAATGAAAATTGTTTTCCCAAATTCTGCGAATCTTTTTTGAGTACATGTAGTAACACATTTCCAAATGTTAAGAAAGTTATGCAAATAAGCCTTGTGTTGCTATTCACTAGTACACCTTGTAAGCAGGAGTTTAGCTCCCAAACTTGTGAAAAAAGAAGTTTAGAAATATCCTAAATAATAAATACAAATTTAAATGCTTTTATATAAATTTCAGCAAATTGTCCTGCTAAAATGTTAGAAGAAATCACAGAAGCATGCAGGTTATTGCATAATATAAAGTATGGACAAATTTCATACATTATTATATATTTCATTTGAATTTTATAATATTTAAATAAATCATACATAATCTTTTTCTGTTTATTTGCTTTTTAGCATTCAAGCTATTGTTTATTAAACATGGCATGTGAAGTATGTCTAATATTCGAGAATTTATGCTAGTTTGTTACAAATATGTACACCTATATAAAATAACACCTATAAAAATGCACCCTATAAAATATTTATAATCCCCTCTATTTACAAATGTTGGAGGGAGAGGGACCCTCCTATTTGAAGTTTGAATTTCAACTCCTCTAGCTTGAACCTTTCTCCAGAAATTGCCTGTTTTTTTTTTCAAATAAATTTGTATAAAAATTTATATAAAATTGAAAATTGGTAAGTATTATCAAATTTGTAACATTTAATGAAATATCTCCAGCTTGATGACTTTTTGAAAATGGCACCGAATTGATGATAATTTCACCAAATTGGCAAAGAGTACGGAAATCCTTCTAAATTAATAATTAAATAACATACTTTAATATTTGGACTATATTGCTTGAACAAACAAAAAGCACCAAATGATGTACTTTTCAACATTTAAAACATTTTTCATGAATCTTGTACATCATTATTCCACATTGAAAGAAGTAAAATAAATGAATTATGTAGGAAAAGTCATGTGTTGCCTTCATCAGAATTTTATTGTGCGTAAATATGTTGCACAAGATTTCCTTATCCTGTGTAGAAAGTATTTTTTCTTATTGATTACAATATGTTTTGTTTGTGTTCTTAATGTTAACATGAACAATTTTTCAAACTGTTTTTGTTAACAAAGTTCAAATGTTATTTAAATTTATTATTGTTTATATTTAAAGTTATAAAATAAAAAAAAAATAATAATTTTTATATTATATTTATTAAATTTGTTGTATAACTTTTATTTAGTTTGGAAAATACAATTTTTAGTTTTTGCTTCATGATTTTTTGTAGATTAAAGAAGCCTTAGATTTGTTTGTGGATATGAGAAGAAACCTTGTAACTCCCATTCCTCCACATTACACTTTTATGATCAGTGCTTGTGGTAAAGTTGGTTATACTGAGATGGCTTTCAAACTTTTTAGACAGGTAATGTTTTGTTTTCATATATTAATTTAGAAATGTACTAGTCATCAATATAAAAATCTCAATACAGTGACCGCTGGTTATAAGATTCAGTGGTTATAAGAAACAGCCGTTTATAAGACCCAAAATGACAGAAACAAATACAAACTTCGTTTTAACATTAAAATTGTGTTGCTTATAAGAAACACGATTCCGCTTATAAGAAACAGTTTTCTACAGAAAATTTGTTGATTTCCTTGCGACGCGGGTGTAAAAAAAAAAAAAAATCGATTTGTTTAAGGTTAACTGAAGGACGAGTTGTTATCTCTTGTCTCTAGGCGTACGAGGAGGGGGTGGGAGTTTGCTATGTAACGAAGGATGACAGAGAATTTGGGAGGGGGAACAACCCCAAGCCAGTAAGAAACAAGTTGTAGTCTTTTGTCAGTTAATAAAACATACTGATAAGGAAAGCCATCTTTGTTTATGCTCTCAAATAAGATTCGTAGAGCTTTAGTTAGTCATTTTATGTTTTGCTAGTGAAAACATGTCACAAAAGAGAAAAACCCTTACTTTGCTTGAAAAGCAAAGTTTACTTAAAAGTATGATTCTCTTCCTCTGTGTACTCAAAGAGAAGCTGCTTCTGCATTAGAAATTCTGCACTCAACATTATGTAAAATCCTAAAAGACAGAAATAAAATTTTGACGCCAAATTGTAATCTTCAAAGAAAACGAGAAGGAAAGGCAGCTGCTATAGAGGAAGCACTCTTACAATGGTTTTCTAACACTAGCTTAAGGAACGCCAGATTAATTCCTATCAGTAGGGCAATTTTACTGAAAAAAGCAGAAAATTTTGCGGAAAAATTAGGAGAAAAAGAGTTCCGTGCGACTGATGGTTGGTTAAGCCGCTGGAAAGAAAGAAATAATATTGTGTACAAAAAAAATTATGGAAAGAAGCAGGACGTGGACTCCGAGTCGGCATCTTCATGGATTACTCAAAGCTTACCACCTCTATTAGAAAAATACACTCCTCATCAAATTTTTAACACTGACGAGACTGGGCTCTATTTTCGAGTGATGCCCGAGTATACAATGATGTTCAAAAATGATCTATCCTCTGTTGGAAAAAAACAAAAAGATCAATTTACAGTTCTGTTAACAACAAATATGACGGGAACTGTTAAAAAAAGCCCTTTAGTTATTGGCAAAAGCAAACGTCCACGCTGTTTAAGTGGAATAAAAAAATTACCAGTGATCTACGAAAATTCAAAGAATGCCTGGATGATAAGTAGAATTTTTTAAGACTTTTTGTTAAAGTGGAACAGGGAACTGTTGGGAAAAGAAAAAAATATTTTAATCCTTGACAACTGTTCGGCTCATCCTGTAGTACAGCTGACAAATATTAAACTTTGTTTTTTGCCACCCAATACAACTTCCATCATACAGCCTCTTGACCAAGAAATTATTAAAGCATTTAAAACTCTGTATCGGTCAAATATGCGACAGAAAATAGTGGATGCAATTGATAAAGAGAAAGGATCGACTTCTGAAATAAGCAAGAAAATAACCTTGCTTGATGCTATCCATATGATCGCAGGCGCATGGAAAAATATTTCTGACATATGCATTTTTAATTGTTTCCATAACGCAGGATTTTTGAAAAATAATATTGACATACCATCAGAAGATGAAGAATTAGAAGCACCTTTCGAAGAATGGATTCACATCGACGAAAATTTACAAACATCTGAAGAAAAAAGAGATGATGACATAGTGACGGAAATTCAGAATGTTTGCAATGAAAAAGAAAATGAAGACGACGTTCCACAAGAAGAAAATTTTCCTACAGCAAAACAGTCGTGAGAAGCCCTAACTATAATTAGAAAAACTTTGAACACAGAGGGCCATCAGAAAAAATTTATGGACTATTTTACGATTTAGAAATGGATGTACTTAAACTAATCACAGACTCCTTAGTACAAACAACACTGGATAAGTTTTTTGCTGTTCCTCAGTAATAGATTACAGTATGTATGAAAATGTACTATGCTCTTATACATAAATGAACGACCTATGAGTTTTACTTTTTATTCTTATTTAACTACATACTATATGCATATAGATAATATTTTAAGTTGTAAGGCTTAATTTGTAAAATAAGAAATATTTTTGAATGCAAAACTCAATTTACAAATGCATTATGTATGTACTAATATTTAACTTATATACATTTATCTTTTAAATTCTGTAAAACTGTGTTCAATAGTTAGTATTTACAATGGAAGAACGATATTTAAAATATTTCCGGATTTAAGAATCAACTGCTTATAAGAAACAAAATGAGCGAAACGAACGTGTTTCTTATAAGCGGCAGTCACTGTAAGTAGTAATATATCAAAATTCTTGAAAAATAGCTGGAGTGTGAGTCTCCACTTGAATTTCTTGGATATTCATATTTCAATTTAACTTGTATTATGGCTGAATATCTGATAACTGTAAATTTTCCAAGTTCCAATATAATTTTTTTATAGTTTTAAGTAGATTTTATAAATTTAAGAAAGATTCACTTGGAATTGTTTTTTGGAAATGCCTTTTGAAATTATTTTTTGGAAATGCCTTTGAAAATGTTCTATGAACAACAGAGTTATTTAGCATGCCAAATGGAATTTCAATGCATATTCATTACATTCCTGTGTTGTCAGAAATGACTGTGACATGACAGACAATGGGTGTGTTTGTTTTTGTTCTGAGTTGTATATTGAAACTTGCATTGGAATAGAATGTATTCACTATGCATAACTCATTTTTATGCACTAATAGGGGACACAGTACATTTTAAAATTTTCATTCATATTAAAAATAGCTAAATGTGTGTCAGGAATGACAGGTAATGTATATAATCATAAAAAATGAGTAATAAAAATGTGTTTTTCTTTTACCTGTTAACACACTAATGGTCATTGGGAATTCATCAAGTCCTACCCCAGATGCCATGGTCGGTACTTATCAGTTATAGGGACCATGGGTTAGTGACTGCTTTTCTGAGTTGTCACCAACAGGAACATTGGCTTTATAATCCGATACGAGAAATTCACTACATAATGATTAAAATTTAATATATATTTGAAAATAGTGCCACCTATTTATAATATCAGCAACCGGTATAAACCAGAATTTGGTGCGATCCCTACATGTTGCCGTGTTTGGCGTCATGGTCCCTATAACCAATACCCCATGGTCTGTAAACTACGTTATTCAATAGGAAAGTGTGGAATTATGACCTTTTGGTACTTCTTGTTTTTGAAATGAAAATATTGCCCGATGTACTACTTCTTTCTCATAGATAACCTCTGGAAAGAAGTAGTACTTCCATATGCCAATCGCAAGTTACGTCATACAGTCCCATTTGTCAGTTTCTTATAGCTGCATGTTGTTTCACTGCGCATATATCAGCAATTTTGTAAAATAATTATAAATAAGGTTATTTTTACAAGTTAAAAAAGCAATTTCTTAAGCTTCACTCATTTATTTCCATTTTTCAAGCTTTTTACTGATGTAACAAAAAGAGAGATAAAAATTCAAATCATCACTAGAGAACAGTGACAAAAATGATAAATTTGAACATTTATGACGTCAAAAGTGCATTTATGAAGTCAAAAGTGTATTGTATTCTTAAAACTGTAAAAAATATCTACCATTTTATTATTATTAATTTATGGTGATTTAAAAAAATCAGATGATTTAAATCACTATACAACCTTGTAACACTTTTCCACAAAGTAGAGTTTAGGGTGTATTATTAATATATTACAAATTAAATATAAATTTTCTTGTATTTGCATGTCAGATTTTGTCATGAAACATTCAACTTCTTATGTAATAACCCAACAATGCAAGGTGATTAAAAAGTCATGCACATCAAATTTTAAAATCATATAATATATTGAGAAATTGAAATAGTAGAATGTTTTACAATTAGATAGCATTAATATACTCTCAAAAATATATTTGAAATATCCTTTGCTGTTTTCAATATGTTATACGGTCATTACAAATCTTTTTATCAAAGAATATAGTATTTTCTTGAGTAAAAGAATTTTTATTTTAGAGCAATATTTCTATATCCATTTTTATGAAAGTACTAGAATGAATTACCCAGCTTTTCCGGGGTCATACACCTGTTACTACTCAATTCACCAAAAACATGCTCTCTGCCATTTTCAAAAACTCGCTCTCCACAAAACAAAAAAAAAAGATTCAAAACCTCTCTCTGGAAATTTCTTCCTAAATGCTAAGAATCCACTTATTATATGCAACCCTCTAATACCTCTTTAAAATGTATCTGATCCAGAAAAGGAGAACACGGAATCTTTGTTGAATTGCAAGACGGTCCATTGCTGACTGATTGTGAACACTTAAAAAATTACAAAAATTAAAATTACTTATGAAATCTATTTTTTTTTTGTTAGAATGCTTAGCTATATGGAGAAGTTTTAGCCAAATTATAGAATTGTGTTAATCTTAGTTTTTTGGGTGTGACACTATATATATCAGGTCGTGTAAAAAATGCAAATTTCTATATATTTAGAAAAATAAATAAATATAAAGGTCCAATGGATTCCAGTTCAAACATTGTTGGAAAGAATGTTCTTTGATCTTTTCGATTGCGTCTAGATGGAAACTCTTTGATAATACTTTAGGTCATTATGGAATTTATTTGTGTAGCAGCCTAAAATATAAAATAACTAAAAAACTAATTCAAAATAAAAAAAAAAACATGATGCCAAGGTGCAGCTTCCTGTGTGCCAAAGTGTGTCAAGTACCTGTATGTCAAATTTCATGCCGTGTAATGCTTAGATTTATCGCTACAGACTGCACACACACACATTTTCTTTTATTATGTAGGATCATTGAAAAGTTTAAAACAAAAAATGTACATACTCTAAAATTTCTAACAATTCAACATTTATGAGGTTTATAAAGTGCTTTCTAGGAACTGGATCTGTTGCAGACAAATCAAGAACATTGATTTCTTCCATTTTAACTCAGAATAAACCGTCTGAAATAGAGACTACTGTCCTACCGACACAAGAAAGTCCCCAGACAGCAGACGTTTTGGTGGCGGTCGCTATGGAAACAGGTTATTCCACTGCATTTTAGGTGTGACGGAAAGCGCTTTTTTTGATTTGGTGCAGATAGAACCGACAAAAGTCGCATTTTGCTTTGTACTGGGGTCAATGCTAGATGCTCGCATTCTGTGATTTTTAAAGCTGTGAATTAACTTGTACTGTGTTGCACACTTTGTGGATTTTGTCTAGTTGAAAAATGACTACATTTAAAAGTGGAAAGACTTTGCATTCGCAAGCACGTGCAATAGTCCACAATGTTACGGCATTTTTTGAAGAGGAAAAAACAGCAAATTCTCTAAAAATACCAATTTCAAATGCAATGAAGAGGACTGTGGAAGCGACAGGGATTTCAGCGTCATCAGTTAAAAAGATAAAACGTGAGGTGAAATCTCTTAATGACACTGAGATTAAGTATTTTATCTACTCCTGGAAACATAGAAAAAGACCATCCTATCGAAACTGCAATATTGATGATTTTGACAAATGTGTCATAAGACAAACTATTCAGGACTTTTACATAAAAGAGAAATGTGTTCCTTCTATTGGGAAACTGCTGCCAGTGTTAAAAGAAAAAAATAATTTTGTATGGAAAAGAGAGTCCCTGAGACGAATTCTACATTCACTGAATTTTCGATGGAAGAAATGTATTAGCTCACGAAAGATTTTAATCGAAAGGCCGAACATTTTTTGTGTGTGTGTGTGTTTTGGAGGCATAAGTATTTGAGAGCATTGAAAAAATTCAGAGAGGAGCAACGTTGTTTGGTTTACATCGACGAAACTTGGGTAGACGGAAATTTTACTTATGGCAAATGTTGGCAAGATGATTTTATTGAAGGTATTCGTACGAATACCAGTTCTAAAAACCGTCTCATTGTCGTACATGCAGGTTCATCTGATGGATTTATTGACGGAGCTGAGCTAATTTACAAAGCTTCTTCGAGTAGTGGCGACTACCATGGACAGATGAATGGCCAGCAATTCGCAAAGTGGATTATTGAAAAACTGTTGCCTAATTTGCAGCCTCATAGTGTGGTCTGCATGGACAATGCTCCCTACCATTCAGTAAAAGCGGATCACGTTCCTACAAAATATTCGATTAAAGGAGCGATGCTTGAATGGTTGGAAGAAAAAATTTCCCATGACTCAACAATTCGAAAAGCAGAACTATTTCATATCATTTCAAAACATGTGCCCAAATCTGTCACATACAGGACTGACCGAATTTTAAAAGAAGCAGGGCACGAAATTGCAAGATTACCTCCCTATCATTGTGATCTCAACCCCATTGAATACATACGGTCGTCTGTCAAACGTTGCATCCGAGAAAAAAATGTAACAGGTGACTTAAGTTTGAACAATTTACAATTATTTCTTAAAGAAACTTTTTTAAAAGTAACACAAAATGAATGGAAAAAACACTGTGAACACATTGAAAAAATAGAGAATATTTATTGGAAGAAAGATGGACTGATAGAAGATATTGTGGATAAATTAGTGATAAATCTGTCGAATAGCGATTCAGACTCTTCTACAAGTAAAGACGTTTCAAGTGATTCGGACATAATAGATAATAGTTATTCCAATGAATGTGAATAAATATTTTATAATTGTTTGAAAAATATAAAAAGAATGAATATTTTAAAGTCTTAATTTTACTTATTTATCATTATTTTTTTTCCTTTTTGCTGACTAATAATTGTGTAACTTGCTGATTGAAAACTGTAATAATTTTCATCTAATTCGAAATTTAGATTTAAACAAAATGATATAAATTCTAGTTTTAAATTGTAAGCTTTTCTCTCCCCAAACCCCCAAATCGAAAAGAAAATATCTAAAACTACTTTGTTCTAATAGATTGACGGCTTCCCATAGCCGCTGTTGCCTATAATAGCAAATTAATTTCTGAGTTTAAATGACGAGACATTTTTAAGTTAATCTATTATTTAATGCCATTTAATACAAAAATTTTGTTTAACTGTCGGATAAAAAACATCTACTATTTTTTTTTGTACATCATGATAGATGAAAAAGATCCCTCGCCTAACGAAGTGCGCTTGATTTGCCAGATGTTGCAGTCGATTTTAAACCTTTCTCCCTCCTTTCTTCGACTTGTCTACTTGTTGCAACCCTGTTCAGAGACTTTCTCGTGGCGGTAGGTCAGTATGTTGCTGAAACTCTTCAGTGAACTGTTCTGAAACTCTTCAATGACACTCTCATAAGAATGGCTAGAAAAGTAGTACCCCAAAATAAAATTTATTTCATATTAAAATTAGCAAACAATATTTTAGATATATTTTTGAGAGTATACTAGTTGCACCTAACTGAAAAAAAAAATCTACTATTTCAATTTCTCGGTTCATTATTTAAAAATTTGAAATGTATGACTGTTTGATCACCCTGTATTACCTCTCTTGAATATATTGAATAGTAACAATTGTATACATATATTTGACTATCAAAATTGGTATTTTTCTAGATGACTGACAGAGCTTTCAATGTTACATCTGCAGTTCTCACTGGATTATTTAATGCCTGTGCAGAGAGCCCATTCCCTGAATATGGTTTGAAAAAGGCTCTTCACCTGAAGGAAAAAGTTGAAATGAAATCTTATCCACTTAACCAAATTACATACCATGCTATGATTAAAGCATTTGGCAGGTGTGGAGATTTGCGTACAGCCTTTGAAGTACAGTATTATTTTGTTCAATTTCAATTATAGCATGTTCTATAATAATGTGTATTAAGTAGTGATGGGTGAATAACACTTCTCTTGAATTTTAATATTTGAAAAACCCAAATAGTTATTTAAAATTGTTGATAAATAATATTTGCATTTGTAAAATATTATTTATTAGTTATTAGTAAATAAATTAATAAAGTAAAAAGTGTAATAAAACCACATTAATTTAGAAATGAAATTTTTATTTTATATTTTAATTATATTATAGCATATTTTTATTTCAAGCACCCATTAAGTGCAATAATTTAATAATTATAAATGCATCTTACATACTGCAGCCTTTTATTTAAGAAAATAAGCATTCTAACATGATTAGCATCTAGTCTGATTCTTTCTTTCTCTCAGTGCTGAAGTGTCGCTCTTCAAAATTCTGCTAATGGTGGTACAAATTAAATACTTCAAAGATAATTCTTCCAAGCGAGGATACAAATATCAGATTGTTCTTTTTCCAGTAGTCAAAAATGTTTTCACATGGTGGATGGAAGCAAACTTTCTTTTAGGTACTTTTGAATTTCTTCTGGAGTATCCTGACTTTTTGTTCCAGAACCTACTGTTACTCATGGTGCGATATTTGATGTATTCGAATTTCTTCTAATGGCATTATTTCTATAGCTGCCAATAGCTTTTTTTTTCTTTCCATCTCCCGATGTCCCAGTAAATTGCACAATCTCTTGGTTTTCAGTTACTGATATTTACCTTTTATCAAGGCTGAAATGCTCACAAAGTAACGTTTTGCATTAACTTTAATCTTCTAATTATTCAACATTAGAGCAATAAAACTTTCTTATTTTTGCAGTGGAAAAAGAAATAAATAATTTTTTTTTCAAACGAAATAATTTTTACATAAATAGTGTGATTGTGCAACTCAGTTTTTATACCTTCATTGCTGGGAATCCACAAACATCTTTTTCCATCCATCTCCATCTTCTAATTATTACACAATAGGCAGACTAAACTAGCTTATTTTCATATTTTGGCCACTTTTAAAGATATATTTTGCATAATTAACCAGATAATATTGGAATTAACCATTGTGGAAATAAGATGATTCTTATATATGCAGCGCTATAAATCTAAAACATTTTTCTCAGTTTTAAAATATTTCATATTTTTAAATGATAAATTTGTATTTATTATAGTGATGTTTATTCTAAAATGTATTTCTATTGATAACGTATTAATTAATATATATACAACACACACATAGTTCTATTTGTCGGAAAAATTGTGCTCACAATATTTAGACTGAATATAGATGTCAGGGATATACTTCATGTCATCGCTTGAAAATTTCCTGATTGCTATGTATTTTTGATATCTCAAATCTGGAATACTTTTTGTATTTGAGGTATTCGAGTATTCACAGATAGTATTCACCCATTTACAGTATTAAGTATTTATACTCAGGGATGGAGGGAGATTGTTGATCACAAATTTTGCAATTGCTGATAACAAAATCAATTTGACCATTTCTAATGATCTGTCAAAAATCTTGGCAACTAATATTTGAGCTGATCTCTAAATAAAAAAATGTAAATTTTCATTAAATTTGTTTATTTGAAAGAATAAACATTAATGTTATAACATTTTACAGTCACTCACCGTAACATTATCTATTCATTGTACTTTCTTTCCAAAATAATCATTTTTGTATCTATGATATATTTCAGTGTTTCAAACTTTTTTGGTCACAGAACCTTTTAAAAGTTCAAATTAGTTTTGAAACCACAAAATGAGAAAACATCAATCATGGTCGAAATTATGCATTCAAATTATGCATTATGTATTCAAATTTTATGTATTTATTTATTTTTTTAACAAAATTCACACAACACTATCGCAGCTTTCCAGCTATACAGTAGTGCTCCTGTAGCCTTAGCTAATACTCTCTAAGACTGCAGTTTGGTGAAACCACAGGTAATACAGAATGCTATATAGGATACAGTGATATTCATGCAACACATATAAATATGGTAAATTTTAACTAATAAATTATACACAGTAAAATGATACATTAAATAAAGTGTGCATACAGTACACTACATTGTACATTTACAGTGTACTCTCTCTTGTATATATTAAATTAAACTATTCTGATGTTTTAGCCAAACCCTCAAGAGCTGATAGAGCAATAAAAAAAGTGTACACCTGTACTGTATAATATTATGTGCAGTTTCAAGGGATGACAGAGCAATAAAATTCATTTTCTTCCAATCATTCTTTTCCGATGTAAAAAATGTGATACAAATAAATTTTTTCTTGTGTTCGTAAATATAGTTTGGATTCTAACGGAAATGCAAATCACCTCATCCCAGGTTCAGAGTGACACTGGTGTCTCACCAAATTCTTTAGACATTGATTTTAAAGTGATACGTAGGGATGAGGTGAGTGATTCTCCATCATACTGTGCAAAGAATGCAGACCCAGTTTTGGTTTGACACTTATGAACCATTTTTTTCTTGCAGATAACTGAAACCATAGATAGTAAATCAGCATATACATGGACATGATTGCAATTTCAGATATTTGCATTTAATTTTCATTAAGAATTTCTTTCTTTAGTTACATTTGTATGAAACTTATTATAAATCATGTCAAGAATATTTAATAAAAATATTAATAAAAATAACACAGTATATATTAGGACTGTGTTGATTAATCAAACCAATTGGTCGATTAAACCTTAGTAATAATTAAAAATTTTGGATGAACTTTCAACTCGATTAGTTTAACTAAAATTCAATTCAGACTTTTGACCCAAGATTTCAATCTCTTCATTGCAAACCCACAAAACAAAGAGAAAACATTTGGGAAAATGTTCTACAGTTGGGAAAATAATATAAAAGTGATAAGCAAAATAAGCATAGGAAGCTGTACTTTGATTCTGTGTGCAGTGATATTCTGTTGAACGTTCAGAAAATTCATGCCCCTTTCAAATTAAGCTTAACATGTATAAAGAACTGGCTACATTGGAAGATCACCTTTATCAATTCTTTCACTTGTGAAATCTGCACAGTTTTCAACTTTTGCTTAACTAGCAAAACGAATGATATATCTGACTACTTTTTCAATAGCAGTAAAATGAGTATTCAGTAGCACTTCGTTAAAAAGGAAACTATAACTTCCTAAGATTTGCAACATCATATAATGTATATATATGTTTCATTTTTACTTTTCACTGATTTTTAAATTTTGGGGGGTTAACTGAATTGTGGTTCCTTAAACTTTATGCATATACAGGGTGTCCCAAAAAGATTGAAGCGTGCTTTAATTCTTTATCAGTTGGAGATAAGTGGGCAATATAAATGGCAAAAATGTTGAAAGTAAGGTAGGAAATAAGATTACGTTCATGATATAGTCCTCCCATTAATTTTCAAAAAATTACACTTTTTAAATTTTTATACGACCCCCTAAGACAAATTTGATCAATCAGAAAAATTTTATTTTTAATGCAAAAAGATCATTAAAAAAACCCGCATATCTGTATCTAAAATTGAGTGAGTCATATTGAATTGAAAATTGAACATTGTGAATGGGGACCATATATGAAATTAGAAATGTAAATTAGTGGCATATCACAAAAAAGATAAAACTGGGCGATAATACATAGGAGACATTTCTGCAAATTCCACTTAGCCTCACGATGCAATCATGGATTCTTAAGTACTTTTTTTTTATCTAAACAATTTCCATCGTTAATTTGTTTATGATCCCTATTTTCACTGATAAAACAGCTTTTCACATGGTACAGAAAAGTGGCATAAGTCAGATTTTTTCATTTATCATAATTCAGTTGATTTTAAAGATATAGTTATGCGGGTTTTTTTAATAATCTTGTTACATTAAAAATAAAATTTTTCTGATTGACCACATTTGTCTAAGAGATCGTATAAAAATTAAAAAGTGTAACTTTTTGAAAATGAATGGGAGGACTATTTCATTAACATAGTCTTATTTCCTACCTTACTTTCAACATGTTTTGCAATTTACATTGCCCACGTGACTTATCTCCAACAGGTAAAGAATTAAAGCACGTTTCAATCTTTTTGGGACACCCGGTATATATTCACTACCCGACATAGAAAATGCAACAACACCATGAAGCTTTGGCTATATAATTATGCAAATTGTGAGACAAATGCTGCTGGCCCATGTATGCAAATGATCTGAAATGCAAGTAGTTTGCTTGCTTATAGTGCGGGATATATGAGATGGAAATAGAAGATGAGCCAACAGTTGTTACTGTCTGTCGCCTATAGAAACCTGTTTTTCATTTCAGAAAACACATGTTGTTAAAGAGTTGCCACCATGTTGTTAAAGAGTTGTTGTTTAATAAATTCTCACCTCTAATATATATATGTTTATTTGCAGATTGTTGATGATATGGCTAAAGCTGATATTAAAATTGATGTTACCACTTACAGCTTTTTGCTTATGAGTTGCATAGAGAATAAAGAAACTGGATTTACGTATGCTGTTGAGGTATTTTGTTTTAATAACATTTGTATAAATGAAATAACTTAAGATGCAACCCTAAAAATAATTTACATTTCATATTAGCTGTTCTTATCCAATCAACTGTAAAGAAAATTATATATATATACTTGTCTAACTGTAGCTCATTTTTACTTTCCCTATATGCAGACCGTAATGTATAGGGAAAGTATTATGACAGGTTGAAAACTCAGATCATGTTTCAAGCATCCCTCAACATGAATTGAACATTTTTGAGGTGATGTCTAAGTGTATGTGTGTGTGTATACAGGGTGTCCAGAAAGTTTGGGAATGGTGCAATATCTCAAGAAATACACTTCAGATCAAAAAATAAAAAAACATGTATTCAATATTTTTAGAAAAGCTATCCAATGATACCAAAATTGACCCCCCTCCTGAGGGGAAGGGGATGGGGAAACTTTGAAATCTTCAATGGGAACACCCATTTTTTATTGCAAATTTGGATTCTTCAGAAAATATTACATACATTTGACTTACGATTTTTGCTCCCACAAACAGCGCTATAATCGAGAAAAATAGAAGTGGGACACAAACTTTTAAAAATGGGAAAGTCTCGGGAAATACACTTCGGATAAAAAAATAAAAAATTACGTGTTCAATATTTTAAAAAAAGAACTATCCAATGATGCTGAATTTGACCCTCTCCCCCTGCTAACTGTTCACTTCAACGATAACTGTTGACTTCAGTTTAGAAAACAGTTCAAAACTACTTTTAGCACTACCCAGGAACAACGATGTGGACATAGTAGTTTTCTATTCCCTTCGGGGTGCTTGATTAACATGAGTCCCCTTGCCTCTCATGATCAGGGTGCTTTTTTCTATAACTCCCCTTCCCTCTCATGATCCGGGTGCTTGAATCAAAATCGTAGATCAAATGTATGTAATTTTTTCTGGAGAATCCAAATCTGCAATAAAAAATGGGGGTTCCTGTTGAAGATTTCTTGAGATTTCTTGTGCATTTCTTGAGATATTGCATCGTTCCGGAACTTCTGGACACCCTGTATATATGTTGGTGTGGCCATGAGTTTGTGGAAGTAATATCTCATGAACAAATTGATTATTTTGAATGTAATTTGATGCAATTATTATAACTTGTGAATACTGGAACCCATTGATTTTAAGTGTGTTCAAATTTTCTAAAGAACCCCTAATTTTCAAAAGAATTTTTAAAAAAATCAAGACATTTAATAATGTTAAACAGTTTATCATTTTATATGTAACTTTTTATTTTAAAATGTATGACACAAACTTTAGAACATTAGCTTGAACTTTTCTTGAAATATTACGTGTTTTTCACATAAATTGTCTGAAAAATTACATAGAATTGAACAGTAGTAAGTATCCTATGATATGTATCACTTAACAAAAAAATTGACAACTAATTTGAATTAAATATTGCCAACTTAGCAGTTTTTTTAAATGGTGCAAAATTGACAAAAATGTAACCAGATTAGCTAAATTGACACTACATTGTTGAATGATTACGAAAATGAAACTACATTGATGAATTGATAATTAGCATATTTCAATATAATGGACTATATGATTTAGCAGATGCCAGCAATATTTTCAATTGTCAAGTTATATTTATATGTAATATAAGTTAATTGGGAATTTCAAAATATTTTTACATAGTTGTCATTCAGAAAAGTACCAAATGTTAGTGTATTTTGCAAAGTTAAAAACATTATGCCATGTACTGCGTACACCAGTTTTTTGCATTGAAAAAAGTAATGTCATTGCATTATGTTGGGAAAGTCATGTGATGTCCACATCAGATTTTTACTATGCCTCTATAATATATGGTAATATATTTTTACTTTCCTTTCAATACATACAGTGTACAGTAACATATAAGTTTTCGAATTAAGTGAAAATTAGAATTTCACATTTTGGCCACTCTAGAACATAAATTGAATAAAGTATTTTTTGTATGTGTTATGTAGCCATTCCAGCTCAAAAACTATCCAATAAAATTTTCTAAAATGTGTAGTTAAATCACTCGTGTGTTTCTTGGTGTTTATTAGATTTTGATACAATTGAAAGAACACTCAAAAATCTGCAAATTCTGAAATTATAGCCAAGTTATATTTTTAAATGTATTAATGAAGTGTTTGTTTTATACATAACTTTTGATAACTAAACAAATAAAATAAACCCTATTACTCTAGCATAAACCTTTCTCAATATACGAGTGTCACATTAAATTCGGAATTTGTGAATTTTGTGGAGAGATTAACAGGGGGACTAACTGTGTTGACAGGCAGCCTTCAGAAATGGCATTGCAGAATCACATTAACAATGAACTTTATTACCAAATATATTGTCTACACAAAGGGCTGAACCCCCAGGCTACTCACCAGGGCTTGACATGAGGTAGAGCAAACAGAGGCCAATGCTTGAGACTAGCCAATGGACACCCTATTAAAATGATGGTCAGCCAGAGGTATGGGGGCCATGATATCAAATCCTCTGTGCCCCCTCCATCCCAACTTGAGCGCAAGAATCTTTATTGAATAACACTTGTTAAATTTTTCTGATGATATGTCCTTGGAGATGATTTCCTTTATCGAAACACAAACTATGGGTTCCTATTAGACTACCACGCCTGCTTTATTAGAGTATTTAATATGTTACTTTTCTGTGGCCTACAGGTTAGTAGAGTATCAACACTACAATGAGTATTTTAGTTTTCTTTTTTTTTACTTAGCTGTGAATTGAAACCATTTTAAAATGAGCTTAGTCACCAAATGAAAAGGAAATTATTTCATAACTGCGGGATATAATTTCATATTTGCATCCAATTTATGCAATAAAAATGAAATTAATACATTTCAGAATATATTAAGAAAATTAAATATCATTCTGCAAGCAAAGTCACATACTGTCCACATCATATTTTTACAGTATTGTTTTCTCTCATCACATTTTTCCAAAATTTAAATATTTTATGATTGGGGGGGAGGGAGGGACAGAACGGTAATATTTTATGTATAATTCTACCCTTGAATCTAGTTTCCGATAGAAAAATGGTGTTACAATCTATACTTGTTCTCTTTCAGAACATTGTATCTATTTTTACATATTTTTGCTGTACCCCCCTTTAATAATTAGTTTGAATTTTGTTATTAAACAGTAAATGTATGCATTCTTTTACTAGGATCCAAAGATTTTTTTTTTTTATTACTTTTATTTAAAGAATCTTCGTTAGATCCATAATTTATTCCTAATGTTTATGTATATCTTATTTTTAGAGTAATATCTGTGTATGTGTCAGTGTATACGCCTTTAAAGTTCATAAGCTATCCATCTCATTTTTAACACTTTACAACATACTTAAAAACCGACGTGGTTGTCGAGTGGTCAAGGCGAGCGTTTCCACAGCAATCGCTCGACCGCTGCATTGTGGGTTCGAGTCCCACATAAGGCATGGATGTTTGTGTTGTGTGCGCAGTGTGTACCGCCTCCTCTGGTGCACCTGGGGCAACGTCCTAGGATGGCTAAATGGTTCAAGTTCTAGCCGCTGACAAAAAGGTGAATAATGATGAGTCAAGTGCCTGGCCATTTGGAAAAAAAAAAACATACTTAAAAAGTATTTATGACTTTGTTCGTTCTGTTTGGCTTTCCGTTCGCATGATAACTGCCGTAAAAATGACTTTATTAAAATGATATTTAAATATGATGTTGAGACTGTCTGAAGGCCGTATCGGAATGTAAGTGAATAATATCAACCAATTAATTTTGGATTGAAAAAATGAAATACATTGAACCCTATGGGACCTAATTTTTCAAACATTTTTTAAGCGAAATTAAAATTCACAAATTACTTCAAACATTTTAAGAAATATTGATATTATCCCATAAAATATATAAAAAAGATTTCAGCAAAACATGTTTGATAGTTATTAAAATAATAATTACACTCATATAATATGATCCTATGAAGTATGATCTTATAGGCCGGCCACACAACGGCAGCAAAACATGTTTGATAGTTATTAAAATAATAATTACACTCATATAATATGATCCTATGAAGTATGATCTTATAGGCCGGCCACACAACTTGATACCATAAACCCCCTGGGTTGGTCGTGTGGTCTGGGCCTTCAACTCATATAATATGATCTTCCCGGCCGTCCAAATAGATGCTCTAAGTCCTCGGACGAGTCGGACGGTCTGGGTCTTCAACACTCATATAATATGAAGCCATCACATGACCCACTTCAAAATAAAATATGGCATTCATTTTTTTTTCCTAGTGTAAAAATCGTGATTTTTAAAGTTCTTTTAAATTTATATTTAGTGTTGCATCTGTCCTAAAGCCGCTTTATTTTTACATATTTTCTGTGCATCTATATTCTGTGCCAACACAATTACAATATTTTTTAGTTTAAATGATCATCAAGCTTTGATTATTTCTACAACTACAACAAAGCCGAATTTTGATGGATGCAGAATGTAAACAAGTGATTGTAAGATGAGTTGTATAAGAATTGCTGAATTTTTCTCAATCAAAATTATTTAACTTTAGAGTCTGTAATAAAAGTGTATGAATGAAATATTCACTGCTTTTACATAGAGAGCCAGATGATTTATATTTTGATTGCATCATTTGAATAAAGTTCATTTTTTTTATGAAGTTTAAGTTTTCAAATACAGTACAACTTGGATTATTCAAAGCTGAAGGGACCACTAAAGCAATTCGAATTATCCAAAACTTCGATTTAAAAAAGTTACATCTTTTAACTTTAGTTTCAGGTCCACTGAATGCTTGAAAAGGTTATTCTGTCAATAAGTAAATATTTATTGAGAAATACCATGGTATGAAGGACTTAAACACTATATGTATGTAAAGAAAATAAGATTTACATAAGCTACATACATGTCTGTATTACATTTAATACAGAAAATTATAGTTTAAAAAAAAATTGTGCAATGTCTGATTGTTTTGTAGAGTTCAGTCCTTAAACGACTTAGCAAAATCATCAAGCATGTTTAGTGAATGGAAAACGTTTAGTGAATGGACTAACGTTTGTTTGTCCTTCAATTTACCGACGAAATTCGTCTAGATGAAAAAGTGCCTCCGACGATGTAGGGATTGGCGTCTCTTCTTCTTCCTCCTGTATATCATCCTCGATATCATACTCCGCTGCACTCATCTTATTTAACACTTCTGATAAAATGTCTTGATCTGACAGTTCTCCACAAACTTCCACGTTTTCGTCCAAATTGACATATTCATCGAATGTCACACTCATATTGTTATCACATGCATCCGGTGATGGGACATTTTCTTCTATGAACTCAGCTGGGTCAGTTTTATTGGTAAATCTTGCCTTTCAAAAACAATTTGCTATTGTTGTTTCCATTACTTGAGGCCATGCATTGTGACACAATCGTGCTGCATCCAGGACATTTATTACTATTTTTTTGTTTTTGTCCTTGAAATAATTTGTCAAGAGGTTTCGAACGGAAAGCTATCTATCTATAAAAATGCATGAGATTTTTTATGATGCCCTGGTCCATTGGTTGCACAACTGAAGTCATATTTGGTGGGGGAAAAGTAACCTTTACATTGTCTGTATGTGGAATAGAGTTATGCGCAGTGCAATTGTCAATAAACAAGATAATTTTTCTATTCTTTTGTCGATATGTTTTATCAAGTTTCAGCAGCCAATCTTTAAAAATTTCTGCAGTCATCCAAGCTTTTTTATTTGATCTATACTCTACTGGTTTTGATTTGACATTTTTGAAACATCTTGGGTTAGCAGATTTGCCTATCATGTGCAAAGGCAGCTTTTCACTGCCATCCATGTTAGCCCCAACCAATAAAGTAACTTGTTCTTTACTGTTCTTTCCCCCACTGCAATGCTCTCCCTTAAACGCTAATATCTTGTCTGGAGCACATTTGAAAAACAACCCAGTTTCGTCAACATTGAAAATGTCTTTAACCGGTGTTCTCTCAATCATTTGTAAAACATCGTCTTTCCAAATAGTTGCTGCTTCTTCATTCACACTTCCACTTTCACCACACATACGCCTAAAGGAGATTCCATTTCTTTCCTTAAATCCATCCAACCAACCAGTGCTGGCCTTGAAATCACTTTTTCCGAAACCGGCAGAAAATTCTTCTGCTTTTGCTCGAATAAGGGGCTACTCAGAGAAATGTTTTTGTCCCGTGCTTGTTTATGTTGGGGATACATATAACCTGTCAGGAATGATGCATGCACAGGATAACTTGCTCGTTATAAAAAATAATACGAAGTACGTAAATGTACAAGGTAAAAGTAACTGCGCTGGAAATTAAGCAGAGTTTGTGATAACAATGTCAAAAGTAGTTGTAAAAAGATACAACTAACTGTAGAGGTGTTGAAAAAAACAGTTCCAATTTAGTTCAAATCACTTTTATTAAGAAGCGAATCCATTGTGTGCATTTGCTTACAAGATATTCATGGCAATGTAAAACAAAGCAAAGCATACTATATACAAAAACATGAGCTCTCAAGCTCATTCGTAAGGTTTCAGAAAAAGTTCCACGCTCAGACACATTCCTGATTTAAGCAATCTTTAAAATACACGAGTAAGTAGAACAAAACTTTTCAAACTTACGTAACTATGTGCATTTTCCAATGCCACCTATAGCTGGTCACACGCTACGGCAAAAACTTTAAACTTCACGGATTAACACTGCATAAAGTCCATAACACGGAACAACATGGTCTCCTTGACTGAGAACCACAAAAACTTTAAGATCCTTCATTACTTAGATCAAACATCCACGTCAACGATAAACACTATCATTACATTCGACTACATCGAACAAGACTCTATGTAGATTCGTCTTAACATCGATCTCCGATATGTCCATCGATCTCAATCTGTCGTCGATCCGTATGCGATCAGGTCGTCTGCTTAAACCAAAAATGTGTCTAGCATTTATATCCGATGATGGGTGCGTTCCGGAACACAACCATTGCCGGCAACTCCCTCTGGATACGCAAAACAGGATGCGTGAGCGGCGAGAAGGTGATTTGCATGATAAGCCCAGTTTTGTCCACATCGCGATTCGTTCACAAGAACGGAAAAATCATTTAGAATAATGACGTCACGCTCCCGCGAAACGAGAATCGCGATGTAAACAAAACCAAGTTTCCAACAGTTTAAACCACTTCAGCACGCACTCGTCGACTTCAGGATTGTCCGGTTCTCTAGCTCTTTTGCGATCCTTTCCATTTCCAGGCGTAGCAGCAGCGTTACTCAGAATTTTGTCCTTATTTTTCAAAAAAGTAAACAAAGTGTTAGGCGCTGTACTGTACTCGTTGGCGATTTGGCATTTCCTCGTCACACCCTTTTCCACATTGCGAATGATGGCAACCTTTTCAGCAAACTTTAAATTCTTGTATTGAACGTGTAGTTTACTCAAAGACATCTTGAATGCTCACTACCGACACACTGACAGTAGGAAGCTCAAATGACATCTGAAGCCTGTTGAACCAACACCCTCTGTAGGTTGAATGTTCGAACCGGTCAAACAGGTAGCGGGAAGGGGGTTTCAGCTGTCATATGTCGAACAGGTAGGGGTATTCCGGCGATGATTTCTTAATGATGAAAAGCCAAAAAGTTGTTATGGTTTGAAAGTTTTTATACAAATCTTCGAATTAAGGAAGTTGAACTTCGAAATATCCATGATTTTTTAACATTGATTTAATGCAAAGTTCAAGGGACCAAGAGAAATCTTTGAATTAATGACAATTTTAAATTAGAGACGTTCATTTTATCCAAGTTGCACTGTATAATAAATTATTGTAGTACTATGGTAATTTAAAATATATCAGCACTGAATGTATCACATTTTAGAGATGTTTAAATAAAATTGCATTTCAGTTGGAAAGTGTTTCATAATCTGTGTTTTATGCATGATGGATCTTTTTAGTTATGAAATTCAGCAAGTGATTCATATGCATTTTCTCGGTGCTGATTTCATTTTAACACAAAATCAAAAAATATAATTGATTTTTATTGTGTAGATAGCTGAAAAAATTATTAAAGAAAATAAATATGCTTAACTATATTAATGAAAGGCTTGCTGTATATATGACTTTTAATAACAAAACATATAACTCCACACCAACTCCACTCTGACCACTCAACCAGTTGCTCATACCCTAGGGTGAGTCGGGTGGCCTGGGTCTTTCACACCAACTCCAGTGACAAAAGAAGGAAAAAACAATTTAAATCTGTAGCAAAAGTCATGTACTGCTCACATAGATTTTCTATTTAAACATTTCATCTAGCCAAGCCAAGACGATATATTTCAAAGCACCTGTGCATCAGCACTTATTCCCACATCGAAAAGAATTATATGTCCAATTTTGTAATGTTCATATGGTTGAAGTTTTTCGTTATTCCTGGGCAAGATGTAGTTGGAATAGTTTTATCTGATGTTGCTAGATGGTGATCTTGTCTTGATATTGGCCTACTGTCTGGAAGAGGTAAGAAAGGGGCGGGGCGAAGGGAAAGCTCTGACTAGGTAGAATATACCATTAGTACAAATTTAATTATAAAAATTACTAGACAATGAGAAAGCATAAGAATACAATTAAAGTTGAAAATTAAAAATTAAGGAAAAATTTAAAGTAGATTGCAAGCGGACTGGTGTCAATTGCAACTAGCTAATAAGCAATCGTGCCATGTCAGTGGGTATTGATCTAATGATGAACAGGTGCAGCTGTGGCACCATCTGTTGTCATTCAGATCGAATTCAGCTCAGGTGACCCCGGGTTGGGGAGACGCATATCTCGCTTTTTTTACAGGGGACCTTTAAAGGGACGATTAGAAGATTGCGAGAATGGCTCTTTCTTAGATAACTAAGGGAATTGTTGTTGTAGCTTTGATCTGTGTCTCTCAAACATAGTTTGCTTGAATGGCTGAATACTTGATAATTGTCAATTTTCAGGTTCCAAAAAATTTTTTAAATGTATACTTTTTGAAATTTTTGTTTGGAATAAGTTTTTGGAAAGTCGTTTCTAATGGATGACATAAAGCTGTCTAAAATGATTAGGTAATGGAATTTTAATATAAAAATTATATATGGAAGTGTTTTTGTTCTGCATGGAAATTGAAACTAAAATCACAAAACAAAGTATGCACTATGCATAATTCACCTTTATGTACTCATTAGTGATACATTATTTTTAAATTTTCATTAATATTAATAATAATTGAATACATGTCAGGAATAAGTAATCTCATCTAAAATGAGTAATAGAATTGTATTTCTCCTTTACCTGTTAATAGCAAAGCTTCTAAGCTTCAAATAAATTTGGAACAAAATTCTAATTTATGTTCTTTAACTGACTTACAATCTCTGCTGTTGCCATCGGGCGAATAAAAAAAATGATTTTTCAGGTATTGTAATGTCACCGATTGTCAAGGACAAACGTGCATAAGTAATTTTGCAAAGTAATACCATTAAGATTTTTATAAATAAGGGGATTTTTACATGTTAAAATCATAATTTCTTGAGCTTCACCCAATTATTTCCATTATTTATGTTTTTTACTGATGTAATTAATAGATGAAAACTCAACTCATCACTAGTGGACTTTGACAGAAATGACAAGTTTGCAATTTTATGAAGTTAAAACTACATTTAATGTTATAGAAAAATACTTTTTTGCTAAATAATATGTAAAACAGATTATATTCTAAACAAATACTGCGAAAAAATATTTATCTTATTTATTATTATTATTTTTTAAAGCTCAAGTTATTCAAAATTGACTATTATCAGATATTCAACCCTGTGACATTATTCTTAATACTGCTGATGCTTATATTTTATTTATTCTTAGGTTCTACGGAAGATGAGAGTAAAGAAATGTAGCCCAAACATCTTCACATGTAATCTCCTACTACAGGCCACTCGAGATTGTGATATTGGACCAGAGGAAGTGTCATGTCTTTTACTACAGCACTGGACCAGTTATCCGAAAAGACCCTATGGTTTCATGACTAAAGAAAGTCTATCAAAGCCACCTATTCTCAGATTGAAATGTGGAGAAGACAACATATCTGAATTTTCTGATGATAGTAAAGCTGATGGTAGTCAAGAAATTGAACTCAATACTGAAAATATAAAAGTAGATAAAGCATTTCCTACAACAGAAGATTCTAAATATGAACTGGAAAACATTAAAATGGCAAATATAGCAATCAGAAATTCTGAAAGTCCTATTTCAAGTTTATTACAAATTAGGCCAACAGATGGGCCAGAAATTTTGGAACATGTAAATATCAAGACATCTAGTGACAGGTAAAGTTACATCAAATGTAACAAGGAAGATTTTTATTTAGATTATTATTTTAATTTTATACAATAACTAGTATTTAAACCTGTCAAGGACAGAAAAGCTAACAATCTTAAAAAAATTAGGTTACTTCTTTTTTAAGTTTTATTTTGCTTAAAACATATTTAGTGTTTAGTGTCAAATATTGTCATCTTAATCATAAACTGGCCCAATTAAGTTCTACTTTGTAGTCAAGTTTATCCTTAAAGACTTTCCCATTTTGTCAACACCAGGGATGGGGAGAGAAATAAAAAATACAGCTCTGTTATGTTTGGTCTACAATGCAAAGATGTAGTCTTCTAAGCCACTGCAATGCTGTTTGAGGGTGTGAAATGATTTTTTGAAAAAAAAAAAAAAAAAACATAATATCCTCCCTGTTTGGATGGAGATAAAAAAAAATCTGATGTGAGCAGCACATGACTGTCCCTGCAGACACAAATTCATATTTTCTTTATTTCTTTAATAATTCATTAGATTGGGTTTAATTGCACCAAATAACACTAAATTTGTATTTTTAATTCAATTTTTGTTTTTATTTGGTAATTGGACATTTTCCGATAGTGGCGTAACAAAAATGCAAGAAATCTCAAATATCTTGAGAACGGTTAGTCCTAAAGTATAATGGAATGTGTTATATTCTTTTCCTCATCAAAAATTGCATATAAAACAAGAATTTAATTGATTCATTTCAGCATATATAATCTTTTTTTTTTTTTTTTGTGGGCAATTTCATAAAAAAAAAGGCAGGTTGTTCTTTTCCGAATCGTACCAAAATCTAATCAGCCCCAGAGTGTCCCACAAGTAACTTATCTGCTAAATTTTGTGAAATTTGATCAGTTAGTATTTTAGGTAGGGTGGATACATGAAATTTTTGCAGGCCATTTCGTAAAAAAAGCAGGTTATTCCTTTCCGAATCGTACCAAAATTTAATCAGCACCAGAGCATCCTACAAGTAACTTATCTACCAAATTTTGTGAAATTTGGTCAATTAGTATTTTAGCTAGAGTGGATACATCAAATTTTTACGGGCCATTTCACGAAAAAAGGTGGGTTCTGTTTTTAGGAATCCTACCAAAAACTAATTAGCACCAGGGTTTCACCCAAGTGGCTTATATACCAAATTTTATGAAATTCGGTCCATTAGTTTTTTAGTTAGAGTAAATACATACATTGCACAGACACACACACAGACGTCATGCTAAAAATAGTTTTTTCGTATTCTAGAGGTCTCGAAACATATAGATCCGTCGAAACTCGAGTTGTGATTTTCGGTATGATTCCAATACTTTCTCTATACATTACCATGCAGGGAAAGTAAAAATTCATCAAAATTTGGTTCTGTTTGATAGCCAACACTTTGCAAAGATTCAGCTTTTTACGCCATTAGGGGACTTCTGGAGGATCTGAAAAGACTTTTCGAAAGAAAAAACAGTTTCTCTAGCCCTAAGAAGTAAATTGAATATTTGACTCCATTAGGTTCTATCCTGTAGCTGATATTATATGTGTACAAAGATTTGGTCTTCCAGATTACTGGGGATCTTCTAGAAGGTCTGGAAGTTCACATACATGTTATACAAATATTATATTTATACTGTGAAGCCCACATATAACAAAGTTGTAAAGGACTGAAAAAATATTCATTATAACCGATAAAACGTTTAGGTTTGAGATAAACAAGAAGAATGACTTAACTGCATATTGTGAAACAAAAAATCAGTATAGTAAAGTTGACATGTATTGTTCTGTATTTTTACGTTAAAATTTTTTTTTTATCTTTCTTTTGAGTATATGAATTTACAACACATTTGCATAACGGTGTTCCTATTGTATTTAAGTTGTCACTGAAGTTAACTTTGTGGGCAATCTTCATGTGCTTAAGCTATTTCAACGTATCTGGGGATATGTTTAAAGAAGTGTTAGGCTTAATATATCTGGAGATGAATTTATTACCAAACTAAATGTTGCTCCTGGGATTTTTCTTTTACTCCAAAAAGTTTCATGAAAATTATTTTTATGTTTCCCACACTAAAAACTTTTCAATATCCGATGTATAGATATCTAATCGTTAACTATAAGTGATATATTTAACATTATGAAAGTATTGCAGTTTCCATTGTGACAGGTAAAAAATTCAACTGATTCTTCGCTACATCTGAGCTGACTATAAGTGGGCTCAGACACCTCTAAGACATGAGCACTAAACAATTCAATTTTTAAATTTCGTCATTGAAATAAATTAGTCATAATATTCTTCATCTTTGAGGATATATATATATAGTATATCGTACAAAAAATAGAAACATATGAGAGGAGAAGGTGTTAAGTGGGATCAAAACTTTTACTTTCAGATTTTTATGGATCTATACATTTCAGGCAACTTGAACTGGTGTTATAATGCCGTTTGTGTGTAGATTCGTTATTCACCAAGTGCAATATTCCTTAAATATATGAAGGGATTTGAATGAAATTTGGTAAGATTATTAGAGTCGGTAAATACAAAGTCTTGAATTTTTACATGGACATTGACCCTTTCCCATCCTCATTTACATTTTTTTTAATTTAAATAAAATTATCAAAAAGGGATAATGAAAATATTAAACAAATAGTCATATTATTTTCAAATTTTTATTTAAAAATTCAAACCAACTATCTGTTTTTACCCATTTTCTATTAACTTAATGTGAGGAATATTTCTTTGAAAGTTTGTCAAATGCTTTTTTACAAAAATTTGGCAACAAATTTGATAATATTTTAGAAAATGTCTTCAAAGGTATTAAAATGATGCTAAATTAACAAAATTGACTACACATTGAAATTCAATATTTTGGAAAATAAGGTTCAATTTCTTTGATAATCTCTGTCTTTTTGGGAGAATTAATATTCTTGATTTAAAATATAGTAAATTTCACTATTTGTGGGACAGGTATGTTTTACTAGAGAAGTCATAAGGTTTCACAAATTAATTTTATAACTTAAAGGGCAACTTTATTTAAAATAACATTTTAAATTGAAAAATTTAAGTACGGATTTTAAAACTAAAATGTAATAAAATAATAAAAACCATTTTATAATATATCCACTTTTTATAAGAACCTAAAAATAGAAAATATTTTTTTTTTTTCATTTGAATACTTTTAACAATTTGGGCCTGCAGATTAAAAGTGGGTAGCTAAGAACAATAGCTAATGTATTAACTATTGAAATGTATATGTAATTAGTATACATCTGGTAGTCAATGAAGGTGACTTGTTATAAGGTGGCACATTGTATATAAATTTCAAAAGTTAATATATTGAAAATTGTTCTCATCTGCCCACTTTTAATTTGCAGACCGAAATTAATTTTTTCAAGTGAAAAAATGTATTTTCTACTTTTTAGAGCATTATAAAAATGAGTATATTAATTTTTTTTTTAAATTTATATTTATTCGAATGTCATATCCATGTATTATATAAAATAATATTTAAAATTAATACATGTTTAAAAAAATCTGATGTGTGCAGCACACGACTTTCCTTCCCTGCAGACTCAAATTTATTTTTCCATTATCGTTTTAGTAATTTGTTAAACCAAATTTAATTTCACAAAATAACATACATAATTATTTGAAATGACACTGAATGTGCACTTTCAATTCCATTTTTGTTTTCATTTAGTAGCAGGACATATTTTCAAAGGTGGCATAGCAAAAATGGGAAAAATTGAAATCTCAAAAATGTTTAGTTCTACAGTAATGGTGTTGGTCTTATTCTTTTCATCATTAAAAACTACGTATAAAACAAACATTTAATTGTAAAAAAAGCTGTAAAGCAGTAAAAAAGCATTTTGTAAAAAAAGCTGGTTCTTTTTTCCTGAATTGTACCAAAATCTAATCAACTCCAGGGTAACCCACAAGTGACTTATCTACCAAATTTTATGAAATTGGATCAATTAGTTTTCTAGCTAGAGTGGATACATATAATTTTTGCGAGACATTTTGCAAAGAAAGGCAGGTTGTTTTATCCTGATTCATACCAAAATCTAATCAGTACCAAGGTAACCCACAAGTGACTTACATATAAAATAATATGAAATTTGGTCAGTTAGTTTTTAAGTTAGAGTAGATACATATATTGCACTGACAGACACACACACACACACACACACAGACATCACACTAAAATAGTTTCTTCGTGTTCTAGAGGTCTCAAAACATGTAGGTACGTCGAAATCTCGAGTTGTGATTTTCGACATGATTCCAATATTTTCCTTACCAACAATTTACCATTCCCAACAATACATTATGAATTTCTTGTTTTTCAATACCAGCATTAGTGAAATATACTGAATTTTACACACTTTTAATGTATTTTTTTAATATTTGTGCCTAACATTTATTTCAGATTGATTCTGATTGGTGGACTGAATGGATTTCTAAAGTTTATGCGTAATTCAAAAGTTAAACCAAATATAAAAACTTTTACATTGTTACTGGAGTGCCTTCCACCAAATATTGAAGTTGAGGAGAAACTTTTGACTTTATTAGATAAACACAAAATCGTGCCTGATATCGTTTTCTTCAATATGCTAATCAGAAGAAGGAACTTCAGGAAAGAAACAGAAGCTGCTCGAGTATGTGAAATATTATGTATAAATACTTTTAATTTTTAATACCAGTTGTACAATATTAACAAAACTTTTGTGTTTTTATATCTCTACATAGTGTTTGAGTTTAATTTAAGCAGTATTTGCCATAAAAGGGTTACCAGAAATTCCCCACCATTGCTCAGTATAATGAAGACATAAATTAACACGTTCAAAATCTGAAATATTTTAACCAAAAAATCAGTAAAAAAACTACGTAAATACATTGAACCATTCACAAATTATAGGTGGTCATTAAAGACAAACACTGGTATTTTAATTCCCTTTGTTCTGCAAGTAGGTCTAGGAAGGTTTGGTAAGTCGAGGTAAAAAAAAACATTACCTAGACTCAGTGTCAGTGTGTGAAAAAGTATCTTGGAAATCAATCATGTAATTCTGTTCAGAATATATTTATATTAGAGGCATTATTTAGAATTTTGATTTTTATATATTAAAGTGATACAAAAGCAGAAATAATTTTAGCCATAAACCTGCTCCTTATTAAGCTTAACAAATCGGTGAAAAAAGTATGTAAATCATTGAAGTTATAAGTAGTCATGACAGATAGACAGAAATAGGATTTTAATTCTTGTTATTCTGCATTTTGCTGTAGAGTGATGAATATTTAAATTAATAAATTTAAATACTGATTAATTATTCACATATTATATTTTATAAAATAATTAGCTGCCTTCGAAAACTAGCCCAGTCACATTTAGCCATGTAATAACTGTAGCCTTTGTAGTATGTGCTTAAGCTCCTCTCAACTGAGTCTTCTGTTGTGCCCCCCCTAGCCTGTTGCAATCTAGTATGTGTCATGTGTCTGCTCATTTGGTAAGTAGCACTGGGCTTGCTTGCTCTGAAAGAAATATATCCCATAGCATGTATTCGAAATGATTGTCTGCTTTTTAACACTTTACAACAAAGTTGAAAAGTGTTTATGACTTTGTTCATTCTGTCTGTCTGTCTGTCCATCCATTCGTTAGCACGATAACTGCCGTAAAAATGACTTAATCAAAATGAAATTTTAGTATGTTGTTCAGACGGTCTATAGGACCTATGGGAATATAAATGAATAATATCACCCAATTAGTTTTGGATTGAACCCGGGTTGAAAAAATGGAATACATTGAGCCCTATGGGACCTAATTTTTCAAGCATTTTTAAGCGGATTTAAAATTCACAAATTACTTCGAAAATTTTAGGCAATATCCAAATTGTTCCATAAAATATATAAAAAAAAATTCAGCGAAATATATTCAGTTGTTTTTTAAATAAAAATTAAAATAATAATAACACCTCTTATATGAAGCGATCACCTGTCCATGATATGAAACGATCACATGACCCACTTCAAAATGATATATGGCATCCATCTTGTGTCAAAATCGTGATCTTTAAAGTTCTTTTTAATTCATATTGAGTGTTGTATCCGTCCTAAAACTACTTTATTTTTGCCTAAATTCTGTGCATCTACATACTGAAACAACGCAATGACAATATATTTCAGTTTAAATGCTCATCTAAATTTGATTATTTCTACAACTAAGCCTATTTTTCACCTATGTAAAATGTAAACAGCAAAATATATAGAATGAGTTGTATTAGAATCGCTGTAATTCTTTAACACAAAATCATTTAGTCCATGGAGTCTGCTTAGCTGATATGAATGAAATATTCATTGATTTTAGAAAGAGAAGGACGATATTTTTCGATGAAGTTTTACGCATTAAGTTTACTTACTTGTAGCTCAATGGTCTTAATTTTTAAATAAAATAAATTATTATAGTATTGTGATGAATGACATGAATGGGGGAATTATTTATGAATGAAATGTTGCTTTTATAGAGAGAGCCAGGCTTGTTATTTTTTTATGACGTCATTTGAATGAATTTCAGTTGTTTTCGATGATGTTTTCAAATATAATAAATTATCGTAGTATTATGATAATTCTAAAATTATTACCGAGGAATGTATCACATTTTAGAGATGTTTAAATCAGGCAATTTATACTTTAATGCCGTCATTTGAATGAAGTTAATTTTTTTCGATGAAGGTTTAAGGTGTCAAATATAATAAATTAATGTAGTATTGTGATAAGTTTTAAAATATTACCGAGGAATGTATTGCATTTTAGACATGTTTAAATAAAATTGCATTGAAGTTGGAAAGTGTTTCATAATCAATGCTTTAAGCATGATTGATCTTTCTTGTTCACCTATGTAAAATGTAAACAGCAAAATATGTAGAATGAGTTGTATTAGAATTACTGTATTTCTTTAACACAAAATAATTCAGTCCATGGAGTCTGCATGGCTGATATGAATGAAATATTAATTGATTTTATAAACAGAAGGACAATTGTTTTCGATGAAGTTTTAAGCATAGAGTTTATGAATTGTAGCTCCATGGTCTTAATTTTTAAATAAAATAAATTATTATAGTATTGTGATGAATGAAATGAATGAAATCCTGCTTTTATAGAGAGATCCAGGCGTGTTATTTTTTCTATGACTTCATTTGAATTTATTTCAGTTGTTTTCGATGAAGTTTTCAAATATAATAAATTATCGTAGTATTATGATAGTTTTAAAAATATTACCGTGGAATGTATTGCATTTTAGAGATATTTAAACCAGGCAATTTATATTTCAATGCCGTCATTTGAATGAAGTTCATTTTTTTCAATGAAGGTTTAAGTTTTCAAATATAATAAATCAATGTAGTATTGTGATAAGTTTTAAAATATTACCGAGGAATGTATTGCATTTTTGACTTTTTTAAATAAAATTGCATTGGAGTTGGAAAGTGTTTCATAATCAATGCTTTAAGCATGATTGATCTTTCTTGTTATATTTTATTTGTGTAGCATGTTACATTAAGATCTATTAATTGATCTAAAATTGTTGATTATTAAATAATAAGTCACATTTTGTACTTATCAGTAAATGCTATTAGTTACATGTGGCTGAATATGTGATAATTGCCAATTTTCAGGTTCCAAATTTTTCTAGCTTTTATTTAATTGCATTGGATTTTATATGCATTTTTATTACATTCCTGTGTTATAAATGACATACAGATGTGTTTTTATTCTGCATGGATATCGAAACTAACATTGTAAAACAAGATGTGCACTATACATAACTCGTTTTTGTGTACTAACAGGAGACACAGCATTTTTTAACACTTTACAACAAAGTTGAAAAGTGTTTGTGACTATTCATTCTGTCCGTTAGCACGATAACTGCCGTAAAAATGACTTAATCAAAATGAAATTTTAGTATGTTGATCAGACGGTCTGTAGGACCTATGGGAATATAAATGAATAATATCACCCAATTAATTTTGGGTTGAACCCGGGTTGAAAAAATGAAATACATTGAGCCCTATGAGACCTAATTTTTCAAACATTTTTTAAGCGGATTTAAAATTCACAAATTGCTTCGAAAATTTTATGTAATATCCAAATTGTTCCATAAAATATATAAAAAAAAATTCAGCGAAATATATTCAGTAGTTTTTTAGATAAAAATTAAAATAATAATTGCACCTCTTATATGAAAAGATCACATGACCCACTTCAAAATGGTATATGGCATCCATCTTGTGTCAAAATCGTGATTTTTTAAATTCTTTTAAATTCATATTGAGTGTTGTATCCATCCTAAAACTACTTTATTTTTGCTTAAATTCTGTGCATCTACATACTAAAACATCGCAAATACAATATATTTGAGTTTAAATGATTATCCAAATTTGATTATTTCTACAACGAAGCCTATTTTTCACTTATGTAAAATGTAAACAGCAAAATATGTAGAATGAGTTGTATTAAAATTGCTGTATTTCTTTAACACAAAATAATTTAGCCCATGGAGTCTGCATGGCTGATATGAATGAAATATTAATTGATTTTATAAAGAGAAGGACGATTTTTTTCGATGAAGTTTTAATCATAGAGTTTAATTACTTGTAGCTCCATGGTCTTAATTTTTAAATAAAATAAATTATTATAGTATTGTGATGAAGGAAATGAATGGAAGAAAGTTATGAATGAAATGCTGTTTTTATAGAGAGATCCAGACGTGTTATTTTATCTATGACGTCATTTGAATTAATTTCAGTTGTTTTCGATGAAGTTTTCAAATATAATAAATTATCGTAGTATTATAATAGTTTTAAAAATATTACCGTGGAATGTATCACATTTTAGAGATATTTAAACCAGGCAATTTATATTTCAATGCCGTCATTTGAATAAAGTTCATTTTTTTTAATGAAGGTTTAAGTTTTCAAATATAATAAATTAATGTAGTATTGTGATAAGTTTTAAAATATTACCGTGGAATGTATTGCATTTTAGACTTTTTTAAATAAAATTGCATTGAAGTTGGAAAGTGTTTCATAATCAATGCTTTAAGCATGATTGATCTTTCTTGTTTAATTTTCATTCATGATATAAATAACTATACACATGTCAGAAATGACAGGTAATAAATATACTCATTAAAAATTGAAAAATAAAATTGTGTTTTTCATTTACCATGTTAATACCAAAGTGTCAAAGATGTGGAACAAAAGTTCTGGAGTTTTGTTCCACATGTGGAACAATATTGTTTTTCAACTGACTTAAAATGAGTGCTGCTGTTGGCATCTGGTGCATGAAAAGAACAATTTTTCTGACAACATTGTAATGCAACCGAATCTCAAGGAAAACCCCTATCATCAATTTCACAAAATAATATCATTAACATTTTTATAAATATGGGTTTTACAAGTTAAAATCGTAATTTCTGAAGTTTCACCCCCATTTGTTTCTATTATTTAGCTTTCTTTACTGGTATAATAAGGAGATCACTAGAGAACAGTGAATTTGCATTTTTAGGAAGTCTACAGTACATTTAAAAATATTAAAAAATATTTTTTTTTAATATGTAGAACATATTGTATTCTGAACAAATATTGCAAAAAATATTTATCTTGTTTATTATTATTTTAAACTAAGGACATAAAATTGACTATCAGATAATAAAACAGTATAGTAAACATATCAACCAATTAAAATTTTAAAATCAAAGACAACCAAAAAATAGGTTTCAAAGTCTTTTAAGAAAATCTCCTTATTACAACGTATAAAATTATATAGACAAAGTGCTTTCTGGCATCACTATGCCTTTCATCATTGACGAAGCCACTGATGAAATGCATAGTGATGCCAGAAAGCACTTTGGCCGTGTAATTTTGTACATTGCAATAAGGAGATTTTAATAGATTTTTAAACCTATTTTTTGGTTGTTTTTGATTTTAAAGACTATCAGATATTCAGCCATATCAGTGGTATGATAGTTTTATTGAATACTTTCATTCAGTTTCTGTATAACAATTTATCTTTCAGAATGTTCTGGTGTTGGCTAATAAATATGGACTCACTCCTGACATTATAACATTTGGTGTACTATCATTGGGATGCAAGAGCATGCGGCAAGCTACTATATTCATTGATGATATGAAAGTAAGGTCTTGACTTTTAAATTATTTTTACTATTTAATTTAATGCTTGTTTGATTAATAATATCTGAGCTTACATAATGGAATAAGCTGAAATAAATAAAAAAAATGACCACATTTTATTGAGATAATTTTTTTTTATACTAGGGGGCTCTACTCCCTTCTCGCTTCATGAGTTCTGCCGCTAATTGACTGCTTAATTTCACTTAATGAGCTCTTTTTTCACTGTTGCTATGCATGTGTAATAGCCTAAAGCAATGTTTTTCAACCACTGGGTTGCATGCAGCCCAGTATCGGGCCCTAGCATCAATTGTACCTGGCTATGAAAGATTCTCTTAGAATTTGTCATTTTAGTTTTCTAAGTATTTTTACAAATAAATATTTCATAATGGAAATACTCTAAGGAGAATAATATTCATGAATGTGCCGAAAAGCTCAAAACTAGAATTCTTAAATAACATTTGTTTAACAAATGTCAGTGACCAAGCTGCATTTAAATTTTAATATGAATAAGATACTACTCAGCTGATTTCTACGGTAAATTACAATGGATAAATAGTTTTCTCTCTTAATACCATTTTCTTTTTTTCAAACCAACATCAGTAAAATTAATTAAATAATACAATAATCTATTTTATGCTGAATAATATTATAAATTTTTGGTGATAAGAATGTGATATATCAATGAAAATCAGCACACATGAATTAAATAATGTTCACCTAAGAAAATTGTAATACGAGGCATGTTTTTTATGTAAGTACCGTTTTGCGATTCCGCCGCCGCAGCGCTACGGTCGGCGTTCCGCGCATGCACGCTGGTTACCTACATCTCTTGTCTACGCACTGACGCCATTACAGTCTGATTCTTCATTGTATACGTTGTTTACTGAGTGTTTAAGATGCCTCCAACAATCGTGAGTCCCGCCGATTGTGAAGTACAGGCTGTTATACGATTTCTTAGTGCTAAAGGCGTAAAACCGATCGATATTCATCGTGAGATCTGTGAAGTTTACGGACAAAACATTATGAGTGATGGAATGGTAAGGAAATGGGTGAGAGCATTTAAAGATGGCCGCACAAATGTGCATGATGAAGAACGGAGTGGGCGTCCTTCGGTCTTTAATGAAGATTTGGTGCAGAAAGTGGAAGAAAAGGTGAGAGAAAACAGACGCTTTACAATTTCATCAATGTGCGACTGGTTTCCTCAATATTCTCGTAGTGTTTTGTATCGCATTGTGGCCGAGAACTTGAATTACCGGAAATTGTGTTCACGTTGGGTTCCAAAAATATTGACGGATTTGCACAAAACCCAACGTTTAGGCAGTGCATTGACTTTCCTTGAGCGGTACCACAATGAAGGTGAAGATTTTTTAGACCAAATTGTTACTGGTGACGAAACATGGGTGGCCTACGTCACACCAGAATCAAAACAACAATCCATGGAATGGCGACATTCATCATCACCCAAAAGAGTGAAGTTTAAGCAAACAATTTCTGCCCGGAAAATCATGTGCACAGTTTTTTGGGACAAAAAAGGAGTATTGCTAGTGGAGTTTCTGCCTCGTAATGAGACAATCAATGCAGCGTCTTATTGTGAGACATTGAACAATCTGCGTCGTGCAATCCAGAACAAAAGACGTGGCAAGTTGAGTAAGGGTATCGTTTTGCTGCATGACAATGCCCGTCCACATGTGGCTAATCGGACCAAAGATCTCATCAAATCTTTTAAATGGGAAACTCTAGATCATCCTCCATACAGCCCTGATCTGGCGCCCAGCGACTACCATTTGTTCCTGCACTTGAAGAAACACCTGGGTGGTCAGCGTCTTCAAGACGATAACGAAGTCAAAACAGTTGTGATACAGTGGCTAACAAGTCAGGTGGCAGAATTTTATGAGGAGGGTATTCAAAAACTGGTGCCACGTTATGACAAGTGCCTCAATATTCACGGAAATTATGTAGAAAAGTAGATTAAGGTACAGGCTTTCATGTAGAAATAAAATTATTGCGATATCTTTGCACGTCTTTTTTTAATTCCAAAACGGTACTTACTTAAAAAACATGCCTCGTATGATACATGATTTCATGAGTCAAGTGATTGACAATTTATTTAAATGTAATTTTATATTTGTCAGTATGTCACATAATCAGTATGTCACATGTACATAAATATATTAATATGCTTTAATTATGCCATTATTAATTATTAATACTTATGTTAGTTTAATGTATGAAATTTAAAAAATTTAGAAATGTATTAAGTCAATTTGTTTGGACCTGGTCCTTTTCTTATAAAAAATAATTTTCCAGATTGGGGTCTCACAAAGGTTGAGAAGCACTGGCCTAAAGGGCTCTTCTGCCTGCTGGCTGATGCTCACCAACTCCCATAATTTGCTTCACAAAGCGGGAGGCTTTGCCTCCTACTTGCTAGCTCTCGATGAGCTCGCATGAAGTCATTTTTTAATTGCTGATGCTCACCAAGCTCTTTCAACCTGGCACACACACACAGCCATCTTTGTGTGTGTGTGCCCTGCACCCTACTGCTCGCTAAGCCCTGGGACTTGGGATCACTTTGCAAGCTCTTTTGTTACATGCCTTACAAACAAACAAGAGTCTTTTTGCAAGAATTTTTGTCATGAGCAATTATGATTCATTGTTGAAAACCCAGGCCGTCCGGCTCGTCAACTATGATTCATTGTTGAAAAAGCTGTTGCCATTTCAAAAGAAGTAATATTTAAAGGAAGCTCTTAATAACTAATGTATTTTTAATTGTTTAAATCAATAATTTAAGTACTGTTTTAGAAATGGCAACAGCGTTTTCATCAATGAAAGTTGAACCATCTAAATATTGCTCCTTTTAAGATGGCAACAGTTTTCAACAATAAAAGATTAGATTTTAAAAATACAACAAAGAAAAGAAAATTTCTATCATATTGTAATCAAAATAGAAGGGAATATATTCTAAATCATCATGCCAAAATGCAAATTATTTGATGCCATAGGTCTGGCACCAGCCTCAATAGAAAACCTCTCTATTTTAAAAGGATTTAGTCAGCGGCTGCACCTAATTTTCTTTTAATATAGAGAGGAATTGATTATATCCAGAAAAACCCTCTTTATATATACAGTTTGAGCAACAGAACAGCCTCAATAGAAAATCTCTCTATTTTAAAAGGATTTGGTCAGCGACTTAGCTTTCTTTTAATATAGAGAGGAATTGATTATATCCAGAAAAACCCTCTTTATAAATATATATAGTTTGAGCAACAGGACAGCCTCGATAGAAAATCTCTCTATTTTAAAAGGATTTGGTCAGCAGTTGCACCTAGCTTTCTTTTAATATAGAGAGGAATTGATTATATCCAGAAAAACCCTCTTTATATATATAGCAACAGGACAGCCTCGATAGAAAATCTCTCTATTTTAAAAGGATTTGGACAGCAGTTGCACCTAGCTTTCTTTTAATATAGAGAGGAATTGATTATATCCAGAAAAACCCTCTTTATATATATAGTTTGAGCAACAGAACAGCCTCGATAAAAAAATCTCTCTATTTTAAAAGGATTTGGTCAGCATCTGCACCTAGCTTTCTTTTTATATAAAGAGGAATTGATTATATCCAGAAAAACCTTCTTTATGTTGTAACATATGGCTTTATTAGAATCTAATCCATACAAATAGAGATCTCATCACATACAAAAGAAAAATATCAAGAACAAACGAAGCAGCAAACAGGGGAACACAGAGAACATCGTCAATGCAAAAGAAGAGTCCAAAGAAGCACATGGTGAAGAGGTGACAAACATTTTTTTATCATTCCATAAGATTCCTAGCATCCCAATAAAGTTTAATGACATCTCCCTGTTGCTGGGCATCCCTATCCAGTCCTGGACACCCAAGAAGATGTTCTGAGTGCATTCTGCCAACATTACATATTGGGCAAATGTAAATCCTCTTTATATATAGTTTGAGCAACAGAACAGCCTTGATAGAAAATCTCTCTATTTTAAAAGGATTTGGTCAGCGGCTGCACCTAGCTTTCTTTTAATATAGAGAGGAATTGATTATATAAAAAAAAAACCTCTTTATATATATAGTTTGAGCAACAGAACAAACATCTGCTCTATATTCTCATTTCCATTTTTCTTTCCTGAATCAATGACTGCCCAACAAAATTTAAGTACTTTTTTATTTCAGAAATTGGGTACGTCCCCAAATATTGAAATCATTGGAGCAATGGTCAAAACTGCTGCTTTGAGCTTAGATTTTCCATACATGAAATATGTTTTGGAGGTCATGGAAGAACAAGATATAAAACCAAATGAAAAAGTACTCTTGGAATTAGAGAAAGCACTAACTGATGCAAAAAAGAATATTATTGCTATGGTAAGTTGCAAATTCTTATATATTTAAATATTTACAAAATCATCTTAAAATACATTAAATGTATCCTAGTAATACCCTGTCAAAATTAATAATATGCCTTTATTATCGCTTTAAAATCAACATATTTAAAATTCTGGATTTCATGATGAATTTGTAGTGGCAAAAGTAAAAAAGTTTTATTCAATCACTAGAACAAATTATCTGGGTTCTATATAAGCACCCATTATATGAGTAATACAGATACAAATAACACCACTCAATTTCCAAATTGTCTGTTTTGAACAAAAAATTATTCTCTCCCTTATTTTTTTCCATGTGCACCAATGCTAATTGTACAGTTCTGGCATAATACACCCTAAATAAATGCCCAAAATACTTGAAATTGCAAAAATGAAAAATATTTCTTTTAGTTAAAAATGCTAGCTTTTCGTTTTTTTGAATAGTTTTTTTCAGGAAAGTTAGTTTAAAAGTTAAATTTTTGTATTTTATCATCCAGTTCATGTCCTTCCATTTTCTGCAATTGAAGTTCATGACTTGTAGCTAATCAAAATAGAATAATGGTTCTTTTTGTCTCCTAGAATAAATTGAATAGTAAAAATGAAATTTTATATGCTATTTTCAAAAGTTTATGTTCGATTTTAATCAAATTTTAATAACACACTTATAATATCAAAATAATTCTATATTCCAAAATTTATTTTTAACATCGATGAAATCAGAAAATTGCAAAATTTATAGCACTCGTCTAGACCGAAAGTCTGAAATATATATTTTGCAGAATACCCGAAAAAGAAAGTGTTTACTTGAAAATTCTACTAATCCAGATTTGCTAATATGTATTAAAAATATAAAACAAAAGAAATTACAATAGTACATTTATGCTAAAATTTTTGACAAACTGTGGATTTTAAATTTTGACTTTTCCAACCAAGAAAAATATTTTCCAGATCACCAGACAGCCTGTGCATGTAACATAGCTTACTGTGAGCAGCCATCAGGGATTTTCAATATAAAAAAATAACATATCTTAGAATAACGAATAAAATATACTGTCCCTTCAAATTCATTCCAATGATTAGTTTGTATTTGTAATATTTTCAATTTTAACATACTTAGTAACATGTTTATAAAATGTTGATGTGAATTTCACCTATCTTGGTATTTAAATGAATGTTTTTTTAATCATAGTTTCCATTTCTAACACAAAATAAAATTACAGGAACAGGGAAAAGAAGTAAACACATTTTACCAGCGAGAATATTTGTCAACTAACTATCAAGAATTTGTCAAGTTCTATGAAAAGTGGCTGAAAAGGGTCAAATTTGAGGTGCAGCAACACCCTTGGTTACAATACAAAACTGATATCATAGATAGAGTTAAAGCTGAACAAATTCAATAAGTCAGGTGTATATTTGCTGTAAATTTTGTATTGTAATAAGAGTTTTTATATCATGCAAATGTTGTTTAGACACTTCATTCTAAGGGTTGTTCAAAAGTCTCAAAATAAGTTTTTTCCTACTTTGGTACACTGTATGTAAATTTTTTAGCATCTGCATTCATAAAATTTTATGAGAGCATAAAATTTAAAATTGTGCATCTAGTGAACCAAACTTTTCTACTTAAGATTGGCTATAGAGTTTAAGAATTTCCATTTTTAGAGATGTTTTTTGGTTTTTCTAAAAATTTATGACTGTATGCAAGAAAGGATATCATAGATAGAATTCCATCAAATATGAAGCATTTGCTATCACATGAAGGCTCATTTAATAATTTATTGTTGTATTTTATATTTTCATTGCTAATTCTTTTTAATTTTAAAGAAATTTAGCAAAACTTCACAGTTAAATTAAAATATAGCAATTTTGAATATTTTTTTCTTCAAAAGCAAGTGGCATCTGTTATGAAGCTAGTATGTGCTATGCCAGTGATATAAACATTGCATAGCTTTGATTTACTATAATGGAGAAAAGCTTAAAATTAAATATGTTCATAAATTAGCAATTCAGTCAGTTGTGTTTGATACATCAGATTGCTTATACCTTGAAAATTGAATGGCAACTACATCTAATGTCATATAAGTTGATTATTCTTCATCTTGTTACTTAAGATATATTTTATAATCTGAATTTCCTTGCAAGTTGAAAGTAGGGTATTTTTTAAATAAAAAGAGCCCAATGTCAATAATGTCAAAACTTTGGAATTTAATAAATTCTTTAACACAATCAGAAATGAAACATATCCGTATGCTAAAAATTTCATATGCAAACAATGGAAATGACAGTAAAAAAAGAAGCCACACTTTATGACAAATAATTTATTCCGGTAAAAAAATATAAAAGTGAATGAACTGTACATAATATAGAAATGAATTATAAAAGTCCATCTTCTGAATCTGAATCTCCCGGCTCTAAGACGAAAGATCTGGCCAAATTTCGAATTAACGCTAAACGAATAAGATTTTCTTTATCATCACATTCAGATGACACCTGTTTGAAAACAAATATTAAAACCAGATTAGTTTAAGATGGTGAAAAACAAATGGCATTTGTAATTAAAAAATATATAATATATGCTTAAAAAAAATTGCACAACTAAATATTTCTTGAACGATGGGTCACATGATTCGAATTTAAGAAATTCTTCAAACAAAATGGACGTTCAGAATACAACAGTTTGGATCAAGTGATACGTTTTAGTAAAATAAAATACAATAATTAAGTTTTTATACAGGCCTTCTACAAAAGTTTCAATTAGCAAATTGTTCCTTACTTATTTAGAGATATGTTGAAAATAATTGTGGTTTTCTATGCAAAATGAAAAATTTTCAATTATAAAAATTATAAATGTTTCAAGGATAAAAGTATTTTCTATAGCCCAATTAGTTAAACAAAACAAAAAAAATTAACTTATAAGATGAAAATTACCAAAGATATCATAAATAATGTGTCTTTGACGAATAATTGGAGACTATCTTTTGCTACAAATAAATACATATGTAAGTTTCCAGGTGAGAATTTTATCTAACAAAATTCAATTTTTGTACAAAAATTAAATTTTGTTAGATAAAATTTTCACCTGAAAACTTGCATATGTATTTATTTTTAGCAAAAGATAGTCTCCAATTATTCGCCAAAAACATTGGTAATTTTCATCATATGGTTATTAAAGATATCGTTAACTTTTTTTGTTTAACTAATTGGGCTTTGAAAAATTTTCCTAGGGGACCCGTATGAAAAGTTACATTTTGTACTTTTTTACAAAAAAGGTGTCACATGATAAAAACTTGCAAAGAATGATAGTCTACCCTAATTAAAGCATTTCGGAAATTAGAACCAATCGTTCCCGAGATATTTAGTTGATTTTGAAACTTCCTGTATACATATTTATTTCTTAAAAATATATCTTTGAATGGTTTCTGCATTCAAGTTCTTACATTTCGTTTAATCTTGGAATGCAGAAATTCCCCAATTTATGCAAATTCATTTCATAAAAAGAGAAATATGCAAGCGCAGGTGAGAAATTTGTAGTAAGGAGCAATGCGCATTTATGAAAAGATTTTTTTTTTCACTTGTGGATCATTTATCATATCATTTGTGGTGATTTTTAAAATTATGTCACAAAATGTGATGCAAATTAATTTTTACATCGTAAAACACAAATTTTCACTTTCGTATTCTTTTCGTATTCTTCACTTAGTATACTTCCTCCACTTAGTATATTTCCTTCACTTTAGTATTTGGAACACAGATTTCATCTATATATTGGTGTTTTGGTCATATTTCTGTTCTTAATGAATTCTTGGAAATCTATTTGGCCAAATTTTATAAATTTTTTAAACAATACTTTTTACTAAATTGAAAACAAACACATTCAAATTTGAATTATGACCATTTATTGAATTTATAGCTGTCCTGAGCATGTTCTCAAAATCTATCATGATTTTATTTTTAAAACAATGTCTCAACCGCCTAAATGGAAAATGCATTCAAATTTACATTGAGACCAGTTATTGGTTCAATTTTAAATGAATTATTTTATAGTTATAGTAAATATTTTATTATCTTGCATATGAAGAATACCTAGAACATATGATTCAACCTAATTACTAATTTGGCAAAGCTTTACAACTTTGCAATTGACCTTTTCTTTATCTCTAAAAGAGAGCAAGATAGCCTCTTCCATAAGAAAAAGGTTCGGCCCCAAAAGTTGTCTTGTTGTGTAGCGCCATAGGGTTTCATATGCAGCCTCATTAAAATAATAAAGATGACTTTCTTCAGTCGAGAAATTTCCTTTAATACAGACTTTCCTAGATATCTTGTATATGTAGCGAGATTGCATGTACTTCAGCTAGTTGAATTGGGGCCTGAATTTTGCTTGCTGTGTCACAGCTAAGAATAGGCATCAAGAGTGCTCCAATCAGATCAATAGAACCATTATATTACTTTTTATAAATGTATTTGAAGGCATGCAATACCGAGAAGCAGGGTGCAAAATAAGGGAATATGTAGTAGCAAACAGCTAATCAGAATTTCATTTATGTAGCATTTTCGACATTTTGACTAGCTGTTCATACAACTATTATTTCACAATTTCTTAAAGCATGAACCTATAAGTATATTGAGATGTCAGGTTTGAAAAAAAAATGACTTTTTTATTTTATTTATTTAAGATTACCATCAGAGAAATCTTGTTCTTATTCAGAATCTGACAAAGAACCATATTTTGTTCACTTTCTATGTTTTTAACCGGTTTGGAAAAAAAAAATATGCAAGTGTGGGAGGGAAATTTGTAGTAAGGAGTGATGCGCATTTATGTAAAGATTTTTTTTTTCACTTGTAGATCATTTGTCATTATATCATTTGTGGTGACTCTTAAAATTATGTTGCAAAATGCGATGCAAATTAATTTTTCCATTGCAAAACACAAATTTTCCATTGTAACTTGCGATGTGATGCCGCTTATTTTGCACCCTGTCGAGAAGAGTACATGCCAGAATTTTAAAGTAAGTTCCTATCCTTATCAAATGAAAAAGCAAAATAATAATCAAATTCTCACCTCTGGTGACAGAACTTCAACTCTGCCTAATCTGTCATGCTGAATGTTGATATTTTATAATGGAACTTGTTTACGATACTAAAACTTATCACAAAGTGGGAGCATTCTTTTAGAGACCTTTCTGCCTTATTTTATGTTACTTTTTCACAAATAATTAAAAATATATGCATTCTATTTGACTAACTGTGGTCTTCTATAAAAAGAGTGTTTCTTTAGACACCAACAATAATTTTTGGGAGTATGAATTAGCTGAGAAAACACTGGATATGGATATTAGAAACATGCATACCCACACAGATTTTAACAGTGTAGATAATACAAATTTTGTGTTGAATTTAAAAAATATTACATTAAATAATTTTTATGATTGTACCTGCAATAAAAGCTAGAATCATTTTAGCTGAAAAGTATCTGCAAAATTAGCTAAAATTTGTAGTAAAGTATTTGCATATGGAACAAAAGCTTGCATCTACATTCTACAGCACTGCTGTAGACCCATAAATAGATTTAGTGATGAACAGACTTAAACCCAGTTTAGAATGATGTAAATTTACCAATTAATTATGAGCACCACTGATTTAAATTTTATTTTAAAGCAGACACACATTTTCTGAGATTTGAAGCCATAAATATATTCATTTTAACACTTTCTGGTCTATGTTCGAGTCTCGCTGAAACACCATACTTTTCTCTATTTGACGGCACCCATGTCCAGCTCTATAATATTCTACATTCAATTTCTTCGGATTTCTTTTTAGCTCCTTCTGTCTAATATATACTTCAGAGTTTCCCCCAGGCACTTTTGGAAGGGCGCAGCGCCCTGCCTGCTCTTTTGTTACTAGAACAGCGCCCTGCCTGCTCTTTTGTTAATAGAACAGCGCCCTCCTTGCCCTTTGTACAAGAAGAGCGCCCTCCCTGCCCTTATGTTAGCAGATCAGATCCCCTGCTTAGCCTTTTGTTAAGAGAACAATATCTGCCCTCAAACGAAAATCAACCAGTTCTTGTATTACCTCAGATAAGTCTCAGAGCCCTTTCTCTGCGTTCATTACCGCAAATTTTGATCGTGTCTATCTCCCCCCACCCTCCTCCTTCAAAGAAAGAAAAAGGGCGATCTAGTGCCAATAAAATGAGGAATGACAGCCCCATATCACTTCTTTCCTCCACTAAAAGAAACAAGACGGAAAGGGAATATTAAGCACGTACATTCCTTCTTCCATCTGATGAAAACTTTCAAAACAGTTTTCTTTTTCAACTTAAATTTTTATTAAATTATTTCATGTTTGATATGCATTTGAGTTATAAAGTTCTATAAATGTAAACCCTGTAAGCATATTTGCTCTAAAACAAATATTTTAAAAATATAGATTTCCAGACTTTAGGGTTCTTTGCGCCATTTGCAGGAAGATGTTTACGTTGATTCCGCCGATTCAGTCAAAACCGGGGGATGATAGAAAGGGTGGGGAGAAAAGTTGTTAGATTAGCGCGGTGATTTTAACCGGCTTGAATGAAATTTCTTTATATTGTTTACTAATTGCCTTTAGCTATCAGCCTAGTCACTTTTTGAAAATTCTCTTAATATGCTTTCTTGCTGTGGACCGCGTATCTCCGCTACGTGTGAAAGTCCCGGCTAAGAGTACTCCCATTTGTAGTTCGTGTAATAGCTATCGACTGTGTATTTGTCCACCGCCGCCCTTAGAGAGGATCGGACACCACTCAAGTGGTGGGACCCGGACTTCCCAACAATTTTTGAGGGAGGAGAAGACATGAAAAATGCACAAAAGAGGAAAATGAAATATGAAGGGGAACCCACGAATTTGTATGGGTGGCGCCAATCTGACCACTATGCGTTATATACAATATAATGAAAACTCCGCTCCATGCAATAATGATACGCGGATATATTTAATTCGCGTAGCGGATTTACTCCCAATGCAGGTTATGCAATAGCTATTGGCTGTGTATCTGACCACGGCTGCCCATAAGGAGGATGGACACCCCTCAAGTGATGGGGCCCCCAATAATTTTTTGAGGGGGTAGAAGACATGAAGAATGCACAAAAGAGGAAAACGAAATATAAAGGGTAACCCAGAAATTTGTATGAGCGGTCCTAACCCGACTACTACGCAGACGGATGCAATATGCGTTAAATATAATATAACGATAACTCCGCTCCGTGCAATAGCGATTCGACATATTTAATTCGCATAGCGGATTTACAAAATTAAACGCCTTCTTTTAACGAGTGTATGTAATACGCATGCAATAACGATATATATGGCAGACGCATGCAAATCGTGTGACATTGTGTGATGAACACACGCACTATGCGGGCTTATGGATTAACAGATTAGCCCGATGCACGACATCCGCATAGTAGATTTGAAATGCAAAGTACCCCCTCATATTAGCGGACTCGTCTTTGACCCACTCTGCAGATGCATGCAATAATAATAATAATCTAGCTCATTTAATAACGATGCGCCCGCTTTAGGGACGTATGCAGTAGTTGTCGTTCACGTACTCGCCCGCTATGCGAGTTTACGGCTAAAGATACGGATGCTGCACAGACACATGAACGTACGTTGCTTGCACTATTAACCAACTCTACTCCAATACTAAACTCTAACTCTACTCTCCTACTCCAACTCTACTCTCTATTAGCAACTCTACTCCATGGAATAATGATTAACTTAGCAGATAAACATTTGCTAATCCATAGTTCAAAACTTTATACAGTAATTTTATGGAGCTTTCTGGAATTTTATTTAGTTATTTACATCAGGGTTTTTTTTTTTTTGTAATCAATATATAACAACGAACAATTAACAAATATTTTCAACGTTTAAATATATCTTATCACTTAAAATCATCAAACCTCATTGACTAATGAGAAATTACTAAAAATCAAAATTTAATATTCTCCTTTTTAAATTTAATAAACTCTAAATTTATATAAATTCAATAATTGTAATTGCTGATAAACCCAATTGCTCAAGACTATACTTGCATTTGATGTAAAAATAGCATTTATTCAATGATAAATTTGTTCTCAACAAAAGAAACATTTTCATACCTTAGTGGTGGTGGCTCCAGTCCGATGAAGCCAAAATGGTTTTGAATGAATAACATTTTGTAAAATAAAACTTCAGTAAAGTTCAATAGAGCTATTCGATTTTTTCAGATTCATTTATATTGTTTACAGGATTTCAAAGTGCTACAAATGACACTCTAACTGTTTATAGCTAGTTAGTGCTTTAGTTTTCAGAACGATTTTATCTGGATGCTTCGACCATAGACTTCAGGTTAAAATATAGAATTATTTTACGAACTTGTTTTTCAGTATATAAATTAAACTTATCTGACCTGAAATCAACCTGACCTATAATCTATAAACTTGCCTGGTGGCACATAAATATGTACTTGAATATGTATATTTTAATTTCTTTTGTTCAAACCTAATCAATCATTACACATTTTTAGAATCTCCAAGTTCATTTAATGCCCTAATTTTTTAAACAAAATAAGATTATCTCATACTTATGCACAAATATTTCACCAAGGAGTAAGTAACAGATTCAGCTGAAACAATAGTAACATTTTAAGTAAATTAAATCTTTCCCACACATTGGAAAACCCAGGTTAAAATACTAAAATATCGAAATTATAACCACTATACTTTGCAAACAAAGAGCTCATCCAAAATCAAATTATATACACTTGTAAGGATTTCAAGAACTATATTCTTGCATAATTGTTTACCGGTTTAGTTTTTGAGATAGCATTACAAACTTGAAAAAGGGGCAATTTTCACTCTTCTTCAACCCGACAAAACGATTACTCGAAAACTATAAGCACATTTTAAAAATATAAATATAGATTTAGCAACTAAATTTCCTAATACATATTTTTATCCCTTACTATTTATATCTGTCTCTTATGGTTTCGAAGATATTTCGAGTGAAAATAAGCAAAATGAAAAAAAAAACACTTGCTCGGACAGATACTTTTTTAAGTTTTTCAAAAAACAAGTTCAAAATATTAAAAAATTGAAATTAATTTTATATATTCACAATCTTGACCCTATTTTCTACAAAACAAGAAAATATATTTACATTTTTGTCTATTAGACTTGGAGGTATACGCGATAAAAGTGTTTACATTTTTTTTGCAATGCTCTGATTTTCGTCATAAAAATCCCAAGCATAAATGTTATTCAAACAAAAAATATGTGCCCTTTTTCTGGTAACAGCACTCTGCCCTTTTTTAATCCTGGGGGAAACTCTGTATACTTTGTTACCTAAGGCAATGTTTCTCAAACACTGGGCCCTCTACAGGGCCTTGGCATCAATTATACCGGGCCACAAGAGGTTCTCATGGAATTTGTCATTTTAGTTTTCTAAGCATTTTTTATAAATAAATATTTTATAGTGGAAGTATTTAAGGGAGAATAATAAAAAAAATTAGAGAACTATTTACGAGTAAATTTGTTGGAACTGGGCCCTCGTCTTATAAAAACAATAATCTACCAGGCCGTGATCTCACAAAGGTTGAGAAGCACTGACCTAAGGCCTTTTAGTTCATGTCAATTATCATAGCATATTTACGTTGTTCTTTCTTTATGAAAATATACAATAACATGATAATGATATTTATGAAAAAAAGGAGTACTGATGTTTAAAGTAGAAAAAAAGTTAAAGATATATAAATTCTAAATATTTTTTTTAATCAAGAAAAGAGATTAAAAAACAATCAATAAAGACACTACTATGGAAAAAACTCAGACCAGAAAGTGTTAAGAAAAAAAAACTAAATAAATATATCTCAAAACCATTTATGATAAAATCTTGAAGTAAATATATAAATAAATACATCAATACAAATTGTAATAAACTGACATAAAAATGTGTTTGAAGCAGGTAGCAGGTAGAAATGTGTTTGAAGCAGCTTCATTGTAGGCTGCTTTAACACTATACAAAATTTGGTGGTCTTAATAATAAAAGCCGGGGCGAGTACACTTTCCCGTAAAAAAATTCAAGGACTTTCAAGTACCATGCAATTTTATTTCATGGATGTCAATCAACCTCTCATTATGAAGTTGTATGTATTTCTGGGCGAAAAAATAAATAGCAAACTAATGTTATTGTTTATTGTTGAAGCCATTGAAGAAACTTTTGAAAAAAAAAAGGATGTTGTTTAGGATATTTTAGGGAACAGCGGAACACTAGGGAAATTTCCAAAAAAAGCAGAACTTCTTTGAAAAAACACAATGCCGAGGATCTGCGTAACATTTTCATCCCTGCCTTTTTCAAGCACTTTCAAGAACTCAACCAAGAAAAGGGGAATTTTCAAGACCTTGAAAATGGTTATTTAAAATTCAAGTACTTTCCCAATTTTCAAGCACCTGTATGCACCTTGAAAAGCACAACTACTAGAACATAACAAATAGATTTAAACGAATGTGTACTCAAAGGGATCTACACGCTCCACATTTGACAAATTTCCTTGTTATAACAGTTTGATTTTTCTGTGACACACAGCATTACAAGATATAGAATTTACAAAAGCATACATGGAGAACATTTTCAATTCTAAAAGTTGCAGGCAGGTCAACAATGAATAAAAAAATATTTAAAAAATATAATTACTTTATTCTCACTATGAGAAACAATGTCTTCCAAACATTTCATTAATTGATAGGTGTCCTTACTAGAAAATGTTAATTCTGATGATTCTAATAGAGGCAGCGAGTCGAGAAGCATTATTATCTGAAAACTAAAAAAGAGAGAAAAAAAAAATTAGAAAACAAAGTATACCGATAAAATGGAACAATGTTTATTCAATTTATGAAAAAGTAACAGACAATGTAATTAATTTATATAGGCAACTCTCGTCAATCTGCAACCCTATAATTCGCAATACATTTTAGATATGAACAGTTAAATTTACAATAAATTACAATGTGTTCAATTCTACAAAAGTTAATTTCAATACTGATTCTGATGATAAAGGAGAAAAAGTTACTTTTGAACAGGGCTTAGCTCTGGAATATAAATACCATAACTTTGTACAGAAACAGAGTTTTATTACAGAACAAGAAATAATTACTGTTCATAGACTACAAAAAATATTAAATCAAAAATCTTTAAACAATAATTAAATCTATGTTTAAAATTTTTAAAAACAAGCAGCCACGTTTATAAAACTAGCTAATTTTGCTTTAAATGTATTACAATGATTTTTGATTAAATAACTCAGGGTGTACCAATGTCTCATTTTTACACATTAGTTTATGCAGCAATGACCTATAATTTGCACAACCTCTGGTCCCAAGCTGTGCAGATTACTGTAGTAATATTTGCAAGATGATTTGATGAACACATCAAATTTTAAAATCATATATTAAGAAAATATCAAGAAATTGAATTTTTTAAAATTTGTTAAATGGCAGTAATACACCATCAAAAATATATCAGAAAATAGAAATATTGTCTGCTGTTTTCAATACTTCACACAATCATTACAAATATCTTTTTTATCAATCGAAAAACAAGGTGTTTTCCCAGAGTGGACAATTTTTATTCTAGAGCAATATTTTGCTAATCATTCTTATTTTCACTATAAATGATTAGCACATCCAGGAAAAAAAGAATTATTACATTTTAACTCGCAGAATCAATAAAATTCATAATAGAATGAACACTAAATGAAAAAATAACAGAATAACTAAAAGAACACTGTCTTGCCCAAGGAGGGCAAGACAATCATCTAGGTAATGAACATAAAAGGGAAAACTCAATAAGATTAAACAAGGAAATAGTGCATATAAATGTCACAAAAGTGGACTTGGAGGATTACCCATGACCAAGTTATCAGGCATTCACCTTAAAAGACGCAGGCATTCTGAAACAAGCATGTACGTGTCAAAGAGATATATATGATCATCAACTTTAAACTCGAAGACTTTAAGAAATTACATTCCTGAAACTTTTCCCTGGGATATAATAATGCACCTTCAACAGGAACATTGGTGAAAAATGACTTTATCTAAAGAAACTATACAATTATTTAGTTTGAAATTATGAATTTCGCTGACAAAATCATAAGAGTTCTTAGTATAAATACTAAGTATCATAAACACCTTATTTACTTAGCATTTTATGTTGTGATTTAGTTTTATTACCTATGTGCAAAAGTCTATACTAATATATTATGCTGTTTCAATTTACATTAATAAATATAAAAGTAAATAAACAGTTTCATTACTCACTTGGGTGGAGCAATTCCTGATGATATTAACGATACTAATAAAGCCCCAGCAGCTTTATATTCTCTCTCACTGTATAATTTGTGGAATTCACAATATTTGCCTTGGGAAAAAAAGATAAATCATTTTAAATGGAATATAAATATATCAATAAAGATGTATACCTATATCCATAAAGAAGTATAACTATAATTTGTGGAATTCACAATATTTGCCTGAAGGAAATGATAAATCATTTTAAATGGAATATAAATACAGTATATGATCTCTTATCCGGCGTTCCAATATCCAGACTCTCCCAAAACCGGAATATGGCAAAATAATGCCAAATTCTGCACCAGCACTCAATTATTTGCCAAAAATTGCACCAAAAAGAGTTTTTTAGTTTTAAATCCCGCCAAATGATTTTTTGCCTTAATTAACAATATTAATATTATAAAATAATGCATTGAAATCTACATTTTTCTCACTTCAACTGTTTGCGATCCTGACATAAACAAAGGTCTGGCTGAATCCACAACTTACCACACCGGAAATGTTGCTAAAAATATTTCTGGAAGAAGAGGAAAACTACAAGTATCATGGAGGTAAAAAGTGAACTCTACCTCCATGGTGGATATATTTGTTCCATGTTAGATAAACATACTTTCGACGATTGACAAAACAGTTTGTTTGTGAAACGATATAAAAAACTTATATTTTTAGAAGAAAAACATATTTTTTGTTTTAGAATGGGTGCACGTTCGTTTAATGTCTCGATGACTTCGTAGTGGTAAAGTGACGTCATAACTGCAAAGTGACTGGGGCTTTTCGAAATAGTTACAGAATCTAAAATTTGCAGAGATTTTTAATTTTTTTTCTCGTGTACTAGTAAGTTTATAATTTTAAATTTATTGATTTTATTTTCACATATTTAAATTTAATATTAAATTTAAAGTTAACAATGTTAAAATTATACAATTATTTGCCGAACTAGAATTTGGAATAAAAAAAACATCAGTTAGCCAAAAGGGAAATTTGGAACATCCTAACAATAATCCAGGATTCGGAACTTAAAATATATAAGTTGAGGGGTCTTAGACATGCTAATTTAATTTAACTTTAAATACTGTAAAAGAATAAAATTAATGAAAAGATATCATCCATAAACGGGAAGATGCTGAACGGCCGAAATAAAGTCTCGAGGACGAAATCGATGTCAGTCATAATCAGCTTGGGTGCAGTCCTTTCGTGCTCCAGAAAAGGCCAAATGGAAACGTACCTCCCATAAAGCATCGGTACATCAAGTGAGTCCAACCATTCAAGTGGAATATAGTGCTCCAAAACTTCATGTAAAGAACATTTCCGAAACTTGATCTGCACAAAAACGGGCAGCTCCTTCACATCATATAAAATTCTCAGCCGAGAGTAGCAGAGCACCAGTGGACATCGCTCGGAACAAAAGCACAGACAGCTCCATCATCAAAAACCGAGAAGTAAACATTTGGAGGTCCGGTCCTGCGACTTGAAAAAATTAAACGACTCAGTTCATTATGAAAGAGCAAATTCGACCTCCGGGACTAAACAATTATTCCAAAGGTGCCGACATTACTTCAGTAGACATCAACCACTTCACTCGCAACGTTATTTCGAGTAAATAACTCTCTGCCATCAGGATACAACACATTTAAGGGCAGGCCAGGAAATAAAACGTTCGTTCCTCAGAACACATGCCGCATTCGAACTTCGGCTCGCGCTGAAGCGCTAAAAACAACAACTTAATAAGACTACATTTTAGTTCCAATCAAGAGAAGAGAAAAGTGAAAAAGAGCGCGAGCTTATTTATATACCGTGCAAACATTGCTGCCAAACACTGTAAACAAAATTAGCGATGAACAATAAAATAATTAATGACAGACAATTTTAATATTACGGTCAACAAATTAAAAACTTGAAATTTTAAAGAAGAAAACTGGAATTTTAAAGCAGACGAAAATTAAAAGAAATGAAGTGAAACGATTTGGAATATACGAGTTCGGCAGCAATTTAAATATGAACGATTCTGAAATATTTAAAAAGCTGAAAAGCTAGAATAAAACTGAAAAATCGTGATAAATCAGCAAATTTTTAACCGAGAACAATAAATTTGGAATCAAATTAAAGGGAATAAAAAGGGCAATAAATGGAATACCAAATTATCCAATTTAAATAAATTTAAATTCCTAAAACCTAAAAAGAATGAACTTTCGTCGTTTTTAACACAAAACCTATTGAAAAGAACCTATTTGGAACAGAAGAATATCAAAAACCTAAACAATTGGAAAATGAATAACTAAAAGAGAATGACTATGTAAATAAGACCCCTGAACACATTTAGATTAAAAACAAAATTCCTAAAATTATTAAATATCCAAAAGTATAACCCAAAAACTGTGACTATTTTTCACAACAATGATTTAAACTATTATGTCTCATGATCATTGTGCCACAAATAAACCCTTTTATGCATGATTATGTCATATTTTGTCCTATGCTGCCATGTTAAAAAAATATAAAATATAGAATAAAATGCAACGTTTTTGCTGGAATTAAAAAAAATTCTATCTAGTTCCAGAGTTTTTGATAACAAAGCCGAATATAAAGTTTCTTGAAAATCCATTAATATTTGTGGTTGCTATTGTTTATACAAGAAATCAACTACAGACATCAGATGGACATCTCTCCAAAAATAGTCAAAACATGTTCAGAAGGTCTTAAAACCTATATTGGCATCAAACTCTCGAAACCGAAAATTTTTGGGAAAACAATACTTTTCTAATACAACATATGAGAAAATAAAATAATACTTTCAGTTGACTAATTATTTGATTTTTCATTGATACATTGAAAAACTATAGAATTTTTTCCCCCTACTTTAAGGGGATAGGAGTAAGATGTCTGATATAATGGAACAAGGTTTGGGGTATACCACCTTTTTTAAAACCCTTTCATACCCTTCTAAGAAAGCCGACTCCTATATGGCGACTAGAAAATGTAAATATCAAATTTACTTACTAGGGGATGTTTGAAGGAACTCTTGAAATAAGAATACATAACATGAATTTATATCAGAATTTATTTTTATCAGAATACACATGAATTTATATCAGAAATAAGAGTATATATATATGAATATATATAAAATTCTATGTAGTTCTAGATTTTTTATAACAAAGCCGGATATAAAGTTTCGTGAAAATCCAGTAATATTTGTGGCTGCTATTGTGTATACAAGAAATCGACATTAGACAGATAGACGGACATCACTCCAAAAATAGTCACCTTATAACCCTTTATTACACTTTTAAGAAAGCTGACCCCTCCCTATATGGCGACTAGAAGTCGATATAGTGGTACATTTTTTTTAGTCGCCCTATATGGCGACTAGAAGATGTAAATATTAAATTTACTTTCAGGGGGAGCTTGAAAGAATTCTTGAAATAAGAATATATACATGATAAAATAGTATGGAAACACGTCAACTAATTAAGACTTTAAAATCAAAGTATACACGAAAGTGCTTTGGTTGTGTAATTTGTACATCGTAAAAAGGAGATTTTATTAAAGGACTTTTAAACATATTTTTTGGTTGTCTTTGAAAGTATATACATCAATTCATATCAGCTATCAATTTAGAGAAATTAAGTTTGAAGTTATAATTCGATCTTAAAACACAACTTACCAACAAAAGTCAGTTTATCACTCACTAACATGCACGAACCCATGTTATGCAAAATCTCAAAGCACTCAATTTTTCTTCGGTCAGAATAATCTTTCATCCATCTATAGAATTCAAAAAGTAAAAACAAATTATATTCTGAATTAAATTTAAATAAAATGAACAAATGAGATATTTATGCAAAACAAACTACGGTCAGTGCGAACAATCTTAAAATTTAGATGGCTCATTGGTCTAAAAAATACTGAAATTTTAGTAGTTTTTCTATTATATTCTGACTAATATTTTCTCACTAATTTAAACATGCATAATTTAAACATATATGCTTGAATGCCTGATAATTGTCAATTTTGTGTAAAAAAAATAATAAATAATAAGATAGATATTTTTTGCAGTATTTTTTTAGAATATAATCTGTTCTACATATTTTTAGTACTAAAGGTATTTTTCAATAATATTAAATGTACTTTTGACTTCATAAAAATGCAAATTTACAATGTCTGTCACTGTTTCTTAGACATGAGTTGAATTTTCATCTCTTAATTACAAAATTAAGTAACTTAAATAAAGGAAATAAATGAGTGAAATGAAATAAATTATAGTTTTAACTTGACCCCCACCCTTAATTTATAAAAATTTTAATGATATTATTTACATACTATACAAATGACATTATATATATATATATATATATATATATATATATATATAATGTGATTTGTATAGTATTTATACACATATAAGCAAAGCTTTGAAGCAAAATAAATTAAAACTATATCATTACTCTAATTTTTTTTAAAGATGCCAGAACTAAAATACTTACAATAATCAATACTGTAAAAGAACCCCTTTTTCATTTAATAAAACTATTAAAAACTGAAATGTTGATTGCCAATTTGAAAATGACTTTGATCAAACAAAAAGTTTCTTAGTAGTAATGACTAAGATTCCTGAACTAGTTATTAGAAGGAGGGTGTGTGGAAATTTTTTTTTGGGGGGGGGAGAGGCAAAAACCTGTTTAGAGCAGGCAGTAATTTGGAATAATAGCAGCAGAATTAACATAACTACAAGTAAGCAGTCCATCAATTCATCAATCTTGCATGGACAATATTTTATGTTTATAACACACTTCACACCTATATAATATTGTATTGTTATTGTGGATAGTCCTTTATGCCTATCTGTGGCTACTGAAGTGTTGGATGTTGACTATCCCTGTTGAGCAGGACTTTATAATTAAACTGTTTAAATGGTTAGAGTTCTCTTGTTTTCTTGAATTTGTAATGTTTATATTGTTTTGGGTATATTTGTGTGCTTGTTCACATCATGTGTGTTTTTCGGACACTGACATTGCCCATAAAGTCTGTTACATTGGAAATAAAATATTTTTACTTTTTTTACGGGTCCTTACACCTATTTATTATTATTTTTTACTTCTTTCATTCTTTAGGCCTATTTTTTTTAACAATCCCCAACAATTTCAGGATTTTGCTGAAGGGTTGTTGTTGAAACCCAGACCGTCTGACCTACCAGAAAGGTGTAAGGTAACTGTTTGGACGGTCGGGAAGTGCCACCCAATTTAGACCGGAACCCAGTGGGGGAGGCATCCACAGGGACCGTACCCTCCTTCCCCTACCACCAACCTCTCGGAAGGACTTTCGGACCCACATGTTTAACGTGATCGTACTCCGCATGAACACGGCGGCAGATTTGGCAGTGGCCGGAATCGAACCTGGGCCTACCGAGTGCAACTCCAGCGCGCTAACCAATGGGCTACCGCGCCCTAGGATTTTGCTGAAGGGTGAAATTTTGTAAAAATTTTAGTATAGTTCAAATACAGAAGCACGAAATTTTAAATTTGAAAAGCATATAATTTGACTTATTAACAAGAATTCAGATAATCATTTTTTTCCCCTTTATATAAAGACAAAAGTTAAAATAAATGTAACAGGAAAAGTGAAAATTACCTATCCGCTAGTTCATCAGCAAATCTGGCATCCTAAAAAATAAAAATCAATGAAAACACAAATTTTATAGAACAATTTAAATATAAATGTCACTCATGCCCATAGAAATGCATAAATGTGCAACATACCCTTGAATATGCCACCCAAGAGAGAGCAGTTCCTAGCATTCCATTGGCCATAGCCTTCGCAATCATCACATTTGAGATGTTTTTCACTGACAAAAAAAAATACATATATAACATTTATTTAAAAACAAAGAAACATATTTGGTAAAATTTACAAAACACATTTTTTAGGTTTGCAAAATAAATTAGCTTATAATAAAAAAAAAATCATTTTGGCATAAATTATGTAAACTTTCACTCAATATTTCCTGAACATACCCAGTTTTAATCTGCTATATACAGGATTGTACATTTGCATTCAAGAATGTCTAGAATTTGGATATTTCATACAAATGGATCATTTTTTTTTTTTTTTATCATACTTTACTCAAAGTAATTTTGGAATATGTGTAAACTAAGTAAATTTTAATACATGGTTTAAATTATAAATAAAATTCTGTAAACTAATCAGGATGGCTACAGGATCTCAGATAAAAAAAGTCCCTGATATTTCCCTGATTTCCAGATATCTTCAAAAATTCCCTGATATGTATTACTATCTACTTTTACTGAAAATCAGTTTAACAAACATGGAAAGTCAGTTAATAAAATTGAAAGTGACAATTAAGAATACATAATTAAAATTAATTACTTTCAGCATTGAAAAGTATAATAAAAGTATAGCATTTATACAAGAGTTATATAAGAATAATATTATTACAAAATATTAATATTTCAAGCATTAAAATTTTAGATAAACTATAAAACACAGCTATAAACTCAGCAGTGTTCTGTAAAACCCAATCAAGAATTTATATAGCTAAATATCACTTACTGCAATAAAATAATGTATAAGCAAAAAAGGTATTTTTTTAATCTGCTTTTCCTGTCATATAAAATGTCATGACAACTTTCAAAACAATTAAGACGAGGGGGATCATTGAAAAACGTTGAAATTTTAAACTCTCTTCTTTCATTGAGATGTCCAATAGGCTGTCTCCCATCCCATGAAACGTGAATAAGGAATTCTACACATGTATATTGTCGTGAGTCAGAAAAAAGCCTTAAGAATTCAAATTTCCTTGATTTTACAGGTTCTTTTTAATTCCTTGATATTTTCCTGAATTTTCCAGAATATTGATATTCCCTATTTTCCAGGTTCTGTAGCCACCCTGCTAATGCCACAACTCTAAATACAAATTCAAAAACTCTAAATAAAAAAGACTGGAACTTCTGTCACTAAATAAATTTTAACACAAAGTTTATATCATTAATGAAATTCTAAGATCTTCTGCACACTAATGCTGTTGCTACAACTTTGACTACAAATGAACAAACCAACTGCTTGCACATCCGGCCACTCAAAAGGCTGCTGTAAGCCCTCGGGCTAGTCGAGTGGTCTGGGTTTTTGACACTGCTTGCACATAAACAGGGGTCAAATTTTATAAAGACAAATACCCAGACTCAACAGCAAAATTTAAATGCATTCTAAAACAAAAGATCAATCATGCATAAAGCATTGATTATGAAACATTTTCTAACTGAAATGCAATTTTACTTAAACATCTCTAAAATGCAATACATTCAGAGCTGATATATTTTAAATTATCACAGTACTACAGTAATTTATTATATTTGGAAACGTAAAATTTCATCGAAAAAAAATGAACTTAATTCAAATGACGTCATCAAAATATAAATCATATGGTTCGCTAAGTAAAAGCAGACTCTAGAGTTAATATTCTATATCACTATAATATATAGTTATAGAGTTAGTTATTCCAGATAGAGTTAAATAATTTTGCATGAAAATAATTCAGCAATTCTTATACAACTCATCTTACAATCACTGCAATCATTCTGCATCCATTAAAATTGAGCTTCGTTGTACAAAAAATCAAAGTTTGATGATCATTTAAACTCAAAAATATTGTAATTGCGTTGGCGCAGAATATAGATGCACAAAAATTATGCAAAAATAAAGCAGTTTTAGGACGGATGCAACACTAAATATAAACTAAAAAGAACTTTAAAAATCATGATTTTTACTCTGGGAAAAAAAAGATGGATGCCATATCTTATTTTGAAGTGAGTCGCGTGATCTCTTCATATTATATGGGTGCAATAATGTTTGCTTAAAATTTTTTTATATGTTTTATGGAAGGCTTCGAGAAATTGGTAAAATCTAGTCCATCCAAGAGGACAACTATTGAAATTTTTTACCCGTCCTCCTAAGAATTTTTTTTTCACATTATATTCATTAACATATGTGCTCAAATACATTGCACAACAATAATAAATTAGAACCAACTGCCTCACGATGGAGTGCAATAACTGCATATTCATACACTACCCCCTACAGCGCTTAACTGCCGCAATCAAACTCGGCAACGCGGAGTCTCTCATAAAGGACTGAACCCAGAGGAATTCCGATCTGTGGGTGGGGGCAGAGAGGTAAGGAATCTCTATTGGAAAATTTAAAATTTGAAGATAGCAAAGCACGCACTGTCAGAGTCAATAAGTGTTGGCTGGGTCATGAAAGTACACAAGTCCAGTTTTAAAGAAAAACTTCGTTCACTTTATTTGGTGAAAAACACAACTCGGCATATTACACGTACCTGGTAATTTTCCATGCCGTAAAACATCAAAAATATACTATGTACAAAAGATTTTTAGTTGTAAATGACTAGACAGGGATTCCTTGAAGCATTTGGTAGTAAGTTACTATACTACCTCTATCACTTGCGTGTATTTCAGCCACCATCACTTGGCAAAGGGAAACCAAAGGATAAAACATCAGGAAAATATTTAAAGCGGCTTCCGAACGTTTGTAAGTAAATTTAACGTTCAATACATGCTGGTCCAAACTGACCACATCTGCATCCGTTTCGACTATTCACCGTCGTCAAACGATATTCCGCAGTGCTTCTGTCAAAAAAACATTTCTGTCTGCCTGCATCAGAGCATCAGTGTCTATCTCGTCTGACTTCTTCAGACGTCTGATCTCGATCGACTCCGACCTTCTCATTTGCTTCAAGAAACCTCTGCCCTATATATCCGAGAATGGACAGTTCCGGAAACGCCCCCGGATATGCAAATCAGATGCGTACGCATTGAGAACTGATTTGCATGAAACCTCATGTTGAAAAACGTCACGGTTCACGCCGGTGAACGGGAAGAGTCGTTCATATTAAATTTGCATAAACGCCCGTTCACAGGAACGTGAATCGCGATGTATTGATTATTTCCAACAATCGGCCCCCTCATGCAAATCCTTAAGTCTCAATGCATATGCAAAAGAAAACTTACTCTGAGAAACCAAGGTATATCAATAAACACCAAGGCCCCCAGTATCCTATCAAACATATAATGAAGGAAAAAATTTAAAGTATTATATCATTATTAAATTTAAAATAAAATGCATAAGTACTTATAGCATCTGAAAAATAGTCAAGTATTGTCGACAATATTGTAACAACAACATTTCACATCAAGTAGAAATTTATATACAACACAACTTCAATGCTTAAGTATCAGCATTCAAAAATTGAAATTTTAGTTTAAATTTAATTATAAGTATCCAAAATTTAAGTATAAGCACATTATCATATTAAACAAGTCAACTTTAAAAGATTAAGATTTTGTATAAGCATAGAATTTAAGTTTACTTTAAATTTGAGTATAAACACTATAATTCAAAAAGCTTAAAAAAAATTTAGTCTATTAACACAATATAAGTATACATAATTAATACTATTAGACTGCATTGATATACCAAATATTTAAAAATACATGATGCAAGTAATTAGATAATAAAATTCCTTTATCAAAACTTTCAACACATACTTTTTACCAAGTTGAAAAATACAAAATTTTATACACATAAGCTATTATTTAGCATCATGCGGGTCATGGAAAATGGATGTATATACAAAGGTGTAAAGTGAAAAAGATTCAATATCACAAAAATTTATACTCAAGATATACTATCTTATATCAATGAGGTTTAAGATAAACAATAATGTATATATATGACATCTTTTAAAAAAAAAATTCCCAAGTTGTAAATTCAATTTAGTATTTAAAATTTTCTTTAGACTAAACATTTAATCTCAAAAAGTTTTGATTTAGTTTTTAAAAATTTTATTACAAAATTTAAGTATTATTTCCTTAGTCATTGGTTTAGTAAAGTGATCTGCTAAGTTATCTTTACTATTTACAAATTTAACATTAAAAGATTCATTGACTATTAAATTTCTTAGGAAATGATATCTAACATCAATATGCTTAGTTCTGTTGTTTTCAATTGGAGAGTTAGAAAAATTAATGGCTGCTTGGTTGTCGCTAAAAATAACACTGTTACTTTTATTAAAGTTTAACCCAAGTAAATGACATTCTTCAATTATGTTTTGTACCCATACCATTTCCTTAGCGGCTTCAGTTAGTGATACGTATTCAGCTTCCATGGTTGATAAGCTGACACACTTATGTTTAAAGGTACGCCAAGAAATAGGTACATTGTCAATAAAGAGTATCATGCCTCCAAGTGAAACACGGTCATCTCGGTTTGCAGCAAAGTCAGAATCTGAATAACAATTCAATTTTAACTAATGAATGTTAGATAAATTCAACATATAGTTTTTAGTCTTTTCAACATATCCTAAAAAGTCTTAACAATGCATCCCAATGCTTAATTCCAGGGTTTTCTTGAAATTGAGATAATATATTGATGGCGTAACAAATATCAGGTCTAGTCCGACTAGATATAAAAGCCAAACACCCAATTAAGCTCCTGTAAGGAAAACTTTGCATTTGCTTTATTTCTTCACTTGTCTTTGGACAATCTATTTTACTTAGAATATTCCCTTTAGAAATGGGAAGTGAAGTAACTGGATATTTATACTGTTGAAACATTTGACATACTTTATCTATATACTGACTTTGATGTATAAAAAATTTATTGTCACACTCTTTAAATTCCACGCCTAAAAGTTTTCTAATTTTTCCTAATACCTTGATATCAAATTCTATGCTAAGTAATGAAACAATGTGGTCTATGTCCCTTTGATACTTTGAGAAGAGAATTATGTCATCCACATAGACTAGCATAAGAACTTTGCTATTGTAAATATATGCACAATTACACCATTGAAGTTTTAAAAAATTTAATTCTTTTAATTTGGTGTCAAGTTCATTAAACCATTCTCTTCCACTTTGATGAAGACCGTAAATGGCTTTCTTCAACAAACAAACATAATCAGGCTGTTCCTGATTGACATAACCTTGAGGCTGTTTCATATATACCTTTTGACTCAATTTAGCATAGAGATAGGCAGATTTGATATCTAATTGGAAATGCATCCAACCAAGCATGCATACGAAAATTGAGAAGAATGCTCTAATTAAGTTGAAGTTAACAACAGGGCTAAAAACTTCATCGTATGATTCTCCCTTTTTCTGACCATACCCCTGGGCTACCAAACGAGCTTTAAATCTCTTGATTTTCCCTTTCTCGTCTTTCTTAATAGTGTAGACCCATCTATTGCCTATATGCTTTTGTGAGGTGGATGCAGGAACTAGTTCCCAGACACCCCTCTCTTGCATTACGGCCATTTCTTCATCCATAGCTTTACACCATTTTTCGGACTGGGAAGATTTAATAGCAGCGTTGTACCCTTTTGGTATATTTATTTCAATATTGCTTGCTTCTGGTCTGCCTCTGACCCTTTTAAGACCTTTATTTTCCCGAAAATTAAACAGTTGCTGATCAAATTGTATATTCCTTTTATCACAATATTTCTTAACATCATTGTGCGACCTCAGCCTTTTATTATCTCCTTGAGCGTAATAATACACATCGGTTCTACTCCCATCGGGTCTTGGAACCGTCTTTCGCTGCCAAGCAATATCCGAGCAAGGAGTCATACTGGAGTCAGCAGGAGAGTCCGTTTCCTCACTGGATTCAGACGGATCGTCACCAGTGTCTTCACTCTCTCCTGCCCCCCCATCAGACTGCTCTCTCGGATATTCCCCGTCAGAGTATTCTGAAAGGTTATCTCTTGATATCCCTGAGGAGATATTTCTGGGACAAATTGGGTCCAGGATGCCTTCCGCTACATCACCCTCATCAAACCTCACATTGCAGGTCTCAATTGTTCGTTTCTCCCCTGACAAAAATATCCTATAGCCCTTAGTTTTAGTAGCATAGCCTACCATCACCCCTTCTGTAGCTTTCATGTCTAACTTCTTTCTGAGCTGACTGGGTTTGCCTACATATGCTCTACAACCAAAGGTTCTAAGATGTTTGACTGAAGGTTTTCTACCACTGTAGAGTTCATGTGGTGTTTTAGTCTTAAATTTGTGACATATTCGATTTTTAGTGTATGCAAAACACAATATTGCTTCCGCCCAGAATCTGTCATGTAATTTGCTGTCGTTCAACATGGCTCTAACACAGTCAAATGCAGTTAAGTTGAATCGCTCTGATACTCCATTTTGCTGTGGGGTATATGTGTTAGTCCTCTCAGCCTTAATACCGATATCCTTCAGGTAATTTTTGAACTTATCATGGCAGAATTCCATCCCATTATCCGTCCGGATACATAGAATTTTAGTACCTAACTGCCTTTCTTCTCTGGCCTGAAACTCTTTAAAATGTGAAAATACTTCTGACTTCTGTTTCATGAGGTAAACAAAAACTTTTCTACTATAATCATCTGTTATAGTTAAGACATACTTGTTCCCACCATATGAGGCTGTGGGTAAGGGACCACACACATCCATGTGTAACAATTGCAATGGTTTAGTGGACCTTATCCTACCGGTGGGTTTATATGATACTCTCCTAGACTTAGCCAATTTACATGATTTACAATTTAACTTTTTGTATTTAAGCCTAGGAAGTCCGTTTACGGCAGAAACTTTGCTGGTTTGGAGGAGATATTCAGCGTTTATGTGGCAATATCGTTTATGCCAAAGACAGTTTGTACTATTAAGTTCAGTTACAGAACTGCTAGGCTTAGATATTGAACTATCCACATTTCTATTCTGCTTAGTTTTTGTTTTGTCAGATTTAAATTTAGTTTCTTTAAGATTAGGTGCTATTTTTACTTTGTCTATTTTTCTGGAAGCACTAGGATCCCTATCCTTGGATTTCTTATCCTTTTTGTGTTTCTTGTCTCCATGTTGATCCCTATCTTTAGATTGACGGTTTTCTACGTTATGTTGTTCCTGGGTACTATACTTAGGTTTTAAAAAATACAACCCATCCTTTCTTTTTGCATAAAAGAATTTCTCCCCTTTAGGTGTAAAAAACCATAGAACCCCATTAGCTCCATTAAAACTAAAATTTTGTTCCTCAAGAACAGATGCAGCTAATAAATTTCTCCTAAGTTTAGGAGAATACATAACATTTTCCAATTTGATAATACTTTGCTTATCCTTAAATTGGACATACATTTCCACCGTCCCGATAGCCTCAACTGGACTTTCGACATCCCCTACTGCTAGCGACATTGAAGTGCCTTTGCACTCATTAAATTTTGAAAATAACTTAATGTTATTACAGAAATGTCGTGTAGCAGCAGTGTCTACTACCCAGCTGAGTCTATCGCTAGGATCGATTACAGTATTAGCCTCAATCTGTGGAGACCCAAGAAATTCCACAATACTAGATCCATTATTTCTACTGCAATTAGATTTAGTATGACCTAGTTTGTTACACTTAAAACACTTAATTTTACTTTTAGAAATATTTACATTATGACTAGAAGTATTTACATTAGACACATTATGAGATACATTTGGAAATTTAAGTTTAGACACATTTACTCTATTTACAAATTTCTTAGAAGTAAAATATGCAGAATTTGAACTCACAGTTTTGGAAAAGTCACTTGCTTGCTGCCTCAGCCGGCTCTCCTCCGCTGCTAGCTCTGCTTGTATTTTGCTGAGCTTGAAGTCCGAGTCATTCCATCGATATATAATTTGAACGATACCTCGGAATTCTTCCGGAAGGTACCGTATCGACTGGAATGCTACATATAGGTCTTCAATGGGGTGTTTCGCGTCTTTAAGCCTCGTCACGGCCTTCCGCAGTCTTGAGCAAAAAATATCAACAGGCTCGTCTGGCTCCGGCCGAACGTCGAAGAACTCATCTAGTAATCTAACCAGGTTGGCTCTGGAAGGCGCTTGAAAATGTTCTTTCAAGGTATTCCATACTTGACTAGGTTCGTCGGTGACGTTTATCAACTCCTTGTATTCCGAGGATAAACTTTGATAAATGATGGCTAATGCTCGGTCTTTCCGGCGATAAAAATCATCATAGTCGCGGCGACTTGCATCTTCCTCGATAGGCTTAGCACTTCCATCTACGTGTCCGAAACATCCTTCTCCCTTGAGGACGAATGAGATGTCGGTACACCAGGTGACGTAGTTGTCCCGCGTCAGCAACTCCGTTCTACTTGCCTCCATGGCCACTCGTAGTTTTGAAGAAGCAGAAGCAAAAGTTCTTGTACACTGTTTACGTTTACACTGTTGCGTTTCGTTGTTCACACGAACTTCAAAATGGTGCCATGTGCGGCCCCCATCTGAACACTGGAACGATTTCTTTAAAGATACTTGTGTTATGCCGAGATTCTACAGTTCTAAATTTAATTATTAGTTCAAAATTATGTAATAGCTTAAAATTCATTATTTTCCCCTTTCCCTTCAAAATTCTAAATTTATTTGTTGTTTTGGAATATTTCGGCGATTTATTTCCCCTTTAGCGTAATTTGTTATCTTTTTAATGTTTTTATTATTCAAAATTGTGCGCAATGTGCCTTTAAACGTTAAATAATCTTTTGTTAATTCTCATAATCTTCGTTTTCAGCTGTTAACTTCTTTTCACTTCATTCATCAGTTTGCAGAAAAAAGGCACTTTTTAAGGGAAAGTTTGGCCTTGACGCCGTTATCGGCTGGACACCTGCAAGAGGAGGGTGCCAGCACATCCGGTGGGGCTGGCGGGTTGTCATTTCGCGGCGGCTTGCCGCTTGGCGGAAGTTATCCTTTTCTGATTCTTGGCATAACAGCATTTTATTTCCGCAGTGTATGCGTGGGCGCTCGGCGCGAAGCGCAGAGTTTCGCTCGCCAAGTTTGGCGTCTCCTGGGAAGGCAAGCATGTGTTGCCGGGGGAGTTCGATTCTGAGCAGCAGAGCAGAGAGGTGGTAAAAATTTAGAGTGCCGAGCCGGGGCTCATGCTGAGCGCCCGGGCTCGCCCGAATGGTGTTTTGAAGACCTCGGAAAATTCTCACGTAAGCTTAGTTTCTTCGACTTTCGACGAACTTCGCATTAGAATTTTTGGACAACCAAATGTAAAAATGTGACAGCAGAAAGAAAAATGCGACTGGTTTCGCGCAGTCATCACTGGGTTGTGCTCCTCTAAAGCTTTTGTTGCCGACTCACCTATTTTTCTGAGTCGACATCTATGTTGCTGATGAATGAGTCATGTGCCGTCATTTGATTTGCAAAAGAAATTCATCACCGTGTGCCGCGGCGGTTCTGCTTGTCTCAAGTCTTGGGGGTGTGTTTCTCTCAACAAAATCTTCTAACCGGCCAACTCAAGTGTACTGTCATCAATCCATCCCTTAAATACGTCACTCCAGGGATAAGTGCATCAGTGATCCCACTCCACATTTTTCAGTGTTCCTCAAGGTTTTGCGGGCCCACTCGAGAGCTCTGCAGTTAAGAGCCGTATTTTATTTTACCGGCCAACTCGAAGCGTTTTGATTCCAACCGTGTCATTTGATTCCAACCGCTTTGTGGGTTTTATCATGTTTAACAACAGTCATTTTAGCTCCTCGCCTCTGGTGCTGACATCTAGTGAGAGTGCTTTTAAATATTTCTCTATGAGAGAAATTTCAAGCAGTAAATAAATAGTAAAACAGGGTTTTCTGTTTACTCTTTGTAATGATTCAGCTTGTGAAGTGTAGAGCCTTGGGCTTATGTAACGTTGGAATGAACATATATGTTGAAAGTTTTATCAATTACAATATGTATTGGTTTTTATATTTTTAAATTAATTCCTATCATAATTTTTGGTGGTGGACAGCTCCTCAGGCAGACCAAACTCTGGTCTTCAGACCAGAGTGGATTCTGTTTCCTGGGTTTTGTTTTATTTTTAAATTTACCTATGAATATTCAAAGTGTTAATTGAGTTTTACTTTAACTGAAGTTAATTTTAATTATCCTCTTGGCAATGTACTAACCACTAAAAATAGCTGAATAAGAATTATATAAAATCTAACTTGTTTATGTTGGAAGCACTTAAGTAATTGTTAATAAAAGTTAATTTTTAAATTTAACAATTAGTGTTTGTGATTTCTTTAGTTGTTGTTGGCTGTGCAATTTATTCATTTAAAGGTAAGTGGAATTTTTAGGAGTTATTTGGTGTTGAAGAGTTTTAAAAGGTTTACATAGTTGAGCACAGACCAAGCAATAGTAATGGTTGAGTTAAAGTAAATAAAGAAACAAAGAAAATAAATAGTATTAAAAGTAAACTTTATTGTCAAAATCTATACGATCAGGCTAATGTAAAATAATATTAAATAAAATGTAATGATTAAATATAAATAATAACTTAGAATAATGCAATGTAAATAACTTAAAGAATAATAATAGTTAATAATTATAAATAAATAAACTTGTGTGTGAACCTAGAAATGAAACTAAAATGAAATAATAATTAAAGTATAAATAGTAAAATTTCAAAGGGAAGTAAGAAAAAGCTATATAACATGTGGTGCCGTTCACCTTTTTGGTTCTGCCTGAGTTGTCTGTCCACTGAATAGAATACAATAATTTAAATGGGCTGTCCACCCATATGATAAATTGCTATACAGTAACAATATTGAAATTTTTTTTTATTGTAATAAATTTCCATGTGTATAGGGAAGTGCACAGTGTCTTGAAATTTAATTTCTTTTGGGAGTAAGGTAATGTTTTAATTTTTTTAGGAAGCAAAGTAAGTAGTAAGATGGTAATGTGAGAATTTTTTCATTTTTTTTTTGTGTTTCATTTCAAAATGTTTAGGGTAGGCAAGTTTTGGGATTTTTTTTATATATGCTCTTGCCTGGTGCTGTTTTTGTTTTTATTTAGGAGTTTTTTTTCATTAAGCTTTGTTAGTTGAAATTTTTTTTTCTTTTTCACTCCTGTGTAAGCTAATCATAGCTTGTTGTTTTAAAGATATTTTTTTTTTTTGTTTTGTAGAATTTTTTTTATTTAAAAGTAAAACTTTGGAGTTTGACTCTGTGATTTTGGAATTTGAGTAGGATTTTTTATTGTGAGAAATTTTTTTTTAAGGATCTTTTGGCTATTTGTTTTGTAGGTAAGAGTGCGGCGGAGAAGTGGTTGTTTGTTGTGGGGATTCTGGGAGATTCAGGTTCAAAGGAGGCCTTGCTTTGCTAAATCATTCCTTCTCAACTTTTTTAAGTGGGTAAAAATTTTTCTCAGTCTGCCCATAATGGCTACTTCAGTGCTTTGATGCCACACAGTTTTGAGGTGTTCACTGGGGAATGCACCTTTTTCCCTCGGGAATTAAATCACTTGCCCATGATGTATGTGTGTATTGTGTTTTTTTTTGGGAAGGGATTCACGACCCCTTGCCCACTGTCAGAATTTTTTTTGAGATTTTTGAGAAATGTTGCAACAGTTTTTATTAAGATTTGAGATAGAGTTATTGGAAATAAGTGCTAACTATAGCGGAAAATTATGTGTATTAGTAGTTGTGTTTTAAGTGTATTGAATTTAATGTGTGTTTAAAAGTAGATAAATATGCCAAAGATCTGTGTTAGTCTTAAATGTTGGGAATTTTTTTTTCTCTCTTTTGGAATATAGTTGTAGGGATTTCAGTTTCATTTCAAATTTTGGTTTTAAAATTTATTAAAGAGGGAGTACAGTGATCAAAAGTTTTCTTTTGTTTTTGTTTTGAATAATTAGTCACAACTCTTGGCTTTGGGTGAAGTTAAAGGTAAGGCTAATGGGTTGGTTTTCATGGTCACCCGGAGGAATTTTGAGGTCTGGGAAGCCTTGTTTTCATTGAAATTCTTCTTCACAGAAATGTGTTTGAAAAAGGAAAATTTTTTTTTGTTTTTCAGTAGGCCATGTTAACTGTCACTTTGGTGCTTTGAAGCCGCCTTTAAGGTGCTCAGCTGGGGAATGCACCTTTCCTTTTTGGAGAATTACTTGCCCGCTAAAAATTGTTTTTCTTGTGTCATTGATCCTTCAGCCAAGCGATCGACTTTGGGTAGTGTAAAAAATTTTTTTTTGTTAAATTGTGCAAGTTCAGTCTCAGAATGTTTGTTTTGGGGGGAATGGAGATTGTTCTTTGAGAAATATTCCTTGAGAAATTTTTTTTTTAATTTAAGTTAGCTTTGTAAAATTTTTTTTTATTTAAAAGTGTTTTGGCTCTTAAAAGTTTGTTGCTGGGAGATTGTGTATTTTCTTCAAATGTGGGGGAGGAGATTTGAAATTGAGTTTTCAGTTGTTTAGTTATTAATCTTGGAGGCCTCAAAATTTTATGTTTCGACCCTTTGAATTCTTCGGCTGGTCCAAAGTCTTCATCAAAATTATTGTTTTATTGTAATGACAAGTAATTGGGAACTCTGTTTTGTTTTTCTTCTTTCCGGCTGTTTGGGTGATGCACTCTACAAATGCAGTTTTTTTGTTTTGGAATTTTTTTTTTAAATTGAAACTTTTTGTAGGTAATTGAAATTTTTTTTTACTTGTGATGATTGGGAGTGTTAAGATTGAATTGATAGACTGGAAGGTTGAATTAAATTTTGTTTTTGTTTAAAATTACATTTTTAAAATTTTTTTTGTTTGTCAGAATTTTAATTTTCTGGGAGGTGGAGCTAAAACTTGGGTTTGCGTGAAATTTACATTTCTGGGATTTCCTTTTGTTGAAGTTTGTAATTCAAATTTTAGGCAGGGGTTTGATTTTCAAAATTTTACCATTTGTGGGAGTTCTAAATTGAAAAATTTTTGTGGACCTTTGAGTTAGTGAAATTCTAGTGGAAGTACACTTGTTTATGAAAGTCACTGCTGCAGAGATGTTTTTTTTTGGGAGAATTTCTCGTTCGACAGGATTTGCTTTAGGAAATTAAATGGGACCTTCACGGTTATGTGCTACTTTGGGCCTACAATAGTTTTTTCGAAGGATCTCGATTGTTCGACTCCTTCAAGTTCAAGTTAATTTTCTTCTTTTACCCGTCTTGGAAGTACATAGCTCTGGCAGTTCTGTTTGCAAAATTTTTATTTCACATTATTTCTATTCTAAATTTGAATTCAACTTTTTTTTCATTGTGAAAATTTTGAAATTGTCGATACTATTCATTAAGTTTAAGTTTTAGAGGGAGTACAGACGTGTACTCTTGCCTGTTGGAAACACTTGATTTTTTTTTGTGTGTTGTGTCATTGGGAATTTTGTTTATTGAGGAAGTCTGGCAGGTTTTGGTTCTGTATCACTTTTGCAAACCCGAGGGATGTGGAACGGGGGTTTGACAGACTGTTTTTCAGTGTTTTGAGATTTTCTTTCACCTGGGCGCAGTGCAGTTTAAATTCAAAATTTTTGTGATCATTTGCTTTTAAGTGGGTAGTGCATGGTTGAGCTGAGGGTGGTGTAAGCATGAGGAGGCCAGGCTCATGTTGTATATAGGAAGGGAGGCGGACCCAAAGGCGAGGAATGCTTGGGGGCGCCATGAGAAGTGTATTTTTATGTCACATTGCCCAGGCTCTGCTACACACTACTGGGGTTCTTTGGCTTTTGTTTTGATTGGGAGGGATTTGATTTTTTTTTTGTTTTATGAGCAGTGTATTTTTCCCTTGTTGAGTTTCAATTTTTTTTTAATTAAATTTGATGAGAATTCAGATTTTTTTTTCTCCGTTACGTTCAGTTCGAGTTTTTGAAAATTTTAAAATTTTTGAGTTGTAATGAATGTTTTCTTTTTGGAGGTTTTTCTCCTCTCTTAAAGGGGAGATACGAAATTTTTTTTTTAGGAAAGTCTAGGAAAGTGCAAGTTTTAAATTTTATGGTCATGGTCAGTGTGCCTTCCCTGTATGTGAAATATGTATTGTAAACATTTTTTTCAGATTGTAATCCCAGGAGTTGCTACATGAAGCGAGTGTTCTCGTAGGTTTACAATTTCTCTGCCACCAGGATGGTGTTCTCTTTTGGTCATTTTCGGCTCTTTGTTGTGAAAAATTTTATTCTAAAATTTTTTTCCGGTGGTCGAGAGGAATTATGTTATGCCGAGATTCTACAGTTCTAAATTTAATTATTAGTTCAAAATTATGTAATAGCTTAAAATTCATTATTTTCCCCTTTCCCTTCAAAATTCTAAATTTATTTGTTGTTTTGGAATATTTCGGCGATTTATTTCCCCTTTAGCGTAATTTGTTATCTTTTTAATGTTTTTATTATTCAAAATTGTGCGCAATGTGCCTTTAAACGTTAAATAATCTTTTGTTAATTCTCATAATCTTCGTTTTCAGCTGTTAACTTCTTTTCACTTCATTCATCAGTTTGCAGAAAAAAGGCACTTTTTAAGGGAAAGTTTGGCCTTGACGCCGTTATCGGCTGGACACCTGCAAGAGGAGGGTGCCAGCACATCCGGTGGGGCTGGCGGGTTGTCATTTCGCGGCGGCTTGCCGCTTGGCGGAAGTTATCCTTTTCTGATTCTTGGCATAACAGCATTTTATTTCCGCAGTGTATGCGTGGGCGCTCGGCGCGAAGCGCAGAGTTTCGCTCGCCAAGTTTGGCGTCTCCTGGGAAGGCAAGCATGTGTTGCCGGGGGAGTTCGATTCTGAGCAGCAGAGCAGAGAGGTGGTAAAAATTTAGAGTGCCGAGCCGGGGCTCATGCTGAGCGCCCGGGCTCGCCCGAATGGTGTTTTGAAGACCTCGGAAAATTCTCACGTAAGCTTAGTTTCTTCGACTTTCGACGAACTTCGCATTAGAATTTTTGGACAACCAAATGTAAAAATGTGACAGCAGAAAGAAAAATGCGACTGGTTTCGCGCAGTCATCACTGGGTTGTGCTCCTCTAAAGCTTTTGTTGCCGACTCACCTATTTTTCTGAGTCGACATCTATGTTGCTGATGAATGAGTCATGTGCCGTCATTTGATTTGCAAAAGAAATTCATCACCGTGTGCCGCGGCGGTTCTGCTTGTCTCAAGTCTTGGGGGTGTGTTTCTCTCAACAAAATCTTCTAACCGGCCAACTCAAGTGTACTGTCATCAATCCATCCCTTAAATACGTCACTCCAGGGATAAGTGCATCAGTGATCCCACTCCACATTTTTCAGTGTTCCTCAAGGTTTTGCGGGCCCACTCGAGAGCTCTGCAGTTAAGAGCCGTATTTTATTTTACCGGCCAACTCGAAGCGTTTTGATTCCAACCGTGTCATTTGATTCCAACCGCTTTGTGGGTTTTATCATGTTTAACAACAGTCATTTTAGCTCCTCGCCTCTGGTGCTGACATCTAGTGAGAGTGCTTTTAAATATTTCTCTATGAGAGAAATTTCAAGCAGTAAATAAATAGTAAAACAGGGTTTTCTGTTTACTCTTTGTAATGATTCAGCTTGTGAAGTGTAGAGCCTTGGGCTTATGTAACGTTGGAATGAACATATATGTTGAAAGTTTTATCAATTACAATATGTATTGGTTTTTATATTTTTAAATTAATTCCTATCATAATTTTTGGTGGTGGACAGCTCCTCAGGCAGACCAAACTCTGGTCTTCAGACCAGAGTGGATTCTGTTTCCTGGGTTTTGTTTTATTTTTAAATTTACCTATGAATATTCAAAGTGTTAATTGAGTTTTACTTTAACTGAAGTTAATTTTAATTATCCTCTTGGCAATGTACTAACCACTAAAAATAGCTGAATAAGAATTATATAAAATCTAACTTGTTTATGTTGGAAGCACTTAAGTAATTGTTAATAAAAGTTAATTTTTAAATTTAACAATTAGTGTTTGTGATTTCTTTAGTTGTTGTTGGCTGTGCAATTTATTCATTTAAAGGTAAGTGGAATTTTTAGGAGTTATTTGGTGTTGAAGAGTTTTAAAAGGTTTACATAGTTGAGCACAGACCAAGCAATAGTAATGGTTGAGTTAAAGTAAATAAAGAAACAAAGAAAATAAATAGTATTAAAAGTAAACTTTATTGTCAAAATCTATACGATCAGGCTAATGTAAAATAATATTAAATAAAATGTAATGATTAAATATAAATAATAACTTAGAATAATGCAATGTAAATAACTTAAAGAATAATAATAGTTAATAATTATAAATAAATAAACTTGTGTGTGAACCTAGAAATGAAACTAAAATGAAATAATAATTAAAGTATAAATAGTAAAATTTCAAAGGGAAGTAAGAAAAAGCTATATAACACTTGCACTTATGACTCTATTGGGCGTTGAACTGGCCCCGTAACTGTTTCTATTGGAAAATTTAAAATTTGAAGATAGCAAAGCACGCACTGTCAGAGTCAATAAGTGTTGGCTGGGTCATGAAAGTACACAAGTCCAGTTTTAAAGAAAAACTTCGTTCACTTTATTTGGTGAAAAACACAACTCGGCATATTACACGTACCTGGTAATTTTCCATGCCGTAAAACATCAAAAATATACTATGTACAAAAGATTTTTAGTTGTAAATGACTAGACAGGGATTCCTTGAAGCATTTGGTAGTAAGTTACTATACTACCTCTATCACTTGCGTGTATTTCAGCCACCATCACTTGGCAAAGGGAAACCAAAGGATAAAACATCAGGAAAAATATTTAAAGTGGCTTCCGAACGTTTGTAAGTAAATTTAACGTTCAATACATGCTGGTCCAAACTGACCACATCTGCATCCGTTTCGACTATTCACCGTCGTCAAACGATATTCCGCAGTGCTTCTGTCAAAAAAACATTTCTGTCTGCCTGCATCAGAGCATCAGTGTCTATCTCGTCTGACTTCTTCAGACGTCTGATCTCGATCGACTCCGACCTTCTCATTTGCTTCAAGAAACCTCTGCCCTATATATCCGAGAATGGACAGTTCCGGAAACGCCCCCGGATATGCAAATCAGATGCGTACGCATTGAGAACTGATTTGCATGAAACCTCATGTTGAAAAACGTCACGGTTCACGCCGGTGAACGGGAAGAGTCGTTCATATTAAATTTGCATAAACGCCCGTTCACAGGAACGTGAATCGCGATGTATTGATTATTTCCAACAATCTCGCCTTTTTCTAATGTTTGGTAACTTGAAGGAGTGGTAAATAAATAACCATATTATAAATCCTCTTGTCTCTAAGCAGTTTAAATGTAAATGACACTCTTAATTTCTAGGGAATGTGACTGAATCAAGATTAAAATCTTTTTGGACTGAATAGATGTTTCATGCCTTAACTTCAGTTGTCAGACAACTGGAACAAATGCCATGAATAAATTGCAAACATATTAGTTTTGAAGTTGAAATCAAAGTAGGGAAGAAAAGAAAATACTTCTGGCTGAAACTAGAAGAATCCATTCCAAAAATTCAAACTTGTTATGTACACCCATCTATTACAGCAAATGGAAATTTTATGGCTTGGGTTTTAAAGAGTTAAAAGGGGATATCGCTCTGCAAGGGTTTGGCTTAGGCCCAGACTGGACTTGAGTTTTCTACTGTTTTGGGCCGGGTAGTCTTTTTTTTTTTTTTTTTTAAACTTCCGTTATGAAGGGGCTGAACATATTTATTTTGAAAAATTTTTCAATGGATTTAAATTGAATACATGAACTTATTCCGTTTTTTTCAGCTATGTAAAGATAAATGATTAAAAAAACAAACTCAATTCTCATACAAAATTTTCACAAATTTGTTTTTAACACATTTAAATATAAATCATTTCGGGCCTATCGAGATGCAGTTACATTCAGGTCGAGTTCATTCTACATTTATAAATTTCTTCAGGCTTAGCCCGGGTTTAAGTAAGTTATTGTCGGTCAAGTAAAAACCTGAAATTTCGGCACATGTAGACCTCGAAAAGGAGAACAGAACATATCACTTTTATCGTGAGCACATTATGGCATTTTCATTCGGTCATCGGATTCACTGGGTCTGGAAGATGAGGGGAGAGAAAATAACTAGCACCTGTGGTTATAATGCAGACCTGATGGCTCTCCTAGAAAGAAGGTAGTGATAATGCACATTAGCTAAGTTTGAGGGGAATCAGGTGATTTACAGGTGACAACATTTCAATTTTCATTCATGGCATGGGAAAGGGCAGCTTTAACTAAAATTTTATGATGACAACTTGTTAATTTTTTTTCTCTGTCTTTTTTTATGGAATCTAATCTAGGACGGCCACTTCCAAAAATTGGCTGTCCATGCCTAATTTTAACCCGGCGAACCGGCGATTTCCGGAAGCCTGTTTTATGGAATAATTTGAATATTTCCTAAATTTTCAAAACAATTTATGAATTTTCGTTTAATAAATGTTTGAAAAATTAGGTTCTACAGGGTTCAATGTATTTCATTTTTTTCAACCCGGGTTCAATCCAAAACTAATTGGGTGATATTATTCATTTACATTCCTATATGTCCCACAAACCGTCTCAACAATATGCTAAAATTTCATTTTCATAAAGTCATTTTTACGGCAGTTATTGTGAGAACAGACAGACAGAAAGACAGAATCAACAATGTCATAAACACTTTTCAACTATGTTGGAAAGTGTTAAAAAGAGTGTTAAAAAGAGCATAAGTTAGAATCCTAAAGTTATGATTGCATATAAAGAAATAAAAGAGCTAAAAAATTCTACTCTGCTTTCTATTATCTGCAAAAACACTGAAATTTTTGCAAACTATCCACGTACAGTATGTGTGTACATATTAAATTATAAATAAGCATTTTTTAAACAATTAATATTATATATTGCAATTATTTTTTAAAAAAGGGTTTAATTATGAGTATTTTTAGCCATATATAATAAAAGACAACACCCAATCCGTGTCTATGTAGCCCATCAAAGTGAAATAAGGGGTTTATATCTTAGGTTGAAGATGTTACCATGATATGATGCAATCACATGGTCGTTATATTTTAATTGCAGTTAATTAAAATAATTTTTTTTAATTAGCTGCAATAACTCTCGTAATATTTTACTGTATGAATCCCTTTCCATTTATCTTTACCGTGATTCTATTTGCAATCTTGATCCCATTTAGAACTTCAGTCATGCTTGGCATCTCATTCGAGTCTCACTGCATGTTAAACAATTGCATCATTTTCTGGATATTTAGTAGCTGCTTTCTTTTGCGATGACATATCTATTGATTACCCTGCAATTTATGAACTTTTTCTTTTTTAATTTTTGTATTTTGTAACTAAATTATGTTTATTTAAATGTATCATATTTAAAATGTAAAATAATTAATGTGCAAATTTTTTCTTGAGGTTATGGCCCGTATATTTAAGCTTATGTTTGCCACTTATTTTCACTTTGTCACTGATGAGGGGCATAATAATGCCCAATAATGTTATGGTTGGAAATTTTTGTACCTCGTGGATGGTGATTTTAATTAAAGACTTTCATTAAAAGCCAATTTTTGGTTGTCTTTATTTTTTAAAGTGTTGATGATTTGACGTGTTTTCCATACAATTTTTCAATCCATACCCTTTACTTTCATGATTTAGCTGAATAAGAAAGTTAATATTGAGAGGTCATTCCAATTTAAAAAGTCAGAATTTGCATATGTAAACCATTAAGGTAGAGACTTGCTTCCTCCTTTATCTTTAAATTCATGTTTCAAACAATAAAATGAATGCAAAATTGATTTATAAATCTCCATGGTATGACCAGTAATTGAAAACATGAAATAAAATGTTTGAGGCATTAAACTTGATAAATTTATTGTTATGGAGTCAAAGGAACAGCATATTGATTGTGTTATATTAGTGGATGGTACAGTATGTGCGTTTTGGTAGGGAACAGTATATTAAATAATAATATTGAATGGGAGGAGTGTATGGGAAGAAATCCTTTGCAATAATTAAAGTGGTATCACGTCAACTTCAATATATAAGCATAAAATTAAAGACACATATCATAGATAGAAAGGTCATTTAATCAAATAAAGCCATGTTATAAGTCATACAAATGCTAAAAGGCTAGAGTGCTTTCGGGTATCACTATACCCTTCATCAGTGGCTATATGGAAAATTACCGTGGAAACAAGCTCATATGTAGACCAGATCGGCAGGCAAATTTGCATAAATCAGCTACGGAATAATGATAATATAAACAGGCTATTGAAGATTAATTGATTAATCTTCAATAGCCTGTTTATATTATCATTATTCCGTAGCTGATTTATGCAAATTTGCCTGCCGATCTGGTCTACATATGAGCTTGTTTCCACGGTAATTTTTCATATAGCCACTGATGAAGGGTATAGTGATACCCGAAAGCACTCTGGCCTTTTAACATTTGTACGTCTCATAGGATGGTTTTATTTGATTAAATTATCTATGATATATGTCTTTAATTTTACGCTTATAATCTTTTGCAACTTTATGAATACTGGATCTGAGCTAATCTTTTGCAACTTTATCCTGTCTTATGACAGGCTAATCCTTCTAATCATTATATAGATGTACAAACATATTTTCTAATATATGTCTGGTACCCACTATGATTAATAATTTACCAGAGTTGACTAGATTGTCTTGTTTAATGATAAAGAGATCTAAAGAGAAAGAAAATGTAGTTTAAACTCTCCCAGCACCAATCAGGTTTAAGTTGTTAATTTAAAGAGTGGTCAATAATGTGGTTGTAATATCTTGCACAAAAAGTGGTAGTAGTAAAATGCTACAATTGCTTAGTAAAAAAATTATCTGGTTACCTGTAGCTATCACACTATAATATCGTAATTTAAACTATAGTCAGAATCTGCATAAAAAATACATAATATTATGGATATGTTCAAACTCTTGTATTTGAAACATATTCAAGAACTTTTTAAGGACCAAATCACAGAAATGGTATGGACTTTGGTTTCATGCAGAAAATGTCATAATAATTAAGCAGTGGACCATTATTAGACCATTAAGAATTATTCACTCTACACCAGACTGTTGGTTTTGTTACATCCTTCCAATATTGAAGATATCATCAGAAAATTAAAAGTACATGAAAATAATTTAATAACCACCTTAGCAGGAAAAGAATCAAAGACTTTCCAAATACATAAAATCGACCCATATACTACTAACCCATAATGCTGGCTTTTAGAAAAATTGGCCAACATAAAGTAACAGAAGTAAAAATATAGCAGAAAAAGTTGAAGTTAAAAAAATTACATTCCACATTAATAGGTTAACAATAAAATTATTTATTTTTGAAGGGAGGAGGGGAGTGTCTAAAACAGTGTTTAAAAATTATATTCAAATGTTTACACAGACTCTGAAGAAGAGTAGGATACAAACCATTAGGAGACACAAACAAAAGTGAGGTATTCAAAATTAAAAGTATGATCTAAAAGAGTAAAAAGAAACATAAATACCCAAGTTTTCCATATTTCTTTTCTTTGCTATATGAATTATTTTTCTTGCTTTGGCCTCTGTTTTTAATGGAATTCTTTCTAAATGTAGCTCGAGCAATTCACTGTAAAGTAAATTAATTTTAATAAGTTCAGGGCTGCTACTGGATCATAGGCAGCTTTGAAAATAGTTGTTTTAGTTACAAAAAATAGTAACCAAAATAGTCTCCTTAAATATAAAAACTAATACACAAAATAGTTTTCTTAAATAAGATGTTAGTTTGTTTAGATACAAACTAACTATGGTTAGTATGTTTAGATACAAACTAAGTGTATTAGTTTGTTTAGATACAAACTAACAAAGCTTAGCTACAAAAAATAGTAGCCAAAATAGTTGCCTCAAATACAAAAACTAATACACAAAATAGTTTCTTTAAATAAGATGTTAGTTTGTTTTTCACAGCAAAATGACTTCAAAACCTTTTATAGTGAAAATTATAGTTTCATAAAAAGTATTAAAAAATAAAGAATCTTTAAAGAAAAAATGAGTTTTGACAGAATTTGACTTTAACAGGGTTCAAGACAATTTTCAAAATGAAATTCCTAGAGTTTTCCTTGTTGTCTTCAGCAAAATTCCACATAGTGCATACTGTTATATTAACTTAATTTTCATAAAAAAAAATAATTTCTAATTTAATTGATATTTGTTGTAAGACATATATTTATAAAAACAATATTTCCCTATCTTGCAAAAGAGACTATACTCTTAAGCTCAGCATTAAAATTGTTTTAAACTACAGAATATTTCAAACAAGGCACAATAAATTTTCTGTTTATGCAATTGCACAACAAAGCAAATGCAATTGCACAAAAGCATATAGGAGAATGGTAGAATAGTGCAAAAAGATCATGATGTTTTAAAGCATGATTTTTAGTTCATCAGTTTTGCTATTGATTTCAATGATAAATCTTCAATTTTTCTTCGTATATCAAAGGCACTCTTTTGACTTAACGCATTTGACTGCCTGCAAAAAGCTATGTATTCTTTGTTATCTCTGTTTTCTCAGAGAGATCATCAGTAAATTTGCAATACACTTTTCCAATGCTCTTGTATTTCTTTCAGCAACATTCCAAAAAAATTCTATTTGACCGTTAGGGCCATTTATTGACAGATTAATATTTCTATTAAATTTAACAGTTTCCAATAGATAAATTAAAAATAGATATCTTCAGCTGTAGAATTTAGAAATTTGGAGATGTGTGTAGGAGCAGGGGGGAGGGCGAAATGTTATCCTCCACATCTTAATGGGAAATAACTATGTGCTAGAAGAAGTAAAGACAAAGTTTTTACAGTACAGATGAGTGGAATCTGCAAAATTTTAAAATTCTGAAGTGGGACTGTGTTTCTCCAGCCTCATCACTTTGAAATGAAAGTACTCTGTATTGGAAGTGGTACAAAGGAAAATTTATATGGTACAAAAGAATGGCATTGGCAACATTTTAAAATTCCAATGTAGGGGCTGCCGTTTCTCCAACCCCCATTTTGGGAATAACACTTTACCAGAAGTGATACAAATGAAAAATTTTACGGTACAATCCAGTACAAACGTAGTACACACAGATAACATAGGCAAAATTTTGAAATTCTGAGATGGGGCTGCTGTTTCTCCAGCATCCTCCTCTTGAAATGGGAATAACGCTATACCGGAAGTGGTACAAATGAAATTTATGATACAATCCAGTATAAATGTAGTACAAACATATGGCATCGGCAAAATTTTGAAATTCCGAGGTGAAGGACTGTTATTTCTATAGTCCCCTCCCTTGAAATGAGAATAACTCTGTACCAAAAGTGGTAAAAATGAAAACTTTTATGGTACAACACAGTACAAATGTATGGCATCAGTGAAATCTTGGAAATTCCAAGGTGGGGCTACTATTTTTCCACCCCCACCTTGAAATGGGAATAAAGATGTACCGGAAGTGGTATAAATAAAGATATTTTTATGGAACAAACAAATAGCATCGCAAAATTTTAAGGTTCCGATGTGTAGATTTCTGTTTTTCCAACTCTCTTCCCATTTTGAAAGGTACAGATTGAAAGTTTTTACAGTACAATCCAGTACAAATCTACTACAAACAATACAAAATTCTGAAATCCCAATGTGGGGGTTGTTGTTTCTCCAGCTCCCTTCTTTTAAAATAGAAAAAACACTGTACCAGAAGTGGTACAAATGAAAATGTTTACCACACAATCCGGTACAAATGTATGACATGGTCAAAATTTTGAAATTCTGATGTAGAGGTCTGCCGTTTCTCCAGCTCTCCTCATTGAAATGGGAATAATGCTGTACCGAAAGTGGTACAAATTGTATGGTACAAACTGGCACAAATGTAGAACAAATGACATCGGCATAATTTTTAAATTCTTGAGTGAAATTCTATTTCACCCCCTCTGCTTTGAAATGGGAATAACAATGTACCGGAAGTAGTAAAAATGGAAATTTCTATGGCACAATCCGTTACAAAGATATGGCATCGATAAAAATTTGAAATTCCCATTTTTACACTTCACTTTGAAATGGAAATAAAGCTGTACCAGAAGTGGTATAAACAAAAACATTTTTATGGTACAAACGAATGGCATCAAAATAATTTTAAAAATCTGAGGTGCGGGCTGCTTTTTTTTCAGCTCCCCTCCCCACTTTGAAATGAGAATAACTATGTACCTGAAATGGAATGAACGAAAATTTTTAAGGTACAATCCAGTACAAACAAAAGGCCTCATTGAAATTTAGAAATGGAGGGGCACTGCTGAAATGAAGTTTTGAATTCTGCCAGTTGTGCAACATCAGTGTCTTATGTACACTTAAGTTTTGTAAATATTTTGTATCTGGTTTTTCTTGGATTATTCGATGGAGACAGCCATTCATTATACATTTATTTTTACAACCAGACACATACAGTTCCCCCGGCATCTTGATATTACATTAATAGATAAAAATTTGAATCGACCATTTTTTCAAAGCAGAATTAGATACTTATCAAAAATCTATTCTCGACACTAAAGATGACTTGACCACAGTCTTTCAAAACTGTCTATAGAACACAACAAAGCCTTAATCAAATAATATAAATATGTAATGTCTAAATGCATGTTTCAAACAAGTGTTGCAACAATATTTAAGGCAAATGTGACATCATCAGCTGTAAATATAAACATAATAAACTATGCAACAAATAACCCTTCTGAAGCTAAGTGAATGGTTTTCTCTTTACAGTTCCCGTAGATATCCTTTCTTATCTACGGAGCTCTCTGGGAAGGGTGGACTAAGTAATGAGGTTTCCAGTGACACAAGTTTACTTTATAGTCACTTTCTGGCCTTTCTGGGACAACGTAAAGCCATTCGAAATTCTGCGGTGATGGGATTTCATGTAGCGCAAGCCGCAAAGTGAGATAAACAATAATTTTGAGCGATTTTTTTTAAAATAGTCGCTGGTAGACCAAAAAGTAGCTGTTTTTCCAAGAATAGTCATTTTTGGGTGTATTTTGATTAAAAATTCATCATAGTCACCTTTCCTTCAAAATAGTCACCAGTGGCAGCCCTGTAGGTTTGGAAATTAAATACAGAGAAGTGATCAAGTTGCAAATGATTTTTAATTTGGATTATGCTAAATTATTTTAAGTATATAAACAAAGGTGATCATGAATGAATCAAATGATAAAAACCTTTAACACTAATCTCAGAAAGTCAATCAAATGTTACAATTAATAATAAAAAAAATATTATTTAGAGGCATATCAAAAGATCTTATTTAAGGTAGAGTGGTATAAAATTGAAAACTGTCTGCGAACAAAAGTATTTGCTTAACAATTTTCTGCAAAAATCTGCCGAGTCATATACGGTATATGTGCACAGATCCCACACAAAAATATCAATTTTCTGGTTACCTAATTCATTCAGGTAATATTTTCAGGGGACCAGTAAATGGAAAAAAAAAGGGAAAAAACATGATTTACTAGAGTTAGATATATAACATAGTTTTTTGAAAATGAAAGTAACAGTGCAAATGCATTATTCATAATAATAATAATAATAATAATAATAATAAAATTTTTTTAAAATCCTCTAAAATTTCTGCAATTCGAAAAACTTTCTGCGAACAGCGTTCACACGTTCATCTATATTCTCTGACTCTGATTTAGGGCACATTAAAAAAACTTGTTTAGAACATATCGAAAGAGCTTATTTAGGGTGTATCAAAAGCTTATTTAGGGCATATCAAAAGAGTTTATTTAGGCTGTATGGAAAGGGCATATTAAAATAGCTTATATACCCATACAGAGAGCAAAAGGTGTATTTACAGTGCAATCCACAACCATGTTAAGGTGTAGCATTTGATGTGCTAGCACTAAGACCAAGGCATAAGAGCCTTTTGGGGCGCGACTAAGCCTTTAAAAAAACTTAATGAATTCAATTAATCCCTGCTTTAAATCCTGGACAACGTCGGTACAGTTTCTAGTTGTTTAATGAATAATTCAATACACAATGAATATAAATTTACCATTTGAAAACCTAAAATTTTTTAAAACTGAAAAAAATGTCTTTATATTCACAGAACAGAATAATATTTCATTACCATAATGGTCACATTTTTATATTTTTGAAAATAAGATAGTTTTGTATGTCTAATAGTACTCCAAATAGATTTGTAAAAAATTAAAAATTCATAAAAAAATACCAATGCAACTGAAACCCAGATCTCCAGGATAAGTGCATTAAAAGACACCCTATCCTGGCTACCCTCCAGATAACAATTTTCCCTGAAAATAATGTTCTCGGTTCAGATGCACAAATTAAATCAAACTGAGATCACAAATCAAAATCTTACCGGCCACTTTCTTGGCACTGATCAAAGTAGCCAACTCCAACTTCCCATAAACTAAAAAAAAATGACATCAAAATGAAATTTTTAAAAATAGAACATTCAAAATTAAAAAATAATGTATCTAAGACGTTAGCACATAAATTTTCCCGAATAGATTTACATATATCTATAGGTGATAGGAAAAAGCACATAAGTCAAAAATTCCAATTTTTTTTTTATAACATATTTGATTTAAGAAAGGCACACAAGTCAATTAGGCTTCTAAGATATTAAAAAAATAAAAACTTTAAACACTTATTAAATTTTGTACAGATTGCAGTGGGGTAAAAAACATAAATTAAGAAAAGTTATTATTTATTTAATAGCTCATAAATGCATAACAAACTCCATAGAAATTAAATTTGTATTCTGAAAACAAAAAAAGTAAAATTAAAAAAAGTTCTCCTGAAGCATCAACATTTTCTTTTTTCAATATTTCAAAATCCTAGTTTTTGATTAATATGCTTTTTCCCGCAGTTCTAGATATATGTTTCTCTTAAATTCCATTTTAAACTCCCAGACATTTACAAGAGTTGGGATGAACAGACCATGCTTGTGAATAAATTATGTCTTGTATCTACATAAAATACTATTAATTCTTGAACAACCCATTAGATGAGCAGACCTTGTTATTATATAAATCTTTACAAACGGTAAATTTTAAAGGTGTTATCAAATGTGTTGTTGAGACCCAGACCGTCCGACCTACCAGAAAGGTGTAAGGTAACTGTTTGGACGGCCGGGAAGTGCCACCCAATTTAGACCGGAACCCAGTGGGGAAGCCATCCACAGGGACCGTACCCTCCTTCCCCTACCACCAACCTCTCGGAAGGACTTACGGATCCACATGTTTAATGTGATCGTACTCCGCATGAACACGGCGGCAGTTGTGGCAGCGTGCAAATCCAGCATGCCAACCACCTGGTTACCGCGCCCGAAATGTGTCAACAGCACGCGGTGTTCCCAGGTGGTCACCCACCCAAGTACTAACCGCACCCGATGCTGCCTGACTTCGGTGATCTAACGAGAACCGGTGTTTTCAGCATGGTACGGCCGTTATCAAATGTGTTGATTGTTGAAACCCAGACCGTCCGACCTACCAGAAAGGTGTAAGGTAACTGTTTGGACGGTCGGGAAGTGCCACCCAATTTAGACCGGAACCCAGTGGGGGGAGGCATCCACAGGGACCGTACCCTCCTTCCCCTACCACCAACCTCTCGGAAGGACTTTCGGACCCACATGTTTAACGTGATCGTACTCCGCATGAACATGGCGGCAGTTTTGGCAGTGGCTGGAATCGAACCCGGGCCTACCGAGTGCAACTCCAGCGCGCTAACCAATGGGCTACCGCGCCGTTATCAAATGTGTGTAGAAGTACTGTATAAAAGTTTGTAAAAATTACAAATTGTTTATCCCCTATATGAGTTTTTATCCCCAAAAGTTTGAGATTTGTGTCTATAAACTTCCAGAATTGCTAAAATTATAATTATTTTCTCATATGAATGTGATAATTTATCACCCCTCTATATATAAAGTGTTAAAGTTATGGACCAGGTCAATGACCCAAGAAGTATTAGGGTTATCATATATTTTTTTTATGCAGGTGTATAGGAAACTCCTGGTACTACACGATGAGGCAACTTTAGGGAGGCTAACCTACCCATTTTAGGGGGAGTAAAGGAGGCTATCTTGCTTCCTATTAGAGATTGGGGGGGGGGGGGGGGTCAATAACAAAATTGTAGAGGATTGCAAAATTATTACTAAGTCTTTTTTTCCCACAGCAAAAGCTGCAAAATAACTCTCTAAATAACAACTTTAAAAGACAAGATTTTATTTATCTGCATGTAATAGTATAAACATAGAAACAATGGAAAACACATGGAGATATCCTATTACGCATCTGCAAACATTCGGTGTTAGACCGGTCTTCAGGGTTCCTTTCTATCTATTGCTGGAGGACGAAAAAGATATAGTATTTTGCAATGCTCTATAACTTTGTAGTTAGCTTTGCTTTCTTTATCTGTAATAGGAAGCAGAATAGCCTCCCTTACTGCCCTAAAAAAAGGGGGAACAGCCCCTCTAACATTGTCTCATTGTGTAGCATCATAGGATAGTATTTTTCAAACTTTTTTTTTGTGATGGAATCCTTTTGAAATCCAATTTGATGGTCGAACCTTAAAATGAGAAAAAGCCCTTGATAGTCCAAATTATGCATTCAAATGTTACATGTTGCTTCAATTTTAAAGAAAATTTACACAAATCTATCACACCGCTGACCCTTTGGGGTTCTGCAGAACACACTTTTAAAAATGCTGCCATGGGGGTTTCCTATATAATTGTATAAAAAAATATAAGATAACCCTATTACTTTTGAGTTATTGGATTGGTCCATGACCTTCCTTGATATACTGAATAAGTGGCTATTTTATGCATACAGATCTTTAAACAATTAACTAGTTTACTTTCCTATTCAAAAATGGAAAACATTATATAGTAGATGTATTAGTTTTCTATTAATGACAGCTTTAAAGAAAATAACACAAGTTAAACAGCAGCAGTACTTACCTACTATGTGACATGAGTGTTTCTGCATAATTCGCCAACAGGTAATTTCTATAATGATAGGCATAGCTATGAAGAGAAATATTTTTTTTTTATCAGTTATTACTTTTAAAGTTGTGGAAAAATTTAATCAGTGAAAAATAAATGAAAATTAAGTTGAATTCACAACAAAAGATGAAATTACTGGCTAGCTGTACAAGAGACTATTAAAATTAAACTTTTTGAAATAACATTTTCATGAAAGGGGTGTTAATGTTTAATTTTTTTCTAAAATAAAAATATAATTATGTATAACATTATTATAATGTTATGTATCCCCCCCCCCCCAAAATTCATCCATTATAATTACCAAGTGCATTTCAACAAAATGAGGCAAAAAAAGCATTAACAAATGGAAAGTATAAAAATTATTAAAAACTAAACTATGAAAATATTTCCTTCAGCTCGTAGTTTAAAGAAATCGTACACAATTATTGTTGATAATGGACTTATCAGAGATTCCCTTCATAGATAGTATGAACTGTATTATGTAAAATATCATAAGAAAATAATAGTTTTTAAATAGAAATGGTGGTGTTAGTATAAACACTGAAAAAAGTAGTTTTCAGTACATTGAAAAGTCTAAGCAATTTCCAGTCAGTCTTCATACTCATTTCTCTATACTAAAGTTAAGTAAATTTTAAGGACACAAAAGTTAAACAAATGCAATAAAAATTCTTCAGACTTTCAGGCACCCCCAGAAACAGCCACACCCTGTAGTAGTTTGAACAATTGTAAGCTAAATATATAAAGCTGAAGCAACACCGCAGAAAAACTTTTCGAAGTTGATGAGCAAAGTTTTGTAATTTATTTTTAACTAGAACAAATACCCAACATTGTATGGGATTTAAGATGCAAATCACTGATTAAAATTACGTCAGAATCCACAGAAAATTTCCTAAAACTAAACAACGCTTTAAGAATATACTTGCTTTAAAAAAATTAAAAAGAGCCCTGTATTATAGTGCCCATGTGACTGCACCACAACCGCTACATGGGTATAAAATGCACTAAAGTAAACAAAATAAAATTGAAATTGGAGGAAAACATCATAAGTGGTTAGCACACGAGTCGGGTCAGATAAAAATGGTTAAAAGGTATACCAGTCAATTGCATGTTAATCAAATCAATAAGAGCTGAGATAGGTGATATACACTGTAAATAAAAATAGCACTCCACTTCCTTAACGAAACACCCACCTAGAACAAAAAATAAAAAATTCTACTCTGTACCCAAAATATATATTTATAATAATCCTCCAAGTTGTGACATCATGCAAAGGCAAAAAAAGTTTTTCATGTGAAACAGACGTTATACTTGCTGAAAACTAATATGTTGAACTACACCCCCAGTTGCAATGTAATACAAAAGCGGAAGAAATTTTCATCTAGAACTGATGTTACACTTGCTGGAAAATCCGTATGTTGAATTACACCACCAGTTGTAAAATCATTCAGAGCTAAAACCACACCACCAGTTTCAACGTCATACTTCAAAAGATATTCCTGCTTCAATCCATTCAAATTTTGTAAGTAATCAGTAAATTTAAAAATTGCTTTTGTAGATTTTAAGAGTACTGACTCTATATAACCAGTAATTACAAATTCTCAAAAACGAATTTTTGGATGTTTATCTACCTTTAACAACATACTACTCTGTTATGGGTTATCAGACCTGCCAACCTCTCAGAGTCAAAAAGCGTAACGACGCACGTGATAATGTATGCGTGGTATATTTCAGCTATATAAATTCTTGATAATCAGGCTGTAGGGATTTTTTTTCCCTACATCAAAATTCTATTGAGAAACCAATTAAATTATTACAATCCACAGCAAACATTTTTATGTTGTTAATTTTTAAATTAAACATTTAAAATTAAATAAAAATATTAATTCTTTAGTAAAATGCATCAATATAAAACAATTAGAAAACTATAATGCACATCATGGATTTTTGATTTCTATTAAAAAGAAAGGTAAGGACACAATTTTTGCACATTACAACAGCATTAATAAATCTAACTTTTATTTAAACCAACATATGTGGCTGACTTTGCCTTTTTTAAAAACCCAGAAGAATATTTTTGCTGGAAACAAGGTCCAGACATACAGGATTTTGCAATCAAAAGTGATTCAAGTGTTGAAGTGCTCAAAGAGCCTCTTACATCAGTTTTATTTCTCTTTACTAAACTAAAAACTCTTTCACAAGAGGCATTGCTATGAGGCAAGGTTAAAATGCCTAACATGACTTTAGAAAGTTTGCTACAAATAAATTTGCCATCAGAGTTCTTTTCTTTTGATAATAAATGCCATCTATATAGACTAATTGCCAAGTGTCCGTCTGTCTGTCTGTCTGTCCGTCTGTCTGTCTGTCACGCATTTTTTAGGCACTTCCCGAATAGATAGAGACTTGCAATTTGGTACACGGCTCGGTCGTTTGATAAAACCCCCTGGAAAAATCGAATTTTTTGAAAACGTTCTATAGAGGGGGTGCCCCACACCAAAACGTTCGAAAAGTGAAATGACGGGAAAGCATGCTTTGCGATGAGATAGAGACTTCAAATTTGGTATATGGATAAATCACTCGAAAGGAAGAAAGTGTGCAATTTCAGATTTCCAATATTTTCTACTTAAGGGGGGGGGTGCCCCACACCAAAACGTTCGAAAAGTGAAATGATAGGAAAGAATGCTTTGCGATGAGGTAGAGACTTCAAATTTGGTGTATGGGTAAATCGTTCGAAAGGAAGAAAGTCTGCAATTTCAGATTTCCAATATTTTCTACTTAAGGGGGTGCCGTACACTAAAACGTTCGAAAAGTGAAATGATAGGAAAGCATGCTTTGCGATGAGATAGAGACTTCAAATTTGGTATATGGATAAATCACTCGAAAGGAAGACAGTGTGCAATTTCAGATTTCCAATATTTTCTACTTAAGGGGGGTGCAGCACACCAAAACGTTCGAAAAGTGAAATGATAGGAAAGAATGCTTTGCGATGAGGTAGAGACCTCAAATTTAGTGTATGGGTAAATCGTTCGAAAGGAAGAAAGTGTGCAATTTCAGATTTCCAATATTTTCTACTTAAGGGGGGTGCCGCACACTAAAACTTTCAAAAAGTGAAATGATAGGAAAGCATGCTTTGCAATGAGATAGAGACTTCAAATTTGGTGTATTGGTAAATCGTTCAAAAGGAAAAAAGCGTGCAATTTCAGATTTCCAATATTTTCTACCTAAGGGGGTGCCGCACACCAAAATATTCGATTTGCAGAATAAATGAGAAAACGCTCCTTTAAAATTTGATAGAGGCTTGAAATTCGGTATATGGGCTAATCACTTGATGGAAACACCCAAGACAAATATAGTTTTTCAAAAATGTTCGTTTAAGGGGGTGCTCCAGAGTAAAACGTTCGAAAAGTGAATTGATAAAAAACCACGCTTCGGATTGAGATAGAGATATCAAATTTGGTATAAGGGTAGATAGTTTGAAAAGAAGAAAGTGTAAAATTTCAGTTTACCAATATTTTCTACTTTAGGGGGTGCCACACACCAAAATGTTCGATTTTCGGAATAAAGGAGAAACGCCCGTTTTAAAACGTGATAGAGGCTTGATATTTGATATATGGGAAAATAATCTGACAGAAATCACATAAAGAATAGAGTTTTTCAAAAATGTATAGTTAAGGGGGTGGGTACTCCACACAAAAGCATTCGAAAGATGAAATGCTAGAAAAGTATGCTTCGCGATGAGATAGAGACTTCAAATTTAGTGTACGGGTAAAAAGTTGGAAAGGAAGAAAGTGTGCAATTTCAGTTTTCCAACATTTGTTATTGTAGGGGGTTCCGCTAACTAAAATGTTCGATTTACCGAACAAATGAAAAACGCCTCCTTTACAATGTGATAGAGACTTGAAATTTAGTATATGGGCTAACCATTTGACAAAAAAAACCAAAGATGAGTACAGTTTGACAAAAATGTTCTTTAACGGGGTGCTACACAGAAAAACGTTCGAAAGGTGAAGTGATAGAAAAACATGCTTCTCGATAGGATAGCGACTTCAAATTTGATGTACGAGTAGATAGTTTAAAAGGAAGAGAGTGTGAAATTTTATATTTCCAATATTTGCTACTTTAAGGGGTGCGCACACTAATATGTTCGATTTTCCTAATAAATGAGGCACGCTTCCTTTTAAATGTGATAGAGGCTTGATATTTGGTATTTGGGCCAATCATCTGATAAAAAACACAAGACAAACAGAGTTTTTCAAAAATGTTCATTTATGGATGTGCTTCATAGAAAAAAGTTCCAAAGGAGAAATAATAATATAGGAGTGCATCCGGATGAGATAGACTTTAATGTGTTGTACGGGTAGATAATTCGAAAGGAAGAAATCAGCAAATTTAGTCGAATCGATTTGTCGAATAAATATGAAACGCGAATTATTAAAAAATTTACATTATTCAAAGGTTGCTTATTGCGAGACCGTTGATTTTCAACGGGTATTCGGCTAGTTGTTCACTAATACTTTTACTATTTAAAATGTTATCTGGTAAAGTTGCAATTTGAAAATTTAGAAATTCACTTCCTACATCAACAGCTTCAGAAAATGTTTCATTCTCACATCTTACAAGGAGACATGGGAACATCTTATATACTAATTGCCAAGTGTCTGTCTGTCTGTCTGTCACGCTTTTTTCAGGCACTTCCCGAATAGATAGAGACTTGCAATTTGGTACACGGCTCGGTCGTTCGATAAAACCCCCTGGAAAAATCGAATTTTCCGAAAATGTTCTATAGAAGGGGTGCCCCACACCAAAACGTTCGAAAAGTGAAAAGATGGGAAAGCATACTTTGCGATGAGATAGAGACTTCAAATTTGGTGTATAAGTAAATCATTCGAAAGGAAGAAAGTGTGCAATTTCAGATTTCCAATATTTTCTACTTAAGGGGGTGCCGCACACCAAAACATTCGAAAAGTAAAATAATAGGAAAGCATGCTTTGCGATGAGATAGAGACTTCAAATTCGGTGTATGGGTAAATCGTTCGAAAGGAAGAAAGTGTGCAATTTCAGATTTCCAATATTTTCTACTTAAAGGAGTGTCGCACACCAAAACGTTCGATTTACCGAATAAATGAGAAAAGGCGCCTTTAAAATTTGATAGAGGTTTAAAATTTGGTATATGGGCCAATAATTTGACAAAAACACCCAAGACGAATACAGTTTTTCAAAAATGTTCGTTTAAGGGGGTGCTCCAGAGTAAAACGTTCGAAAAGTCAATTGATAAAAAAAAAAACATGTTTTGGAATGAGATAGAGATATCAAATTTGGTGTAAAGGTAGATAGTTTGAAAGGAAGAAAGTGTACAATTTCAGTTTACCAATATTTTCTACTTTAGGGGGTACCGCACACCAAAATGTTCGATTTTCGGAATAAAGGAGAAACGCCCCTTTAAAGACGTGATAGAGGCTTTATATTTGGTATATGGGCGAGTCATATCATAGAAATCACAAAAAGAATAGAGTTTTTAAAAAATGTATAGTTAAGGAGGTGGGTATTCCACACAAAAGCATTCGAAAGATGAAATGCTAGAAAAGGATGCTTCACGATGAGATAGAGACTTCAAATTTGGTGTACGGGTAAAAAGTTGGAAAGGAAGAAAGTGTGCAATTTCAGTGTTCTAACATTTGCTATTGTAGGGGGTGCCGGTCACTAAAATGTTCGATTTGCCGAACAAATGATAAACGCCTCCTTTACAATGTGATAAAAGCTTGAAATTTAGTATATGGGCTAACCATTTGATAAAAAACCCAAATATGAATACAGTTTGACAAAAATGTTCATTAACGGGATGCTACACAGAAAAACGTTCGAAAGGTGAAGTGATAGAAAAAACATGCTTCTCGATAGGATAGAGACTTCAAATTTGGTGTACAGGTAGATAGTTTGAAAGGAAGACAGCGTGAAATTTCAGATTTCCAATATTTGCTACATTAAGGGGGGCCGCACACTAATATGTTCAATTTTTCGAATAAATGAGGCAAGCTTCTTTTTAAATTTGATAGAGGCTTGATATTCGGTATATGGGCCAATCATCTGATAAAAAACCCAAGACAAAGAGAGTTTATCAAAAATGTTCATTTATGGGTGTGCTTCACAGAAAAAAGTTCCAAAGGAGAAATATTAATATAGGGGTGCCTCGGGATGAGATAGACTTTAATGTGGTGTACGGGTAATTAATTCGAAAGGAAGAAATGCGGAAATTTAGTTTCCCAATACTTTCTTCTTTAGGGGGTTCTACACACCAAAATATTCGATTTGTCGGATAAATGTGAAACACGAATTATTAAAAAATTTACATTATTCAGTTGTTGCTTATTGCGAGACCGTTGATTTTCAACGGGTATTAGACTAGTATCTACTAAATACTGAATTAATGAAAAATTAAACTGCTCTCTTCTAGAAATATCAGCAACTTGGACATGATTTAAAATTTCCAGATTCCATGGAAATTTAGAAACTATATAGTCACAGCCAGTAATAAAATAATTTCTAACTTTAGAAAAAAATTCTTTTTGCTCCTCAGTGCTAACTGTTTTAACCAATTTTCTGGTTTCAAAACCAATTGATAACTCTTCATTTTCTTTCTGGTTTTCTATTTCATTATATTTAACATAAAATGTTGATTTTGATTGCTTAATAGCAATTACCTTTACAAATTTAATTAAGAGTTCATTAAAAAGACATTCGATATCGGATTTGAGTGTATGCACACGAGGTTCCTCCTGCTGAAACATTATATTGTATTTTTCAAAAACTTTTGTAACATGACAAACAAATAATGCATAAGCATGATTCACAGTAGAACTTAATGTAAAGAAAATTCTCTCTTGCTTATTTAAAGCATCTCTTGAGAGACTCTTTTCAGACTGTTCTTGTTGCTTCTTTTTAATTAGATGTGCTGAAGATTTTTTATCATGTTCAGTGTTAACTGCATTCATTTTAAATTTCTTATTAACAGAAGTCAAATTCACAATTTTCCTCTTTAACGTTTCGTTGGGTTTACAACTTTCTGATTTTGAATTATCAAGTTTTGGGATGGTATACAAAGAAATTCTTGGGGAGAAACCAATTTTTTTTTTCATTTACATTAGAACACTCTTCTTTAAAAAATAAAGTTAAGCAATGCCACTGCTGTAATAATCTCTCAAGGCATCTACCAAGAGAAAGCCACCGAGTGCAGCCATGTCTTAAAATCTTTTGTGTTTCAACATCACACAACTCTTGAATTTCTTTTAAAGCCTGTTTCCTTTTAAAACTTTTTTCTAGATAATAATAAATGTCAATTAAAAGTTAATGAATTAGTATAGGTAAGCTTTCAGCAGATTTTTGTACTGCCAAATTAATCAAATGGCATAAACATCCAAACGCAAATAAATTTGGTTGCTTACTTTTTAAAAATGCTGAAACTCCTTTTTTCTTGCCGATCATAACAGGTGCGTTATCACATGATAGAGCAAGGCAGTTTTCCCACGGAATTCCGTAGTGTTGAAATTCCTCATTTATTAATGTGGCAATGTTTTCTCCAGTAGGGGATTCCATTAATTTTGGCAAAGACAAGAACTCAGTTTTTACTCCATTTGATGATTCTTTAAAATACGTTAAAACGATTGGATACAATTGATCATCGCCACAATGACTCCCATCAGTAAACACCGTAAATGGATTTTTAGTAGCTGCAATTATTTGTTTTTGATTTTCACTGGCTAGTTCTTTAATAATAAAAGCTGTTTTTGTTCGCCCACAGGAATAATGCTTTGCCTCTTTCGAATCCGGGAACATCGCTTGAAATAATGGGCGAGCATGGTCTGCAGTAGCTAACGGAAGATTATGCTCAAAATGAATGAGGTGAACATAACTTCCGCTTTAGTAGTCTGCAATTCTTTATTCACAGTTAAAAATTCATTTATAGACTCCATAGATTTGGAAGTCTTGAATTTATCCACGTGTTTGGCCGTTTTCGAATGTTTAACTATGTCCGCACGTCCGCCATGAGAAATGGAGATATCACAGTTACATACAACACAAAAGGCAAGAGATGCACTTATTCTTGATTCCTTGATAAATTCAAACTCTCTGCAATACTTTTCGGAAAACGTTTGAGATCGGGCATTCGTCTTTGTAGACATCATTCAATTGATTAACTATAAACTAAACTGATCTCAGCAAAAACAGCAAAACAAGCATCGGGAAAAATCAACAAAACATCATGTGCTTCCTCCGTGCATGGGTCACATGGTCTCTCCACGCATGATGCTCCTTCCCGCAGATAACGGCAATAGCTACAAGTATTGCCAGGTCTTCGCCAAAACTCCCGCACTTCCTCCAACTCTTCGCTTCGCCAAAACTAGCTCAATTGAGCGGGAAAATCGCGAAACTGGCAATACTGCAATTACGTGTCTACATTAGAAATCAAAGCCTCTCGAAATTCCCTACTTCGGTCTGAAAAAGGGAAAAGCGAAAAAAAAGGGAAAAAATAGGGAAAAAACGTAATTTTTTTTTTTAAATCGTACTTTTGGTGGCAAAATCGTATTATCGTACTGCTCGTAATTTATCATACTAAATACGATTAAATCGTAACAGTTGGCAGGTCTGGGTTATGTATACAAAACCATATGCAAAGTTCCCTATATTAAGCAACCACATGTCTCAATGGCGACTTATTTCAAGCATAGTGTATGCCTGTGCATGTTTGAACATTATTATTCTCAAATGAAACACATTATTCTCAAATGAAACACTATTATTCTCACCATATCATGAAACACTATTATTCTCAGTCAATAATGGCACAAATAAAATCTTAAATATATTACAAATATAGCATTAAATTTTTAATAGTAGGATCTAAATAAAATTGTTTATACTTTTGTTGAGTTTCAGGATCTATGTAGTTTCCATGGATAAGCAAATCTATTATATGAACTGCAAACCACCAACCATCATTAAAAGAACTGAAAGAAAAAGGAAATTGGTTTAATCAAAGAAGAAATCCATTAACATTTTTAATCAAAGTTTTTGTCAGATTTTTTTTACATAATATGATTTTTTTTCTTTAATTATTTGGATACTATATTAAAAAGACTCATGTTTAAATTGGAAGAAATTGTTGCAAAAATTCCATCAACATGCTTTCACTATCAATAAGTAGAAAGACTTAATACAAAGAATAAGGAAAACTCAAGCAATGTATTTAAGCGGACTTCAGGTTTGTTGGTTCTCTTGTACCGACAAAGGGGATCCAGCATATCTTCGAATCAGCTATGTCGAAAGCCCAGACCGTCTGACTCATCCTAAGACATAGATCAACTATTTGGACAGCCAGGAGAAACGAATCAGCTATGTTGTTGTTGTTGAAACCCAGACCGTCCGACCTACCAGAAAGGTGTAAGGTAACAGTTTGGACGGTCGGGAAGTGCCACCCAATTTAGACCGGAACCCAGTGGGGGAGGCACGAATCAGATATGTGTAGCATTTTGTCCTATTTTGACTTAAATAAGCTGCTCGGTTTTTCCTTATGCTCTCAATAAATGGGAATAACATAAAAGCGAAGTTTCTTCATTTCTTGTAATCGTCTCTCAATTACATGGCAAGGTTTATTTTAGTAAAATATATTTTTTTAATTCATCATTTTCTTTTCTACAGTCCAAAATTTGCAATTTAATATATGTATCAGTCATATCCGAATGCTTATTTCTACATATCTGTAAGAATATATTTTAAATGCTTCATATCAAAACAAAGGCAAGGAGCAGACTGAATGCTAAGATGACAAGAAATTGCATTTAACAAACACTCAGTCACAAATTTTGAAGCTTATTTCTCAGATGCCCTTGAAGATACCCCCCCCCCCCTTTTTTTTAACATTTCTAATAAAGTACAGGATGAATTCTTAAATTCCTCGGCACGTAATCTGTTTTATGAAAAATTTGTAACTTAATATATGTATCAGTCATATCAGAATGCTTAGTTTTACATATCTCTAAGAATAAATTTTAAATGCTTCATATCAAAACATAGGCAAGAAGCAGACTGAATGCTAAGATGACAAGAAATTGCACTTAACAAACACTCCGTCACAAATTTTGAAGCTTATTTCTCAGATGCAAATACAGTTGACTCCTTTTAATCTGCACAGCTTGGGACCAGAAGTTGTGCAGATTAGAGGTCATTGCTGCATAAACTAATGTGTAAAAATGAGACATTGATACTGTTGTGCCGGAACGGCTGGCACTAATGTGTCGTGCCGGAACTGACTTACTTACTTCTTTCTTGAAGATTATTTATTTCTATTTATTTTATTGATTAAGATTCTTATTATTAATTTTCAGATTAAAGTTATCATTATTTTTACATCTGGCCTGATCATATAGCATAAAGTTACATTTAAAAAATATTAAAATCGTTTCCTTATTAGGTATTCTAATTCCTACTGTTTGGCCTGTGCACAATTAGATTCACCCTTAGAATATACCCCTATACAACAACCCCTATACAACAACAAATCAATTCCAAAATTATTTCCCCTACCTTTGAGACCTACATAGAAATTGCAGTCTTAAAACCTAATTAATTTATTGCACAGCTACAAAGGGAACATAACTCAATTATGTTAAATTAAAAATTTTACTTTATTAACAACAATTTTACTTAAGTGCTTTAAAACACAAACAGATTAATTTTTATAAATTTTTGCACGATTAAAATCCGTAGTACATTGCAAGAAAAAAAAATAATTAAAAGCAACTTTAGTTAAAATAAACCCATATTAATTTAAAACAAACCCAGTCAACACTTTATTTAAATGCCCAGTCAACAAATTAAAATACCCAGGTTCAGAATCCACTCTGGTCTGAAGACCAGAGTTTGGTCTGACAGGGACTGTCCACTAACAGATTAAAGGTTAAAACTCAGATTAATCAAAACAAACACCAATATAAAAATTCAAAGTCTGCAATAGTGATGTAAGTGCCAACAAAAAGATTCATAAAAGTTGTTGAAATTAAAATGCTCATTTAGTGAAACTGAAGGGGGAGAAATATCTCCCTAGTTGATACGTGTTGAAAAACTATAATCATTATCTTGACGACACAAAACTTGTTGACATTGCAGAAAAATCATGTTGAAAAACTGTGATCATTATTTTGATGGTGCAAAACTTGTTGACACTGTGGAAAAATATTGAAAAACTGTGATCATTGGAAAATCATGTTGAAAAACTGTGATCAATGGAAAAATCATGTTGAAAAACTGTAGCTCGGTTTTAGCACTTTTGATGGATTCGAGCGAAGGTAGCATATGCAGAGAGAACTTTAAGAACCCAAAAATATTGCAGAGAATGCCACAGAGTCACATTGTGGTACTTGTTGGTTATAAAGCTTGATGAAAATAGGAGATACGAGCCATGACGAAGTGGGCACTACCACTTGTAATATATCAGAAGCCTAGCACTAAATAACTTAAAACATGTTCCCAGGACAGCGGGTTACGAGCACCCTTGCATGGGCCCTGGTTAGCAGTTCTCAACAGCAAATAAAAGACCACCTTTTCAAACGCAGGCCAGGAGTCGAAATCCCCTTAGCAACACATTCGCTTCCCATAAGCCACCAAACTTGGCGAGTGAAAACCTGCGCCTCACACAGAGCGCCTATGCATACACCGTGGAATAAATATGATGCATCACCAAGAACAGTGAGTCGTGAAATTGCCGCCAAGTTGTCAACCACGAACCCTCGTTGTGACGTATGGCCACGGAATGTCGTGAGACAACCTCCTTGCAGATGTCCAAAGATAAGTTGTGAAAGGGTCCACTTCGCACTTAAAAAAAAGTCTTTTTTCCGCAAACTCGTGAATAAAGTGAAGTCAAGTTAAAAGGCAGAGAGGGAACACTGGAGAATTATCAAAAGATATTTAGCGTTTGTAGACACATCGCGCATAATTTTGAATAATGAAAAACATGAAAAGGATAACAAATTAACATTAAAAGGGGATAAATCGCCGAAATATTCAATACAACAAATTAATTTAGAATTTTGAAGGGAAAGGGGAAAATCAAGAATTTTGAACTATTAATTAAATTTTGAACTGTTAATTAAAGTAACATCATAAAAACCCGGCATAACAATACACCATGAGCTATTTTATTAAAAATAACTCTTCAATACATTTAAAGCAAAATTAGCTATATTTAAAAAATTTGATGCTTGTTTTTAAAATTTCCAAACATCGATTTAATTGTCGTTTAAAAATTTTTTATTTTTGTTTAAATATTTTTCTTACAGTCTATGAACAGTCATTATTTTCATTATTTCTTGCTCTGTTATAAAACTCTGTTTTTATATAAAGACAAGGTATTTATATTCTAGAGCTAAACCCTGTTCAAAAGTAACTTTTCTCCTTTTTCAACAGAATCAGTATCAAAAATAACTTGAAATCCGAATTGAATACACTATTGTAATGTATTGTAATTTCAACTGTTTATATCCAAAATGTATTGTGAATTATAGGCGTTTGCGGATTATAGAATTGTGGATTAGCAAGAGTCGACTGTACAACCATCGTATTATGTTAAAATTGTATTCTGAAAAATCTATTTTATGTTTCCTTAACCCAAACTAAAATGTTTTTTTATGAAAATGTGGCAGGTGTCGCAGGTTACTTGGCTATTAAAAGAAAAAGAGAGTAAGCAATTCTAAAAAGGTTAGGAAACACTGCTTTATAGGTCAGGGCGGTTGGTCACAAGAAATTAATTTTGAAATTCCATGATATTTTCCTAATTTTTCCCTGAAACGTTCCCCCTCGAAAGATGTTTATTGAGGCCATGTCACCTGTTAATGAAAACTGTCCCTCCATCCACTTGTTCAGAAATATATTTAAAGGAGATGAGTGATGGGTCTTGTAATGCAAAATGAAAAATGTAACATTATGGAATGAACGAGCATTGTTCATTCAGCTAAAATAAAACTAAAGTCGGAAAATGAAAAAAAAAATTAGCAGAAATTCACAGTTTTCCACGACTTTCAACAGAATTTCCTGATATTTCCAGAAGCATAAAATTCCCTGATAATTCCAGGTTTTTGGTCACCTTGAGGAAACATATTTTAAAGATCAAAAGTCTAATTGATTGCTTCTAATTTTTGTTGCACATAGTACAATTCCAGATTGATAAATATGAAAGGACAGAAGATAAAACTTGTAACTCAGCAGAATTAAATGCAGATCGAGTTACATGTCTCTCTCCATAAATTGAAACTCTGTTCTGTATACAAGTCCACGGTTTTAATGGATTTTTTTTTTTTTCAAATTTGGTATGGTTATTTTGGAATAGAGAGCTACTAACCTTAATTTAAAAACTAAAATCAACCTTTTTAATACCTTAGTGAAGAGCATTTCATTGTATGGATCCGAAACATGAAAAGTAAGAAAGGGCCAATGCAACAAGCTGAATGCCTGGCAGACTAAATATCTGAGGAAAATTTTGGGAGTATTTTGGCCTTATGTTATTATTAACACCGAACTCTACAAAAATACTGGACAGAAAGCAATCATCACCATCATAACTCATTGTGCCTAGTGGCACATAAGGCCTTCAGCTTGCATCGCCACCCTGGTCGATCCTGTGCCGCAGTCCTTGCTTCTCGCTCATGCAATCAAATTTCTCACCCGCTACACCAGTCTCCTCCAAGTTTACTTTGGGTCGATCCAGAGATCTTTTTCCTTCAGGCGCCCAAGTAAGTGCCACAGCAGGGATGTTATACTGTGGCATTCTTAAGACATGTCCAGTCCATTTCCATCTACGTTTTCTTATTTCCATCTCAATTGCTTCCTGTCCAGTACTCTTGTAGAGTTCAGTGTTAGTAATAACATAAGGTCAAAATACTCCCAAAATTTTCCTCAGACATTTAGTCTGCCAGGCATTTAACTTGTTGCATTAGCCCTTGTTAATTTCCATGTTTCGGCTCCATACAGTAAAATGCTTTTCACTAAGGAATTAAAAAGGTTGATTTTGGTTTTTAAATTAAGGTTAGTAGCTGTCCATATTTTATTAAGTTTTCTAAAACAATTCTGAGCTTTTGCAATTCTTATTTTGATTTCTTCATCTGTTCCACCTTCCTTATTCACCAGTACACCAAGGTAAGTGAAGCTATTACATTTTCAATGGATTCATCATCTAATTTTACATTTTCAGAAGTTTTTTCCATTAATTCTTAAGACTTTTGTTTTACTTTTATCGACAAAAAGCAATAGAGATGGGAATAAAAAAACGTAGATGGAAATGGGCTGGACATGTAAGAATGCCACAGCATAACATCCCTGCTCTGGTGCTTAGTTGGACGCCCGAGGAATCGACCCAAGCTAACTTGGAGGAGACTAATAGAACAAGAGAGAAATCTGATGAGGAGGGGGAGCTGGTTAAAAGCAAAGACTGTGGTGCAGCATCGACCAGGGTGGCCACGCAAACTGAAGGCCTTATGTGCTACTAGGCATGCAGAGTGATGATAATGATATGTGTAATAACCATGGGATATAAAATTACAGCTATTATTGATATTTTTAATTTAAGCTATCTGTTTTATTTTAGCAAAAAGTTTTTAAAAATAATATAATATCATGTGTTTAAATGATTGTTATAATGGGATACAGAAAGGTATATGATTAACTTTTTATCATTTTAATGTCGTCATTTTGGCATATATTAACCAAACTTCATATTTTTGTAAATTGATACTGTTTATATTTTATAGGGGAATTAAATATTTCAATGAGATTTTTTTGAAGCAATGTAAAGGCTAAAAAAATAGCAATTTAAAAAAAAAAAAATGTTTTCCCCACACATTTTAAATCACATGCAATGCCAGGTAATATGAAAATAAAAATAAAAACAGTTTTAAAAAGTAATTACCACGACAAGTTTATAACAGTCATTATATCAAACTCCATGGCAGCAAGAATGATTGAATCAACAATACTTGGTTTACTCTTCTCAGCACACGTTACATTATTGAAGAAAGCCTAAAAAATGAAAAAAACATATACACATCTTTTAAACCAATCATTATTCAAAACAAAGAATTCAACAAATATACCTAAAACTGTAAATAATAAAAAGTTTGAACTTTTTAAAGGTTGATTGGTAGTTGTGTCTTGGATGCAAACTGAGGTCAATTTGTATTGGAAAAATATTAACTTGAATAATTATAAGATTTATTAGCTAAACTAAATAATATTAAGAAATTATCCAATACAGTGATTCTTAAATACAGAGTGACTACACTTTTCTTAAAAGAAAAATTTCAAGCACTTTTCAAGGACTTTCAAGTACCATGCAATTATTTTTCGAAGACATCATTTTTTCCATATGATGAAGTTGTATGCATTTCTGGGAGAAAAAAATCATAACAAACTAACTTTATTGTTTAATGTTGAAAACGTTGTGGAACTTTTTGGGAAAAAAACAATGTTGATTAGAAAAATTTCAGCGACATCATAACTGCTACGGAAATTTCCAAAGAAAGCAGAATGTCTCAGAAAAAACACAATGCTGTGAATTTGCAGAACACTTTCAACCATGCCTTTTTCAAGCATTTTCGAGGACTTAACCATGAAAATGGGAATTCTCAAGTACTTTCAAGGCCTTGAAAATGTTAATATGTACTTTCTCAATTTTCAAGCACACGTATGCACTCTATAAATATTTTTGATAATGGTCCACTTTGGCTACGAAATGTCAATCTGGTCCCTTAGTAACTGAAAAAATCTTTGTAGCCTGCTCAAGATTCTTGTCCATTCTTCACTAAATTAACTAGAGTATGATCCAACTCAACATTCGCATACCAGAATCCATTTTTAAGCCCCCCCCCCCCCCCCCCAAGAAAATTTCTGAAAAGTATCATTGTTCCAAATGATCACAATTATAAAGGGTTTTATTAAAGGGCGTGAAAAAAATCTTATCGATTGATAAAGTTTGATAATGTAAATAAAGTTAACAACATTTTTTTTAAGAAGACACAGGTAAGTTTAAGATGTTTATATTTTCTAATGTGAAAGTTTCTAACACCTTTTAAAAAGAAATGAAATTAAATGTACGTAAATGTTTTGGAATTTGCAGGCTGGTATTGCAATTCTACAATTGTTGCTGAATATCTATCAGCACATAAAACTTTGGTAACAGCCAATGGAGATAAAAAAATTCCCCAAATTTAAGGAAAAGTTAGGAATATTTTCCATTGCCCATGTGATGATGTTAAATATTGACTATATTTTATGTGAATAATCACAAGAAAAGATTTTTCAAATAGGATATTAAGGATTTTTAATAAATGAATCATAAAATCAGAAGAAAACTATCAATTTCTGTATATCACTATGAAAATCAAGTACTTTCAGACAAATTTAAGCAGCTTTAAAATTGTGGCTATTTTTTGCCTCATTGTAGAAGTTTTTTATGAATATTGAAAAATCTATTAAATTTTTTAAGATCTCGAATATTTGAAATGCATTCTCGAATCAAAGGCTACATTAAAAAAAGAAAACCATGCAGCCCTTGGCCAATTATTGCCTTTGTAATTTGAAGCGACATGCATGCCTGTTAGCTACAGGATGTAGTTGTTCTTTTCACTTTTAGTAGAGTAGATTATAATAAAATATTAATTTTTTACAACACTTTGTTGAGAACTTTTATTTAACTCTGAATATATAAAGAGTTCTTGATCCTTCAGCCAACATTTGGCCATCAAATCAATTAACTGAAGTTTCCACGATTTCTAATTTTAACTATAATAAAATTAATCATAAAAATTTTCATTGAAGAAATTATAGTTTTAAAGATGTTAATAGGAAATAGGGTTCATACTCTTTTGCGAGAACCCATGTTCCAGCATTTTTAAGGACTTTTCCATCAGAGTTCGAGCATATTTCCTGGAGTTTTTTTAAACACTAAAAGCATAAATAAAACCAAGATTCTGCAGAAGTTTCTTTTAGAACTAGGTATCTTGGTTTTGTATCAGCTACATCACTCCAACCATATGAAAAAATTTCCTTGAATCGCATTACAATGCACATTACAATTTTTTTCATTCCAAGGACCTGAAAAATAATTAAAATTTGTGATTTTTACGAAAAAATTGTTAAATTAGTGATTTTTGCAAAAAATAGCTAATATTTGCGATTTTTATATAAAAAAAAGCATTAACATTCACCATGTTTAATGAAACATTGATACATTTCAGGGTTTTATGAATGAAAGATGTTAAAATTAACAATTTTAATGAAAACATGTTAAAATTGCATTAAAATTTGTGATTTTTATGATGAAGCTTAATATTTCTCTTTTACAAAAACATCAAATTTCGTGACTTATAATAAAATTCCGGATTCTTATGAAGAATGTCAAAATTAACTTTTTATGAAACAAAGATAAAATTCCTCTTTTTTAAAAGAATTAAAGTTCCAGATTTTTATGAAAGAGTGCTATTCGCGATTTTTTACTAAATGACACTAAAATTTGCAATTTTTATGAAAAAATGCTAAAAATCCTGATTCTTTACATCGTTTTTGGAAATAAAAGATCACGGTGTAAAATTACTAGTAATTTTCCAGGAAGTAAATTTTAATTTCCAGGAATCTAAAGCCAAAACGAATAAAATAAAGAGTTTGAACCCTGGAGAAAGAAAGTCTGTAAAAATTTACTGCATTTCATTATAAATACATTAATTTCTTACTCGAGCAACATCCCCTAGAGAAGAAAGGTTTATGCAAGGATCTGTATATAGCTGGACAGATATCATCAGATGATACCAATTGCAGCATAAATAGCTGGAAAATGAAATTAAAAAAAATGAATAATATTTTAATGTAAACATAAGATACAGTAAAATATCAATATATATATATATATATATATATATAAATTACCTTTTTTCGGTAAGGATATCTGGATCCCCACACAGAACCTAAAAAGAAATAAGTTTAAAAGTACAGTTCACAAAATTTCATTTATATAACATATCTTTTTCTATTTTCATAATAAAAGACAATCTTTGTGTGTGCAAACTACAAAGAAAAATTCAAGCAATCCATAGCTACAAAATTTGGTACAGAGATATGTTCTCGCGAACCCCTTGAAGAAGGTGAAAAACACTTTGAAGATTTTCTGAAGGATTCTATTTAGCTCTCCATCCAAAGTTCAAGTGAAATTCAATTCTGCATAATTCTCACACTAATCGGTTTGATTAGTTTGAACTAATTATCAGACTTTCATTCTTAATATCATCATTAGAGATGTGGGTTTTTTGAAAATTTTTGAAATTCTTCTCATTGTTATATTTGAGCTGAAATAATGTGTCCAGTGATTTTTAAAAGTATGCATTCTTATATTACAGCTACAGTCATGCCTACATATATGACTGAAGTCATGCCTTATAATATGGCTAAAAAAATTTAAATTTAGAAATATTTAAAAAATTATATGCATAGACATTTCTTATACCTGTATATTACAATTAGTAGCTACAATATGATATTTTCATTGAAAACAAACACATGCTTTTCGAAAAATATAAAATAATTAATTATAAAGAGAAAAAAATGTTTTTCTTAATAACAAATTTAAAACACTGAACAAAAAGAATAGCAATTAAATGAAAAATAATTTAAAATCACTAGACTTATTCAAGGTTATAAATAATTTACTGTTTAATATAGGTATAAAAGAAATATGAAATATAATATTATATGTGAAAATGTAAAACTGCTTGCAATTCAAAAATAAATTATTAAGTATTATATTAAAAATATTAAAAAAAAATACCTGCTGATAATTGAAAGGTAAATTTTTTTACTACATTCTTAAATGACAAAATAATAATATCATAAATAAGCAAAAATTACTCAATTTATTATATGTATAAAAATAAATTATTAACAATATATTTAGTACTAACATATATTTAGTACTAAAATATTTTTCTTCAGCACAAGCACTTCCAAACACAGTACATATTTTTAATATTTATAAAAATTTCACAAAATTTAGCACTAAAAGAATAGGTTTCTTAAAATTCTGCCTGCATTTTTTTTCAGAATGAGTAAAATGCCACTTGTACCCTTCTGATTCTTAACCATCTTTTTCTTTAAAAAAAGAAAAAGTAATACTCCCTCCCCATCTTCAAAATTACAAAACTAAATGATGATCAAAGGCTTCTCGTAAAACTACTTGCTTTTTAAATATAAAGTTTGGAAAGAGCATTACTTTATACAAACTCTTACATTATTTTTTATATTAATTAAAAAGAGAAGAAATAATTTTGCATTAAAACAGTCAGACCCACATCTCTGCATAAAATGGCTAAAAAAAGTTTACATTTAGAAATATATAAAAAATTATATGCACGAAAATTTCTTATATCCGTTTACTGCAGTCAGTAGCTGAATTTTAATATTTCTTATAAATATACATGCTTCCAAAAAGTTATAAAATAATTCTGTTTTATCTATAGCATGAACTCCCTCTCCTAAATCATAAAATCTCTAAAACACTGCATAATTTACGACTCATTATAGGCACAAAAACAAAATGCATTTTCATATTCTGATCTGATAACGCTTAAATAATCATATGAATATGAAATTTGATGAACATAAACTGAAAGTGATTGCACCCCCCAAGTCTGCCTCCTGTTAAAAAACATTTTAACATTTCATTCGATATATTCATACAAAATTTAGATTTTTTTTATTTTCAAGCAACAAACTTTAAAATATTTAATAAATATACTCTTAAACATTTAATTTTAATTAAATAAATATTATACATTTATTTAATATAATTAAATAAATATTAACATTTTAAAATATTCCACTTGCAAATAACTTAAATGTTTGAATTTAACATTTTATTTTTGTAACAAAATGTGAAATTTTATTTATTTGTAAATAAAGCAATTATTTAAATTTTAATATATTTATTTACTTAGGGCAGACCAAGCTTTCGGAAATCACCTGTCCTCGCCGGGTTAAAATTCGGCTAGGATGGCCAATTTTCGGAAGTTGCCATCCTCTCAGACGGCTTTGAGATCAGAGATTCTGTAAAAACATTTTTTTAAAAATAACAAATTGTTGTCATCATAAAAGTATGACGAAAGCCGCCTTTTCCCGTGTCATGAATGAAAACTGAACCTGGGCAGACCTATAAGTAACTACTCAAGTAGTAGATCAATCATACTTGCAGATTCAGTGACCAAAATATAGAACTTGATGGTCTGCACATATACAATTGATAAAATCATACCTCAACTAAACTGTTCTTATCTATTCTAGCAAGTTTGAAATTCAACTTGAGCAATAAGTTTAGTGTAAGCATATTAAGTACATAACTACTTTTCAAATTTCATTTATCATCTAATTTATATTCAATTAAGTGTTTGTTATAGTGTTTAGCAGAAAATGTGTGTTTGATGCGAAAATACAAGGCGAATAATTTCTGTGCCAAAAATTGTTTAACAAAAACCAAGACAACCTAAGGATTACTAAATTTAATATGTAAATTAAATTTTTCAAACTTCTGTGAAAAAAAAATATAAAGCAAAAACTGCATTAACAAGACAGCATACAACAAATAAAATGATATCTTGTTCTGAAGGCAAAAATAACCTCTTCTAAGTAAATACAAACACCTTCTAACTTTTGTTGATATAGTTACTGTTATAGAGACTATAACAGTAACTAAACGTAACTAACGTTCAGAAGTATATTGCCCTGAAGAAGGTGGCTGTTTTCTGCCTCCAAAACCAATTAATGCTGTTATTTATTGGGTAGTATTTGGATTATTAACATGTCTTTTAAGTTTGAAATAAATTGTATGTACCCTGCAAATAGTTTCTAAATTACTATCTGAAGAAAATTCGCCTCTCTGAAGTCTTCCCTTGCTTTCTTCTTGCCAATGCTTCCATCTAATGCGAAACTCATTCAAAGACATGCCACAAGTAGCCTAGAAACAATGGAAAATACAAAGATTTGAAATAATGAACATATTCTTACATTCCACAGTTAGAATTATATATCTTGTATATATATATATTATGTGTCATTCTCAAAAAATTTGGAATTTCTTATCCCAAACTGCTTCAGATTAGTATGTGTATCAAGAAAACTAACATGAAATGGCACAAATATATTAATTAAAAAAAAAAAAAGATATATGTAATTATAATTTTTTGCAACTCAAATGTCATTTTCTCATCTTGTCCCATGGCCTGTTTGGAAAAGAAATTAATTATTTTATCTGCTTTGGAATGGTATCCAAGGAATATTTTAAAAAACATTTTTCAGTTTGTAAAGACCAAGACGCTTGTTTTCAGGGTCCCTGTGTCAGAGACACTCATCCCCACATCGAAAATAAGTTGTCGGACCATTAAGAGGTGTAGATAGTAATTGCAAATGGTCAGTAATGTCGCTTGGGTGTAATGTTTTGGTCAGTAGAATGATGTTTTGGTCCAGAAAATTGTCTTGGTATGGTGGATGCCTGGCTCGGCTGTAAAAGAAAGGGTAGGAAGGGCAAGAAAAGCGCAAGAGTGATTCACAATAAAAATTTGAAAGAAATGCCGAAATTTATATTTCAGAAACAAGGGAAAAAACAAAGTTAATATAGTCAACAATAAGAAGGTCAGCAACAGAGAGAAATATATTTACAAGCACTGGGCTGGCGTCATGAGCGTGGGCAAATGCAAGCTGCCTGAAAAGCGATTGGTCGGCTCAAAATCCGTAGGCAGAACCACCTCCGGTCACCGAAGTGGATATCTGTGGCGCCATCTACCGAAGCCAAGGGAGACCAAATGGGGAAAAATGTTGAAGAAGTACTTCAACTAAAGGCAATAAATTTAGAATGGAAAACTCTAGGAAATAATAGTTTTACATTTGCCCCCACCCCAACACAAATAAAAGAGCTGTCTTGCCTTTCAGCATTATTCTGTCACAATAATTTTTCACCTTAACTGTAGCACCTCTTTATCAATTAATTGGTAGAAAGTAACTATAAAGACAGATAACTACCCAGCATCATTTCATAAAGGCATTTAATGAAATGATACTGAATAGCAATTGATAGCATCAACTAAATTATTTTACTTATTTCTTTTTTTTAGCATTGAAGTTCTCAGAAGCTATATTAAAGGTTATTATGATGGTAAATGCATTTTATGGCATCATTCCATTAAACATTTTAATTAAAATTTAAACTGATAAAAATTCCAAATTATTATCAGTTTATTTATTATATTATCAAATTATTATTATAATTATATATTATATAATTATTATATAATATATTATATAATTATATAATTATATAATTATATAAATATATATACTTATTGTATATATAATTATATATTATATATACAAATTATATATTATAAATTATTATCAGTTTATTTATTATTTATTATATTATCAAATTATTATAAAAAAACTATTTGAGCTACATTCTGATAATTGCTAAAATATGATTTCATCATTTTCTCATTGCAAGGGAAAGATTTATTTATTTATTTATTTTATTGAATCATAACGTTCTGCTTAAGCATTTTAGATTTGATTAGGAATAATTATTGGTTCAATGGGTATCTTAAAGAGGCAACTAGAATTGCTTAAAATGTTCAGTTTAATAATAATGAAAGTAATTATAGGTAGTAACAAGTTTGTAGCATTAATAAGTTTAATTTTTTCAATTAATGTATAAATGTAGAGATTTTAATGCTCTGAAATTTAAAACTGGGCAAAGAAAATACAGACAATTTATTTGAAACTAAAATTTAGTATTTAAAGTCAACCAGGCGTGACCTTAAATCATATTTTCAGGGTGGTCACAAGAAATTCATTTTGAAATCCCCTGATATTTTCCCTGATAATTCCTTGAAACGTTTCCCCTCAAAGGATGTTTATAGAGGTCACATCGCCTATTGATGAAAACTCTCCCTCCAGCCGTTTGTTCAGAAGTATATTTAAAGGAGATGAGTGATGCGTCTTGTTACGTGAGATGAAAAATGTGACATCATGGTATGAACAAGCATTCATTCAGCTAAAAGAAAACTATAAAGCCAGAAAATGAAAAATAAAATCGCAGAAAATCGCAGTTTTCCCTGACTTTCAACGGAATTCCCTGATTTTTCCAGAAACATAAAATTCCCTGATAATTCCAGGTTTTCCAAGTCTATGGTCACCCTGATTTTCTAGTCACATATTTTCTTTATTCAAGAAAGAATAAATCAAATTTATTTACAGAACCAATTTAAAAATACTATTTTTGATATTCAGAAACTTAATTCAAACAGAATTTGAGAAATGGATGAGAGGATGACGATTTATTTTGTGTCCTGTTTAAACAACATGCGAAAATTATGAAATAGTTCATATGCCACAGCTGACACCATAAATATGCAAATGAAACTAAATACATAAGTGAACCACAAAAACAAAATAGTGTCAGAATTGCAATTCCTTTAAAATGCAATTTTGCAACATTTCTTGATTTATTCTGCAATTCACTAAAGCTCCAATGTTAAGTAAAAGATGCTGAACATTTTTACATTTGGAAAAAAGTAACTTCCGGCCATAAAATTTAGAGGATTGTATACAAATCTGAAACTTCCGAAAAATCCAGTATTTATAATTAATTTTTAAATTGTAATTGATAATTTAAAAGACGTAATTATCATTTACAGAATATAATTCTCCTGCTCAACAGTTAAACATATTAACAAATAAACAATACATGGAAATGTTTTGAGAATTTTTCAAATTATCCACTAGGTGTGGTCAGGGCCTGATTAAAGCATGGCCTTAAGCCCCTAAATTTTGTATGTGATAAAAAATTTAAGCAGAAATAATTTTTTGATTTATTTAAAACTGATAGCATTAGATTTTATTTTTAACTATAAAATATTTTAATAGTTTTAAATATTATACATCCTTTTTAGTCTTAATATATTACTTTAAAATCAAAAGTTTAGAAGTTTTCTACATGTACAAAAGGGACTTCGGGGCTATGATTCTGAACCCCTTCCCCCCTTAGTTGCTATGTGTTGATGTTTTGCATGTGTTTGGTGTGCTGCGAGTGTATGGGGCTCCGAATTAACACCTGGCCCTAGGTCCCACTTTGGCTTGATCAGGCCCTGGATGTAGTGCTGTTGCTTTCGTGTGATTAGCCAAGGTAACACAACTAGGAGAACACCTAATTTTTATGCCTATCACACAATCCATTCAATAATTATTTTGGCTTGTCTGGAATTTGCTATAGACTCGTGAAAAATAAAGGAATTGAAACAAATTTACACTCACTTCCAAAAGTTAAGCACGCAATGCAAATTTTCATTTTTCGAAAGCGTATTTGAATTTAAGTGGCTGAAAATCGCTGTGTATGTAGATAGCAGTATGCAAATATCGTATGTTACAGTCAATCACGATTGACTGTGCGGATATATGCTAATTAGGAAGTCGTTGAAGATGCCAGCATTCTGAAGGGTTTGAGGAGGTGCATTTAAATGCTGATACGAAGTGTTTATAAATTTGTAGGATTAGTTTTGATGATATTCGTGTTTCTATGGCTGAAAGAAGACAAATGACAGATAGTGAGCGCTGTCATGCTGTCGGACGCATTGAAGCAGGACAGTCAATCAAAGATGTTGCTATTTTCTTTGGCATTGATCCTTCGGTAATTCCTCAATTATGGAAACAATTCCAAATAAGTTAAATAGTTACCCGGAAACCTATGCCCAGTCGTCCAAGGTTTACCACCTCCTCTGATGATCAGTATATTGCTATAGTAGCCAAGCGAAATCAATGAATGACCTCTATAACTGTTACATCCTTGGTTGCAGCAGAACTTGGTAAGACAATATCTGCAAGTACTGTGCGCCGAAGGCTCCATGTGAAGGGACTGTACACCCGAGTACCACGTTTCTGTGTTCCACTAACTGTCCAAGCCAGAGGGGCAAGATTAAAGTGGTGTCATCAACATGTCAATTGGACTGTCTCAGATTGGTGCAACGTCCTGTTCACGGATGAGTCCAGATTTGCCCTGGAATCAGATGATAAGCGTATAAGGGTCTGGAGAGAACGAGGCACACACATTCAGGCCAAGAACATCATCGAACATCACGCATTCAGAGGTTGCAGCGTCATGGTGTGGGCTGCAATTTCAATGGGATATCGCACAGAGTTGCACATCTTTAAAGGCGGTTCTGTGACAGCTGCACTGTATTGGGATGAAGTCCTAGACCCAATTGCGAGACTCTACACTGCAGCAGTTGGCCCAGATTTCCTCCTTCTGGACGATAATGCCCGTCCCCATCGAGCTAACATCACTGACGAATACCTGGAAAGTGAGGACATTTTTTGTATGGAGTGGCCGACGTATTCTCCCAACCTTAATCCCATTGAAAACCTTTGGGATGCCCTCTGGCATGCTGTCTCTGCACATTTACCTCCTCCAGTCAATCTCAGACAGTGAAAACTGCCCTATTAGAGGAATGGCTATTACTCGCATCTGCAATGGTTGAGCACCTCACTGAAAGCATGGAAAATTATTGTAAAGTTTGTGTGAAGGTCTGGGGTGATCACATATCATATTAATGTAAGTTTTGTTTGGTTTGTTTGCCTTTACACATCATTTTGCTAATGACCAAAATGCGACGTCATCATATAACTTACGAAAAGTAAATATTTTTTTCATCTTTGTACATAATTCTTGTTTTCTTTAATGCATAAATGCATCTGCTACCTTCATGTACAATTTTGAGTTAATCAAAGTTTTACTTTTTCATTTTTGTTGATTTTACTGTCCGTGCTTAACTTTTGGAAGTGAGTGTATATCCAATTATTATAAAATACATAAATATAGCATATTATAATATAATTAAAATTAAACTTTGTTTTTACTTTGCATGAATTATAAATATAACAACATATTCAAAATATTATTAGGAACAGTATTTAAAACAAATAAATAAAAAAAGTACTAACAAAATACATGGGCATCTTCCTAAGTAATTCATCTAGGCTAGCAAAATCTTCTCTTTCATACTTGGGATGCAAACCTAACAAAGACCGAGCTGAAGTTACTTTTCCTTGTAGTAGAAATTGTATGATCTGAAAAAAAAATTATAAAATAAACCTCAGAAAATGCTTTAAATAACACAGTACATGATATTCAGGGGAATAGCCATGTTTTTCTTACATAGTAATATTTTAAAAGAAAAATAAATTCTAATTTTGTGAATATTTTGAAAGCAATATAGCTTTGTAAAAAATTAAATAATTGATAAAAAAAATCAAAAGAACTCTACAAAAACAGTTTAGAAAATTTTCTATGCCTGCTTTACATATTTCAAACAAATACATTTTGCATACACAATTACTGAGAAAGTCCTTTACCACCCCAATAACTTTGCAAGAAAAGGTCTGAGTGTATTTGTTAGGTCGATCTATAGAAAGGGACCATGCCTAATCGAATAAAAGTCATAGCAAGCACCCCTAGTGGAGAATTTAAAATGTTAGGATAATGAACTTTGCAGCAAAGTAAGATAAATGAAAAAAAAATTAAAATTCGAAGTTGTAGATCATTGTCTAATGAGGAGGAATCAATAAAATTTATGATATTCAGGGAAATGACCACATGGTCATATATTTTGAAAAAATAAATTCTAATTTTGGAAATACTTTGAAAACAATATCATAAAAAAATTAAATAACCGATAAAAATTTAAAAGAACTCTTTTTGTGAGAAAAGGCCAATGAATGTGCACATTAGGTATAGATCTATAGCATAGCTGCCAACCTCCAAATATGAAAAACTGGGAGATTTTTGTACGAAAATATGAAAAAAATGGGAGATTTTGATCAGCCCAATTTTAGACGATGCAGACAGATTGCAAATGCGGAAATTATTTTCACAATTAAACGAAAAATAAGGAGGATCGCGCACAAATGCCGTTTTTCACGATACTGCAGCAAAATAGCCTTTCATTTCATTAATAATATGTTTAAACAATAGTTTTTCTGTATGAAATACGAAATAATTATAAAAAAATTTGACGATGTTGACAGATTGCAAAAGTGGAAATTATTTTCACAATTAAACGAAATATTAGGAGGATCGCGCACAAATACCATTTTTCGCGATACTGCTGCAAAATAGCCTCTCATTTCATCAATAATATGTTTAAACAAAAGTTTTTCTGTATGAAATACGAAATTATAAAAAAATTTGACGATGTTGACAGATTGCAAAAGGGGAAATTATTTTCACAATTAAACGAAATATTAGGAGGATCGCGCACAAATGCCGTTTTTCCCGATACTGCTGCAAAATAGCTTTTTATTTCATGAATAATACGTTTAAACAATAGTTTTTCTGTATGAAATACGAAATAATTATAAAAAAATTTGACGATGTTGACAGATTGCAAAAGTGGAAATTATTTTCACAATTAAACGAAGTATTAGGAGGATCACGCACAAATGCTGTTTTTCGCGATACTGCTGCAAAATAGCCTTTCATTTCATTAATATTATGTTTAAACAATAGTTTTTCATGTAAAACAAAATAATTTAATAACATTTTAGTCAAGGCAAATGCGTTTTTCTCACATTAATTAGATAATCATTGGTCATCACTCGTGACGCTGTAATCGCCGTTTGCGAGCGCCGATTACGCGAAAACTGGGAAACGGATTTTTAGACGAAAGAACGGGAAAACTTCGATTTCAAAATTTGTGACTTTGTTTCTCATTTCGTGATATTTTCGGAATATTCATGATCTATTTCAGATTCTTTTACTTTTGTACCCTGTAGATACAAATACAAAAATACAAACGTCAATCGCGATCCATTCCTACACCGCGGTAGCAGAAAACTGCACCGCGGAAAACAATTGAAAGTCACGATTTGCATTCGCGTGATTTCTGCCTAGAAAGGGGGGAAATAAGGGCAGCTGAGTGAAAACCGGGAGATTGAGCGACTTACCCGGGAGATATAGCAAAAAACCGGGAGTTTCCTGGTAAAACCGGGAGAGTTGGCAGCTATGCTATAGTAAAGTGATTGTGCCTAATCGTATAAAAGTGATTGCAGTGCCCCTAGTGGAAAATTTTAAAAGTTAAGATAATGAAACAATGCAAGATAAATAATAATAATTAAAAAAAAAATTCAAAGTTGTAGATCATTGTCTAATGAGTAGAAGTCAACAACAAACTGTTTATTTGACACAATAGGATTATTACAGAATAGCTGTCCTATCCTAGAATGAACAATAAGCACTTACATGAATAGAAATCAAATCTAGTGTAGAGTCTACTTAAAATGCCCTCCATCAGAGAGAATGCACATTTAAATTCCTGGAAGAATATTACCATGTACTTTGCATAGTTGCCAACCTCCAAATATGAAAAACCTGGAGATTTTTGTATGGAAATATGAAAAAAAAAAATACAAGAGACTTTTATATGACAACACAATATATCAGTGATGATCATAGCATTCAGTAGGTATCACACTATTATTTTCAGTAGCAAAGAAAGTGTTTGATATCTGCATTTCTTGCAAACGAAATTTTTTTGTCCACATGCTTTGGGCATGGGCAATATCATCCCCTCTTCCACTGTATGAAATTCAGAAATCTGGCACACAGATCGAGCAATAAGCATATTCACTACTTCAGACAATTTTAAAATAAACTTGAATTTTTTACAACTCTGAAGTAATTGTAGCATGTGGTGAAAAGTGCAAACAACAAACATTTATTAGTTACTCTTCCCATTCCTACTTCGTGGCAAAGAATATTTGCAGTAGCAGAAAATTGACATGTGAAAAGAACCAAAGCAAGTCGCATGACTCGCAATCCATTCCTATCCTGCAGTAACAGAAAATTGACGCGCTGGAAAAACCGAAGTAAGTCACAACTCACATTCACGTTGCCTCTGCTTAGAAAGGGGGAAACTAAAGGCAGCTGACTGAAAACCAGGAGACTGAACAACTTATAGGAAGACCAGGAGATATGGAGAAAAACCGGTAGAGTTAGAAGCTATGACTTTGACAAGCATTGCAGGTCACCATTGCAGACCCTGGTGATACAACTTGTTGACAGATATTTAATGTCTTCTGCATATGCATTCCACTCATATGTGGTGTCAACTCCCACTAATTAGACAAAAATCTACAACTCTATAATTGGCTTTTTTCATCTATCTTGCTTTACTGTCTTCTTTGTTATCCTAATGTTTTAAATTTTCCACTAGAGTCACTGCAATTACTTTTATTCAATCGCACATGGGCACTTTACTTTAAATAGACTTAATGTATACACTCACTAATGGATCTTTTCTTACAAAGTAATTGGGATACTTAAGGATATTTCTAAGAACTCTGCATATAAAACCTGTAGCTCAATGAAACAATTTACTATGTAAATCTCAAAGCCATGTATGTTGTTGTGTTTATGTTGTTATATTGTTATGTTGTTATATTGTTTATGTATGTTATTTGCAGGGGTTGCTCAGGATTTTTGATTACTTTCATCAAAGTATTTGCCAAATAGTGTTTATTCGCTAAATTTTATTACTTTCCATTTAAAGAATTGGTTTGATTTATAAATTCTTAAATTCCAAAGATCATTGCTTTGGAAAATACAAATACTACAGTAGTATACATTACGATTAGCGCACCACAATTTTTAAATTTGACATTGGCAGAATTCATAATCGCCAAAATTTTCACCAAACAGAATTTCTTTCTTTTGCAACCGCTGAGCAGTGGTCAGAAGTAGCGCACTACAAGTAGCGAAACTACAGTAATCACTACCTTTATCGTAGTTTGTAATGTAACATGCTACTAAAAATAAGTAGTGTAGCAAGTAGCACGATACAATAAATCACTCATTTGGATCAAGTTTGGATGCTACTTTTAATGTTACTTCAGTAAACAAACAAGGTGCCATTCTACATATCATGTGATCACCCTTTCTTAATTTGTATGAAATTTAGTGTTCTGTGCAATGGTGTACGATGAATGGCTGCAGGGATGCTGCAGGGTTAGGAAGGTCACTGCCTCATGAAGTTGATTTTTTATATGGATATATTCAGATGTGTTATTTCCCAAAGATCCTGCTTATCTGATTGCAATTTTGAGATACAAGTTCCACTAAAAATGAACAAACATGTTTTTGAATAAATAGTTTTTACTTTTATTTTATTTTATACTTTTTAATAAATAAAATGGATATACATCAACTTTAATTAAACTTTGAAATCAAAGACAACCAAAAATAGGTTTAAAAGTCCTTTAACAAAATCTTCTTTCCTCGAAGTACACAAATTACACGGCCAAAGTGCTTTCGGGCATCACAATGCCTTTCATCAGTGGCGAAGCCTTCGCCACTGATGAAAGGCATTGTGACTTAAGGATTAAGGGAATTAAAGGACTTTTAAACCTATTTTTGGTTGTCTTTGACTTTAAAGTTTATACTTTTATTTTATTTTACTGTTTTCAGAAGTGGGTAAAAGCATAAAGATTGGTAAGCTGGTCAATTTTAATTATTTAAAATAAGTATGTTAAATTACTACAGTATACCCATATCCTCAACTTTTTGTGAAAATTGAAGCTGTGGCAAAATTTGTCTCATAAAAGTAGTTATGTAGTGACTACATTTTAAAAGTAGTTTGTAGTCACTACTTTTTAAAAAAGTAGTTGTAGTTAATTACATTTGTCATACTGTAGTTGTAGATCACTACAATAATAAAGTAGTTTTTTCAACCACTGCATACCTGCCAGCCTGGGAAAATTGGAATGTGTAAAATTTTGCGTGAATGACATTTATAATGATTTTTTTTAAACTACACGCGCAAACGACATTTCTAATGAATTTAACTATGTACAAATACCTGCATTAAAAATCAGGCATAGTACTGGTAGAATATGAAAATTCAGGACACCAATTTTATAAAATTTCAGGACAATAAATTATAAAATAAAAAATATATAAATGTTTTAACCAGTGAAAATTACTTTATAATGAAAACAAATATTTATGTTTGGTAAAACACAGGTTTTCACTAAGAGTAACAAATATTGATCTTTAATAATAATAATTAAAAAAAAGAAAATAGCACTGAATTATGTTCCTGCCAAAATGGTTTCCTTTTTATTTACCTAAATTATTGCTTTAATACCACTTATTGGAAAATATTCCTTCACAGAGTTCATACCCATTTTTCAAAATAGAAAAATTTGTATTATGCAAATATAATTAAAAAATTAACCTTAATAATTAACCATAATATGAAAATAAGCTATTTCAATCGATCTAATATGCAACATTTAAATGATGGAGATGGATGGAAAAATATATTAACGTACTTTCGGCAATTCACGCGAAGTAACTAAATTGCGCAATCGCACTGTTTATGCGAAAATAATTAAGAAATTAACCGTAATAATTAATCAGAATATAAAAATAAGCTAGTTCAGTCAATCAAAAATGCAATATTTAGAAGATTGAGATGGATGGAAAAAGATACTTTTGTTCTCTCGGCGATTCATAAGAACAAACTGAATTGCGCAATCACACTGTTTATGCGAAAATAATTAAGCCTAGTTATGCCGTAATAATTAATCAGAATATGAAAATAAGCTAGTTCAATTGATCTAATATGCAGCATTTAAATGATGGAGATGGATGGAAAAAGATACTAACGTACTCTCGGCAATTCACGCGAAGTAACTGAATTGCGTAATCGCACTGTTTATGCGAAAATAATTAAGAAATTAACCGTAATAATTAATCAGAATATGAAAATAAGCTAATTCAATCGATCTAATATGCAACATTTAAATGATGGAGATGTATGGAAAAAGATACTAACGTACTCTCGGCAATTCACGCGAAGTAACTGAATTGCGTAATCGCACTGTTTATGCGAAAATAATTAAGAAATTAACCATAAAAATTAATTTGAATATGAAAATAAGCTAGTTCAGTCAATCAAAAATGCAATATTTAGAAGATTGAGATGGATGGAAAAAGATACTTTTGTTCTCTCGGCGATTCATAAGAACAAACTGAATTGCGCAATCGCAGTGTTTATGCGAAATTAATGAACAAAATAACATTTTAGCGATTTATGCTGAATTAGACCTTTGAAGTATATTTATTACTTTCATAAAATAAGCGATCGAGATCTTCATTTACATTACACGCGGCCGTAACTCTCCGTTAATTTGATTGGTATTACCCTGCATTTTATTATAGATTTGCTACGATCCCGGGAATGGTAGAAATCCGTGCTGAAAAAGCGAAAAATGGTGTTTCCGAGGAATTATACCACGTCTGGTTAATTGATAAATTTCAAACAAAAAAAGCCGGAGAATTTCGCCGAAGATTGATTTCCTAGTAATGTTAAAAAACTCAAATAAATGCGGAAATGCGTAAAATATAGCAATATATGCGTAAAAGCGTAAAGAGTAGTTAAAATGCGTAAACTTTACGCATAATGCGTAAAAGTTGGCAGGTATGCCACTGCCCCTGAGTTTGTATATTTTTGCTGAGTACTGAGTCACAATCTCATATGCACAGCAAAAAAAGTGTACAGAAGTAATTTATAAATTAGGCCATTTGATTCAACAATTTCTTGTACATGAATTTTATTGAAAACTAAAGAGAAAATGTTTCAGTTATAAATGGTTTAAAGAAATAAAACTAGATGTGTAATATATGAGACAAATAGCAAAAGGTTAAGATTTCAAAACCATTTGGAGCCTATCTGCATTAAATGGTTAAATATACTTACAGTATCCCAATATTCAGGATGACTAGCCGGCTCATCACAGACAGTAATTTCTTCCATCTTATTCTCTGCTTGGAAAAAATGCCACTTTATCCATTCTAATAGCTTATACAATATTCTGGAGCCTATGAGAAATAATACTTAAGAACTGGAACCTAAATAACTTAATGCTATAAAATATTCAATGTCAAATGCTTGTAAATTTTACAAAGATGCTTTTTTTGATATAAAAATTTTGTTTTGTACTTAAATTTAATTTAAATAATGCTGTGATTCTACATGTATGTAGGTTTCAATACATAAAGTGTAAAAAATCTGATGTGGACAGCATATGACTTTCCTTCTATAATGTACATCTGTCATAGTGAAAAAATGGTGTAAAGAACCATGGCACAATGTTTTTAATGTTGAATTGTACATATGATACTTTTCAGATGACAACATGTAATACTATTTCAAAGTACCCAATGAAATACCTTATATTTTGAACTCTATATTGACAATTATCAATATTAATAGTATCCACAATATGCAACATAGTCATGTTAACATATTTTAATAATTAATCACTTTGGCATCATTTTTGTAATTTTGACAATATTTTCATCGATCTGAGGCAAAATATCACTGAGTTGGTGATATTTTGCTAAATCAGTCACTAAGTTCATGAAATTTATCACCAAGCTTTACAGACAAACAGAAGGAAGAGCTTTCCTTATATATAAATAACCATTGGTGAATTGTTAGATGTCAAAATACAAAATTATTACCCAAAATATCTTCTCTTGTAAATGGAACAAACTAGATCCACAAGAATAAAGGTAACTAATTTATCATATAGTATTACATATGAAAAGTGAACATATTTCACAATAGATAATACTTTTTTAATTTTATGTGATTTTTTAATAAATTTATAATAAAAATGTGCAATATCTCAAAAATGGTTTATGCTAGCATTCTAAAGTTTGTGTCATTCATTTTCTAACAAAAAATGACATAAGAAATGATCATTAATGTAGCAATATTGAAGGTTTTGATTTTTTTCAAATTTCATTAAAAAATTTGGAGATTTCTAAATATTTGATTGCATTTAAAATCAACAGAGTTCTAGTATTCACCGATTGTAATATTTCTACCAAATTTTGTTTGAAATGCTTTATTCGTTTGTGATATATTGCATCCTCAGACCCAAATCTTACACTATTATGCTTCGAATTTAAACGATTGCTTTCTTAATTGCCAAGATACTATTCAGGGTTATGTCTGACAGACTAGAAGCCTAGATAGGAGAAATTCCATACCTGCTGTTTTATAGTAGAACTGGTAAAATAAATTAAAAACTTATCAATTTTTGACTTATGCTTGAAAATTAAAATATAAGGTATTTTGGTACTGTGCCAAAAAATCCTGACTCTACTAAAAAATGATATTTAAAACTTATCAACTTTTGACTTATATTTGAAAATTAAAATATAAGGTATTTTGGCACTGTGCCCCAAAATCTTGACTCTATTAAAAAATGATATTTAAAAATATTTTATAATTTGTTTGCATGAAAGAAATATTCTTAAATTGTTTCTGCCTACATAATAAAGCTTTTTCAAAAAGCAAATGAATGAATTAACAGTTAATTAAATTTTGTATTACACTTAATTACATTACTAAACATCTGAGCACAGTAAACTGAGTGTATTACATGCAGGGAGCACAGTCAGTGATGATATATGCAAGTTATAGAAAAAAAAAAGTTACTGCTAGCTGTAGGCATTATAGCTAGCTGCAAGCACCTTAAAACAAATCCTTCACAGAATATGAAGTTGCAAAATTAGATTAGATAAAATACAAATTTTAAACCCTTTATAAAATTACAAAAAATTTCATTCACAAAAATTAATTTAATTCAACATTTCTTGCTATTAAAGGATGTTAGGAAATCCGTCTATGCACATGTGTATGACATTCTAGAATATATTGTATTTTGTGATTGTGCTAGCTATCAAAGTAACCATACAAGGAGAGCATAGGTCTTTCTGTAAAAACTAACAAAAAAACTAATAAAAACTTGTCATAAACTAAAAGACAAGTTTTGTCTTTTAATTATGAGCATTTCAATAAAAAAAAATGTATGCATTTCATACTGATTGTAATATTTGTACATAACATTTATTGCTTGAGCTACCTTCTAGAATAATGAACTTATAGAGACCATTCAGGTTTCAAAGCAATTTCCCAGGTCCAAGAATTAAATGATTAATTTTAATTTAAAATTAAGAAAGGCTAAAAAATTCACCTATTTATCCATAAAGTAAGTTTTTTGGAGGAAATTTTAAAAGGCAATGCTCCAATCTGCTTAAAGTGTTTTATTTCCTTTTGGATTGATTTTCACTTACAAGATTTTCACTTTCAAGGTTTAAAAAAGATTTAATTGTGAAAGATTAATTTTTTTCTCACAATATTTAAATCCGTTAATCTGTAGTGAATATTATGTATTGAGCACATCAAATTTTTAAGTATCTAGTTGGAAGTTAAACCAAATAAAATCATTCACAAATATGAATACTATAAAGCCTGATAAGTTACAAGTGTTTTTTTTTTTACTTGCACAAAATCAGAATAAACAAGAAAGATCAATCATGCATAAGCATTGATTATGAAACACTTTCCAACTGAAATGTAATTTGATTTAAAAATTTCTAAAATGTGATTCATTCAGTGGTAATATCTTTTACATTATCACAGTACTACAGTAATTTATTATACTTAAATATTTAAAACTGTATCGAAATATAAATCATCTGATTCTTTATGCAAAATCAATGAATATTTCATTCATATAACTTGTATTCCAGACTCCAGAGCTAAATAATTTTGTGTGAAAAAAATTCAGCAATTCTTATGTAATTCATCTTACAATCGCTTGAGATATTTGCATTCTGCATATGTTAAAATTAGGCTTCCTTGAAGAAATAATAAAAGTTTAGGGATCATTTAAAATCACAACTATTGTAATTGCATAGGCACGGAATTTAGATACACAGATAATACACAGATAATATATATGTGTATGTGTATGTACTTAAAGTATTGGAATCGTGCCGAAGATCGGAACTCGAATTTTCAAAGTATCTACACGTTTTGGGACTTCTAGAACACGAAAAAACTACTTTTAGGAAGACGTCTGTGTGTGTAAGGGTGTATCTGTGTATGTTTCTGTGTGTCTGTGTGGATATTACATCCACTCTAATTGAAAAACTAATGGACCGAATTTCATACAATTTGGTAGGTATGTTTTTTGTGGGAAATCCTGATGTTCATTAGATTATAGTACGATTCGTAATAAAAGAATCTGCCTTCTTTGCGAAATGGCCGCAGAAATTGCCTTTATCCACTCTAGCTAAAATCTAATGAACCAAATTTAACAAAATTTGGAGTATAATATTTCAATAACCTACAAGTGATTTATATACCAAATTTAACAAAATTTTGTATATAAATCATTTGTAGGTTATTCTACTACGATTCGGGAAAAAGGAACGGGCTATTTTTGCGAAATGGCCAGCAAAAATCGTTATATATAAAAATAAAAGACTACGTGTGCTCAATTATATCAATTAAATTCCTATTTTATATATGATTTTTGACAACAAAAAGAATATGACTAACCCCATTACTCTAGGACAAGCCGTTCTTGAGATATTCTAGTTTTTTCGCTACGCCACCTTTGACAATAAGTTCAGCTATCAAATGAGAACTTAATTTAAGTTTAACGTGCAAATTCAATGTCATTTAAAATACTTATGTTGTGCAGATAAACTCAAATTATCATTGAATAAATAAAGAGAACGAATATGAGTCTGCAGGGAAAGACATGTGCTGTCCACATCAGAATTTTTAACAATATTACACCAATGATTTATAGAAGTGAACGGGGATTATTTTCAGGCCATTTCGAAAAAAATGTATGATCTATATGTAAAGATCCATCAAATTTTTGTCGAATAAAATGTTCAACAAATTTAAGCTGTGTACCAAATTTTAACTCTCTAGGACGTAGGAAAGTGCATTTAAAATGCCATCAATTAAATTTATCATGAAGAGTTATATAAAATTTAAAAAAAATGAAAAATTGTTATCTACCAAATTTATTTTAAAATATGAAGCCACTCCCATATGCAAAACGTTTAAACAAATGGAGAGATATTTATTATATAATATCTCTCTCTTTTCTTTCTGGAAGATATCCCAAAGTCAGAATTTAATTGAATTTGTTTTTTTCCCTATATTAAATAATTTTTTTAATTAAAAAACTACTTAACATATTTTACTGAATTTTTTTTTATATATTCTATGGGATAATGTGAATATTTCCTAAAAATTTCGAAGCAATTCGTGAATTTTAAATTTACTTAAAAAATGTTTGAAAAATTAGGTCCCATAGGGTTCAATGTATTTCATTTTTTCAACCCGGGTTCAATAAAAAACTAATTGGGTGATATTATTTATTTATATTCCCATAGGTCCTACAGACCGTCTGAACAACATACTAAAATTTCATTTTGATAAACTCATTTTTACGGCAGTTATCGTGCTAACGGACAGACAGACAGACAGACAGACAGACAGACAGAATGAACAAAGTCATAAACACTTTTCAACTTTGTTGTAAAGTGTTAAAAAGAGTAACTAATCTGAAAATTTTATAAATATAATAAATATATAAAAGGCAATTTTCTTTTTTTTTACCTGAATGACAATCAATAATTAAAGATTGTAATAGATGCCATAACAATTCAATGTCAGAAAACATGTCCCTCTGCAAATAAAAAAAAATCAAACATATATAAAATGCTAAGGATCAATTTATATTCTTATGTAGAAAAAAAAGAAAGAAACTAAACAAGCAAAGTACATTTAAATTATTCAAATTTATAACATAACATTTGACATTGCATTTGAGTGCATGAAAATATTCTGAGACTTATGCCTTGAAACGACTTATATTAAAAGAAAGCAATATGATTGATATCTCTACGTATAATAAAACAGAGTGTGTGTGTTTGATGGGGAACGCTTCTGGGGCGATCCACTAGGGAACACTTCCGAGACAATCCACTGCTCGAGAATCAAAATAAAAACGTTTTACATTTGCTGCCATCTACTGGCCGAAAATATAATTAAAGTTCTCGCAAGTTGAATCGATTAGAAACTGCCCCAATAATATTCTCAAAAAAGCTTCTTTTTGATTTGTGATGCTCTTTGAAGCAATTGAAGTAGCTTTCATTTTTTTTTTCTAAGTTCATCCTCGCAGATAATTGCCCTACCAGAGCTGAGAGATATTGTAAACAAACCCTGGATGTGATTCTTTTTCCGTGATTCATTCACCATGTTAATTGGAGATTCTGTACAGTAACATTTTTTAATATTCTTATATATTAAGATAAAGACAAACAGAATTGATATAATTATAATGTTTATTTATTTTCGTATATTAAAATATTTTTGTCAAAAATAAAATACTCAATACTCAAAACGATACGAGTTTAGGAAATGTTTGATTTTGCTGTTAGCAATTGGCAACTATAGTTTGTATTTTCATTTTTAAGCAGTTTTTTTATTATTTTTTCGGTAACGTTTCTTTAACAGTAACAATTCTTCTTACAGTAATGATTCTTTACAGTAACGTTTTTTGATATTCTTATAAAGACAAACAGAATTGATTTAATTACATTGCATGTTCACGGGTTGGAAGTAAGGATAATCTTCATATCTTAGCTCAAAATGATAGAACAGCTAATATTGTGCATCCAGAAGCTCGTCAATATTAATAACGGGTTATTAAATGATAACTTAAATGATATTTAACATAAATGATTTTTAATATAATTTATTTGATATTTTACAGAAATTACTCTTCTCTTACTGTACATACATTTTTTACATCTTTTCTAACTTTAATTTAGCCATTTCCACAAATATTATGTCGAAAAGGCCCATATTATACTTGATACAATTTATACATTTTAGCTGCAAAGAACTATGTAATTTTTAGGGGGGAAAAACCACTGAATGAGAAAATATGCCTATAGCAGAACCCGCCTCATTTAGAAGTGTGTAACAAAAGGGGTAACACATCCATGTACTCTACCTCAAAAAAGGTGGATGTGGAAATGAGTACAAAGGAGTAGCACTTTCTTTATTTTTACACTTCAAAACATGTGATCACAATTACAAGATTTAAACACATGATATAAATGTTTAATTGCATTTTTCTTTTTCATATTTTATTTCTTGCCCAAGTATGTTCTTATGTTGATCAAAGATTTTTGATGTTTTTTTCATTTGACTGCACCCATTTCGCCTAACTATGCCAACCTACCATTGTCTGGTACAGCTGTCGATTCTCACCCTAACAGCCACCTGGTTGACCTGCAAGGTCCAACCACTTCCATTATCATGCTGAGAGATAGTTTTTAAATGAGCAACATCCTGTTAGGCACCCAGGGCCTGCCCATAACTTTGGTAAAAAATCGATATTTGCACATTTTCTGGTAGCTGTACCAGAAGAAGGCTGGTCACTGTAGGCAGCTAGTAATTAATAAATCTTTTTCAACATATTTTAATATTTCTGAGCTTAATTACCTCAGTTAATATCAATTTTACCCAGTTATCTCTATTATACAGAGTTTTCACACACCTAAAGTTGCCCCCGGCCACACAGAAAGCTACCATTAGCCTATGGGTTGGTCGTGTGGTCTGGGTTTTCTACACCTAAAGTTGCCCCTGGGGCGCGGTAGCCCATTGGTTAGCGCACTGGAGTTGCACTCGGTAGGCCTGGGTTCGATTCCAGCCACTGCCAAAACTGCCGCCGTGTTCACGCGGAGTACATTCACGTTAAACATGTGGGTCCATAAGTCCTTCCAAGAGGTTGGTGGTAGGGGAAGGAGGGTACGGTCCCTGTGGATGCCTCCCCCACTGGGTTCCGGTCTAAATTGGGTGGCACTTCCTGGCCATCCAAACAGTTGCCTTACACCTTTCTGGTAGGTCGGACGGTCTGGGTCTCAACAACAACAACACCTAAAGTTGCCCGGCCATCCAAATGGTTGCTCAAGTCTTCGGATGAGTCGGACGGTCTGGGTCTTCAACACCTAAAGTGGCAATGACTAATTTTGTTTGAAAATAGTAGCTTAAGCTATGCGAATGCAGCTTTAAACCCGGGGCAACACCAAATAAATTCTAATATATTCTAGTATTCACATAAAATTTTAAAAGAATTCATTCTTAAGTTATCGTGTCCTGTCCACACTTTAAAACACACATACGGACAGCCATCTTTTAAAAAGTGTTCAAAATAAGGGGGTCTTAAAATGTGTTTTTTTTTTAAATCTTGAAAATTTCAGAAAAACAATGCTTTATACATATAAGAAAGTAAAAAATGTAAATTGAAATAATCCAGTTGGTCCAAGCTCAACAGTCTAACAATTATTTTGCAAAAGTTGGCAGCAGTCAATAAAATATGATTAAAAGAAAATCATTGTAGATGAACAAGCACTGCCCATTGTTGACATAACTTAGAGCAATGATTGCCTCCAAAGTTGGGTATGCAAGTCAATATGTGAGGGTATATCAAGAAAATTCAATATTTTCTTTTTGCACTTTTTTCCCTAAGACAAGTTTTATATTAACAGAAAAAATAAAAAAGTAAATTAAAGAATAACAAATATTAGCTTAAATTTTTAAATTACATGATCATGAATGCAATAATATTCTGATTATATACAGATTAGTTTACAAGAATACCTGTTTAGAACAAAAACCATTCTTTAACTAATACATGAAGCAGGGTGCAAAATAAGGGAATATTATTTAGTAACAAACTGCTAATCAGAATTTCATTTGTTTAGCAGTTTCAACATTTTGACTAGCAGTTCACAATTATTATTTCACAATTTTTTTAAAAATGCACCTAAAAGTATATTGAGATGTCAGGTTTGAAAAAAATAAAAACAACACATAGCTTACTTTATTTTATTTATTTATGTGCAATAAGATTACCATTAGAGAAATCATGTTCTTATTCAGAATCCGACAAAGAAACCTATTTTGCTCACTTTCTGTGTTTTAACCGGCTTTAAAAAAAGAGAAATATGCAAATGCAGGAGGGAAATTTGTAGTAAGGAGCAATGTGCAGTTATGACAAGGTTTTTTTTTTTCCCCACTCGTAGATCATTTGCCACGATTTTTAAAATTATGTCACAAAATGCAATGCAAATTAATTTTTACATCACAAGACACAAACTTTCCATTGTAATTTGCGATGCAATACCTCCTATTTTGCACCCTGACATGAAGCCTTCACATTAAAGTCAATGCCCGTTCAAAACCTAAAGTTAAAAAAATTCAATAGCTGCATTTACTATAGGAGAAACCCTAGTAGGGGTTAAACGATCAAAATAGTTGAGACCACTGGTACAGAGATCTTATACATAATATTTTGAAGACAAATTAAGAGGCATATTTCTTCAAGTGCATTGAAGATCACATGCTTGATAAGAAATTCATTTAAAATTTGATTTTCACCAATGTGACAAAAACATAACATACATCTAGTAAAAACAAAACATGTTTATTACAAAATTAGTAGAAACACGTCAACTAATTAATGCTTTTAAATTAAAGACAACCAAAAAATAGGTTTAAAAGTCTTTAATTAAAATCCCCTTCTTACGATGTACAAAATCACATGGTCATAGTGCTTTTGAGCACTATTATGCCTTTCGTCAGTGGCAAAGTGAAAACAAGGTGCGAACATGTGCTTAAATATAGGCCATAACCACCAAGCAAAATGTTCAAATCAATCAATAACGTAAATTGATTGATATGTAAATTTTGTCTGGCGGTTATGGCCTATTTTTAAGCACATGTCCGTACCTTGTTTTCACTTCGCTACTGACAAAGGGCATAATAGTGCCCGAAAGCACTATAGCAGTGTGATTTTATACGTCATAAAAGGAGATTTAAATAAAATACTTTTAAACCTATTTTTTATTGATTTTAAAATGTTTATTATTAATGAACTTTTTATAATATTCGAAACAGAGATTGGCAAGCACAATAAAAAGGAGGCAGAGTCCCTTATTGTTACAAACAAATTACATTAAAATAATTGGATCCAACTACTATACAAATATTTGTAGATGAAAACTTCATTAATAAAACAACAGGAAACAAAAATAAAAGGCATTGACCAGTTTTGAAAGCAAATTGTAATCCTTCTTCAGGGTAAAACAGACAAATAAGTCTGTTAAAAGAAAATTTTCTGTAGAAGAAAAGAATAACAAACTGAAAGCCAGAAAATTAAATGCACAAACTTGGGAGAAATGAAACAGATTGAAGGAACTTTAGAAGGATATAAATCATTCACTTAAGTCAAATTACAGTAAAAAATAACCAAATATACAAGACTATGAAATTAAGTAGCGTGTAATAAAAGATAAAGGAAACAGACTGTTCAATGACTTAAAAATATCTTAAAATTGATAAAATATGGTTAATTTACTGAACTTCATTGAGAAAGGAAAAACAGATAATAAAAGAAGATGTCTGTGTATGCCTTCGGTAGAGGAAAATCAACGCTTCGGACAGTCATTAAATTCAGTACTAGGTTAGCTGAACTCCTGGTACAATAGGCCTTGTCAAACATTATTTAAATTCCAATCAGTTCAAAAGTTTTAAAACTGAAATGTAGCCAAAAATTCTGCATTTTAAATCACTTTATTGAGCAGATGAAATTCTGCTTGACTGCAAAACATTTTTTTTTCGCAGGTGTTTATTCTGCAAACTATGTCTCAGACTTCGAGTGCTATTAAATTTGAAATTTTCTAATTTCATGAGTTTTAAAGATTAATTTTCAATTTATGGAATATAGGATTTTAATACTATAAGTGTCCTGAAATTTTAAATTAAATAAAAATAATTTATTTAAAGATTTTAAAATATATTTATTTTTATTTTTAGCTTCAAAACCAGCTTATTTATCGAGACAGATGATGATTCATCAAGAGTGTTTACAGCTGGAGAACATAGCGGTTATAGTCTGCATGTTGAATTCGAATTGGTAAACTAGTGTGTGTGTGACTGTACATGCATTTAAACTCAAAAATTCCGTCTGCTTTTAGATTCATAAATTCAATTAATCACTGTTTTAACCCCTGGACAAAATCGATACAAACTGGTTTTGGAAACAAAAATACTTTCCTTAATATACAACTGCTCTGGGTCAAGTTTACTTATCTAATTTACGAAATTGGTTGTCTCCTTTATTTTGTGTTACATGCTACTTAATTTCAGTCTTGTATATTCAGTCCCTTTTTACTGTAGTTTGGTTTAGTGAATTATTCACACTCTTCCGTTGTTTGCTTATTCAATTTCACTCCTCCATTTGCTAATTTTGTTTTTCATACTTTCTGTTTGGTAATGATTTTCTTCTTGAATCATGCAAAAAAATTGTTTGTTAACAGACATTTTCTTGGTTTGCTGGTGTGATTCTTCAATCTATCTTATTCTGAAGGAAGAGATATTATTTTGCCTCCAAAGTCACCTTTTATCATTGCTATTTTGTTTTACACTGTTTAAAAAATGAAGATGTTCATCTACAGGTATAAAAATAATTAAAATAAGAATTGTTTATACTTACAAGTTCAACCAATTCCTCATCATTTGTTGCCTCTATAGAAAATTAGAAGAAAAAAGCATGAGATAATTAAAGCATTTAACACAGATAATTATAAGACTGAATATCTGATAATTGTCAATTTGTTTAAACAAAAAGAAAGAAAAATTGTTTTATAGTTTCTAGAAACTTTTGCTTGGAATAAGTTCTTGGAAATGTCTTATAAGATTTCTAATGATGATAGAGGTCCGTAAAATTTTGAAATTATTCTTAAATATTATATTTAAGCTAGAACGATATATATATCCAATATTTTTTAAATGAATTTATTCTTACATTATAGCTACAGTTACATATATAAAAAAATAACATGGTTAAAAAATGGTTAAAATTTAGAAATATATATACAAACATTCTATGTGGGTCATTCCATGTCAAATCAACACAGTCCTCTAACCTGACTGATGCCAATTTTTTTTAAAACTTGGCTATTTTGTTGCCTACTCATATATAAGGCTCTATGCAAAATTTATATATTTCACCAAGGAGTAAATAAAGACACTGAGCTGCAACAATTATGATATTTTAAATATTGCAGCTTTCCCAGCTATTGGAAAATCCAGGTTGAAAACTAAGCTATCGAAATAATATCCACTCGATCCAAAATCCAATTACACACACTTGCAAGACTTTAAAAGAGCTACAAATTCTTGCTTATTGCTCATAGCTAGCAGTTTTAGTTTTTGAGATATAAGCATTACAAACTTGTAAAACGAAACATTTTCAATCTTCTTCAACATGACAAGATGATTATTCGAAAACTAAGCCAGTAAGGTTCAATAAATTAACTTTTTTTTCTTCTTCAAAAATTAGATTCAGAAACTAAAATTGCTAATACATATTTTTGTCGCTTACTATTTATATCTATCTTTTGAAGTTTGAGTGAATGTAAGAAAAATTAAAAAATCACTGGCTCGGACAGATGCTTTAAATGTTTTCTAAAAAGTTCCAAAGTAATAAAATTATTTTATATATTCATAATCTGGACCAACAAAACAAGAAAAAAATATGTACATCTTTATCCATCAGGATCGGAGAAATTGGCATCCTAAATGTTTGCATTTTTCGTAAAGTTTCAATTTCCACCACAGATACCCCAAACGTAGATGTTATTCACATTGTAATAATAATAAACCTTCAAGAAAAGGATATCAAGTTTACACCTCGAGTTTCAGCTGTCAAAAAATATTTGTTATTTCTGAAATAGAACACCATCACAGTAAAATCGATCTTAGACAAATTGTCTGATTCCCTTCAAAAACTAGGATCAAAACCAGGATCCATGCATTATCCATGTTTTCAATAAATAAAATAATCAGCAAATGATCGAAATTCAAACAGACCAAGTATAAATGCAAAAATTTAATTGTACACAAAATTAAACCACAACTAACCTGCAAATATCTCAAGGCAAAACGTAATAGAATGTTACACATCAGGTCGAACGGAGAATATGACGTCACAGCCAATCATGGGGCATTTTGTGTTTGCTCAGATTTTGCGGTTTCTCTTTTCTTGATATTTAAATAAATAATTGTTTTAAGAGATTTTCGCTTGGATATTTGGAATCAGAAAAAAAATTCTCTTTATGAATTGGTTTTAAGAGTTTTAGAAAAAAATTGGAATTGTCAAATGAATGGAAAATCCGAAGGACTCCTGTTTACCTCTAATAGAACATGTAAATTACTCCCAAAATTTTAAAGGAACTCATTTTAAAGCATATCATCATGTTCCAGGGACCTAAAAATTTTCATAATAAAAAAATATATTTTTATATGATTCACGTTTAAATTATTCTAAAGACATATTCTTTCTAGCAATTATCAAATGTGCATAAAAAATTATGTAAATGTGCATTACAACAATCTTAAACGGAAGGAATATGGTGCACATGATTTTTAACACTTTTGATTAACAATAAGAATTTTAACAGCTTAGCACGCATCTATCTTCATACAGATATATATATCTGTATAAAGATCAGTATATTTGAATAAATAAATTCTGGACCTGGCAGACTACCACTCTGGATAGGGGACGATAACTCATTACTGGGGTGGTTAGGGCCTACAGCAAGCAGTGGTACCAAAGTATAAATAAATAAAATAATAATATAAATAAAAGAAACTTTTTGTAAAACAAATCAGTATCTTAACAGAGTACAAACTATATTGCAGTAGAAGAATGGTTCATTTTAAATTCTAATTTATCCTTTTGAAATGGTCGCATTCCTAAATACCCAACACATTATTTTAATGGTGATATAGAAAAGTCTTATTTCATAAATAATACATTTAAAAAATAGTTTTTCTGAATAAAATAAGTAATAGTTATCAAAATTTTAGTTAATGCAAGCAGCAGATTGCAAAAGTGTAAAATATTTTCACAATTAAATGAAATATTGTGTAAAAATGTCATTTTTTGTGACACTATTGCAAAATAGCCCTTCATTTCATTAATATGTTTGAAAAATAATTTTTTGTATAGAACACCATAGCTGCCAACCTTGGAAAATGAAAATTAGAGAGATTTTTAAATATTCGCAATTCGCGACAGAAATCGAAAAATCGCACAGCGCGATAACAATTTCTTTTTTTACAGAAAGCATAATAGGGATTTTTGAAGACAGAATAGGGATTTTTTCCCTCTACTACAAAACTGCACCATAAAAAACAGACAAATATGATAAAAAATCTGTATTGTATCTATAAACACAATTTAATTTCAACGAATACAAAAGAATTAAATCATCTTTTAAAAAATAAGCACATTCATTAGAGTTATTCTCATCAGAGTCTATAACAATGTTCATTACACTGAATATGATGCATAAAGAAAAATGTCATTGGTTACTGTTTAATAATCATTCACATGTCTTTGACACAGAAACACTTCTCTGCAGATAAAATATTGAATAAAAGAAATCTTTTGTTAAGTAAAAATACAGCACATAAAAGTCCTTCTTACTACTTAAAAATAAAGTAGTAGCTCTTTTTGCTTTTTTTAAGAACTCCTTACTAAATTCTTCACTATCCCTTCACAGAGTTCATACCGATTTTTCAAAATAGAAAAATTTGTATTATGCAAAAATAATCAAAAAATTAACCTTAATAATTAGCCATAATATGAAAATAAGCTAGTTTAGTCAATCTAATATGCAACATTTAAATGATGGAGATGGGTGGAAAAAGATACTAACGTACTCTCGGCAATTCACGCGAAGTAACTGAATTGCGCAATCGCACTATTTATGCGAAAATAATTAAGAAATTAACCACAATAATTAATCAGAATATGAAAATAAGCTAGTTTAGTCAATCAAAAATGCAATATTTAGAAGATTGAGATGGATGGAAAAAGATACAATTGTACTCTCGGCGATTCATGAGAACAAACTGAATTGCGCAATCGCAGTGTTTATGCGAAATTAATGAACAAAATAACATTTTAGCGATCTATGCTCAATAACCTTTGAAGAAGTATGTTTATTACTTTCATAAAATAAGCGATCGAGATCTTAATTTACAATACACGCGGCCGTAAATCTCCGTTAATTTGATTGGCATTACCCTGCATTGTATTATGGATTTGCTACGATCCCGGGAATGATAAAAATCAGTGCTAAAAAATGCGGAAAATTGGTGTTTTCGAGGAATTATACCATGTCTGGTTAATTGATAAATTTCCAACAAAAAATGCCGGAGAATTTCGTTAGTAATCCGGAGGCCGGAGAAGTCACAGACTATAGTATTCTGTGGGAGAAGTAATGAAAAATCCGGAGTCTCCGACCAAAATCCAGAGAGTTGGCACGTCTGCATAGGGATTTTTTTAGGAAAATCCCTTTTGTAGGGATTTTTTCTAATTATTGTAAAAATTCGGGAGATTTAGGAATTTTTCGGGAGTTCGGGAGATTGCCTCAAAATTCGGGAGACTCCCGGAAAAATCGGGAGATTTGGCAGGTATGGAACACACAATAATTATCAAAATTTTAGTCGACACAAAAAGATTAACAATATATACCATGGAAAGGATCGCATGCAAATTCAATTTTTCATGATACTGTTGCAAAATAGCCCTTCATTTCATTAACATGCTAAAAAAATAGTTTTTTTTTATATATATAACATGCAATAATTATCAACATTTTAGTCGATAGAAAAATTGCAAAAGATGTAGAAAGATAATCAATCATTGGACATCTCTCTCACGATGCAGTGGAAATCATAGCTTATAAGTGCTAATTTCAAAATCCCAGGGAGATTTCCAGATTAAGAACAAGAAGATTTTGATCAAAAAATTCGTGGCATTTTCGAAACATTCATTTAATCAATCTCATGACATTTTTCTCACACAGTAATTAAATACTTTTGAATGACAATGAAAAAAGAATTAATCTTACCCAAGGATTTCAGAAAGAGAAAGAGCAAAATTCAAAATCCTGGATTTTCAGAAACAATTCAATTTAAAAAAAACCAACCCACTATCACCCAATATTATGAACTGAATTTCAGAAATTGTGAGCAGTGCACGTTGAAACACTCTGCTCACAACCCCCATTGGCAAGTAATTCAGCAATTTTTATTTCTAGACAAACAAACAAATATGAAAAGGAATCCACTGGAAGATTATTAGTTTAGATAATAGGGCGATGATATCACAGCTTGTCTAACCTGTAATACTTAGCCAGTCTTTAAAACTTTTGCTGTCAAGTCAGAATCCAGATAATGTCATAGATGAATTGGCATACCTTAGTGATTATCTAATAACCAATAATTCAGATCGAAATACAAAACAACGATCCGGATTCCTAATTTGATGCTATTATATTCCTAAGATTGGTGCTATTATACTCCTTGATAAAAAAAAAAACACCACTACTGGATGATATAAATATGTACAACAAATGCAACTTTTTGTTCAGACAATTACATCAATAAAAAAACAAATCTCAAGTGTTGTCCACTACTTAACATAAAAGTAACAAAAACTTATTACTAATTGTAGATAAATATAAGAAAATGGAATCATCTATGACTAGTTAAAAAAACTTACCAGACGAAGAATCTAATTCTTCAATACAAGCTAAGAGAACAGAACGGTACTTCTGGCTTATTTTAGAAACCCTGTGATAAAATTAACATAGAAAATTTATAAAATTGCTTTCTTTCCAGTAATATACAGTAACAACACATTTCTGACACTTCTAAATATCAGATCATCAATTAATTGGGACTAGTTGTTATACAGTCAATATTCATTACAACTATCTATTAATACTATCTATTAATACATAATCATTAAAATCAGAATCAGTTTTAATTCTCAATACATTCATAGCAGCTATACCAGTAAAGTATTAGATTACTTTTAGATACTAGTGTACTTAGAATAAACATTTTGCCAAAATTTGCAATTCCCTTTCCATATATATAGTCAATACCACAATTTTCATTTTAATATTTTCATATCTCAAAATCTGATGTGAGCAGCATATGACTTTTTCTACACAATGCAGGTATTTTACTTCATTCAATATGAAACATTGATGGACACGATCCAAGGAACAATGTTTTTAACATTGAAAAGTACACTGACATTTGGCACTCATCTGAATGACAACATACAAAATTATTTTGATGTACCAAATTATCTTATATTCTACGCAAATCCAACTTGACAACTGAAAATGTTGCTAACACCTACTAAGTAATATACTTCCTTATATTAAAATATGCTAAATAATTATTAATCCATTAATTTGGTATCATTTTTGTCAATTTGGCAATATTTCACCAAATGGACACCAAATTTATCCCGACGTATTACATCTTTGATACTTACTATGTAATTTAATTATTTATTTGAAAAATATGCAATATCTTGAGAACAGTTCAAACTAGTGCTCAAAAGTTTGTGTTATTCATTTTAGAATAAAAAATTACATATAAAATGATTATTTATTTAACATTATTGAATGTCATGATTTTTTTCAAAAATTCATTTGAACATTTGGGGCTTTTCCGAACATTCTATCATGTTTAAAATCAATAGAGTTCCAGTATTCACGAATTATAATAATCATATAAAATCACATTCAAAATGTTCCATTTGCTCATGAGATATCACATCCAGACTCAGACACACACATCACTTCAAAAATATTCAATTCAAGTATGCTTGAAACATGCTCTTCCGTTAAAAACTCAAATTCGAATTTTCGGCTCAATTACAATACACTTATCCCCCGATTTACACGGCACTTGTTTTACACGATTTCACTTTTACACGGTTTATAAATTGACAGATTTCAAAAAATTGATAAAAATCTATATTCCGCTCCATATATGCCTATACAAAGCTTTGATGACATTTTTGAATTTTATTCCTTTGGTAACACTGATGAAAACAACAGGGGATTCCCTGTGTTGTAAAATATATACATTTAGGGGAATCCCCATAATAGGGGAATCCCCGTATGTATTTCACAACAGTAAAGCTATCTGGTTCATGCAAGTACATAGTGCAGAAACATTTTAGCAGCAAAGCTTATATTATTGTGCGTTTATCTTTTGAACTGGTTAAGTTTTCAACATTTATAGTTTTTCTTGCATCTTTATAGTTTGCGTAAATTTGTTAAGGTTCTATAATGTCAAAGGATTTAAAGAAAAATCGAATGAAAAGAAAAGTTATTTCTTTAGAAACTAAAATTCAAATATTAGACCGTCTACATAATAGAGAAAGAGTAACGGATGTTGCTAAATTTTACTCCATGAATGAAGCCACAATAAGGACAATAAGAAAAAATGAAGACTCCATTAGAAAAAGTGTAGCAGCTGGAACCTGCAGCAGTATGAGTACGACTTCAAACGTTAGAGATGTTACAATGGAAAATATGGAAAAAGCCTTAGTGATATGGATAGAAGGCCAAACTCAAAAGCGAATCCCGATCGATACTAATGCTGTTACAAATAAAGCTTTGAAGATTTATCAGTGGCCGTCGACTTCGTCCGATGAAAAGAAGGTATCTTTTTCAACAAGCCATGGGTGGTTCAAGAGATTCAAACAAAGACATTCTTTACATAATCTGAGAATGAAAGGTGAAAGTGCATCTGCTGATTCGGATGCGGCACAACAATATCCGGCAAAACTTGCTGAAATCATTGCCGCTAACTCCTACATTTCTGATCAGGTTTTCAATGCTGACGAGTTCAGATTATTCTAGAAAAAAATGCCGGGAAGAACCTGTATAGCCAAAGCTCACACAAATCAGCTAGTGGTCATAAAGTAGCGTAAAGTCGTATAACAGTTCTTTTCTGTTGCAGTGCTTCTGGCGATTATATGATGAAACCATTGGTGATTAACAAATCAGAATCACCACGACCATTCAAAAGAATAAATATCAAAAACCTTCCCGTCTATTTGATGGCTAATAGAAAAGCATTGGTCACTGCCGTAGCTTTCAATGAATGGTTCCATAACTTCTTTGTTCCAGATGTCAAAAATTATTTAGCTAAAAAGGGATTGCCTTTTAAGGCTCTTCTATTAATTGATAATGCACCAGGTCATCCTCCAGATTTACAACACGAAAATGTAAAAGTTGTTTTTTTACCAAAGAATACAACTTCCTTATTACAGCCATTAAATCAAGGGATAATTTCGACTTTTAAAGCACTGTACATCAAGCAAACTTTCAGGTGTATCTTAGAACAAATGGAGAATGATAAATCTCTTACTCTGATGGATGCTTGGAAGAAATTTACAATTTTAGATTGTGTTAAGCATGTTGGACTGTCATACACTTAGATCAAACAATCAACGATCAACAAATTAACGATTAACAAATCAGAATCACCACGACCATTCAAAAGAATAAATATCAAAAACCTTCCTGTCTATTTGATGGCTAATAGAAAAGCATGGGTCACTGCCATAGCTTTCAATGAATGGTTCCATAACTTCTTTGTTCCAGATGTCAAAAATTATTTAACTAAAAAGGGATTGCCGTTTAAGGCTCTTCTATTAATTGATAATGCAGCAGGTCATCCTAAAGATTTACAACACGAAAATGTAAAAGTTGTTTTTTTACCAAAGAATACAACTTCCTTATTACAGCCGTTAGATCAAGGGATAATTTCAACTTTTAAAGCACTGTACATCAAGCAAACTTTCAGGTATATCTTAGAACAAATGGAGAATGATGAATCTCTTACTCTGATGGATGCTTGGAAGAAATTTACAATTTTAGATTGTGTTAAGCATGTTGGACTGTCATACACTCAGATCAAACAATCAACGATCAACGCCTGCTGGAAAGCAATATGGCCGGACGTTGTTGAAAGTGGAAATGATAAATCACCAATAGAGCATGAATATTCTCAGATCACTGAGTTAGCCCATACTATAGGAGGAGAAGGTTTTTAAGATTTAGCTCAGGCAGATATTGAAGAAATAATGGCGGATGAAGAATTGAATAAAGATGATTTAATTAACATGATTCGTGAAACAAACAAACATGATGAAGACAATGATTCTGATGAAGAGCAATCTGAACCAGTTGCGTTCACAGCAAGAATCATAAGCGTAGGACTTGATTTGGGAAGAAAATTGGGCAACCATTTCTTACAATATGACACAAATGTTGATTGAGCTCTCCGATTCCAGCGAGACCTTCGCAAATGCTTAAATTAATATGAAGAGGTCTATAAAGATTTAGCAAAAAAACCTATGCAATTGTTAATTACCGATTTCATGACAAAGTCTTGTCAACTCGAGATCTTGCCTAATTCGTCAACCATTGAGCCAGAATCGCATCAAGAAAGCTCAAGTGATGAAAGTGACATCATACCTATCAGAAAGAAAAGACTGATAGTACATGAAAGTGATGACAGTGATTAAACTTATAATTAATTTTTAAGGGTCTTTTTGTTTTTTTGTTCTTTGTTCCTAATGTAAAATAAATTAAATATGTTATATTACTACATTCATATGTTTGTTGTTTTATAAACTAAGTATAATTTTAAGTTTTCTAAGATGTCTTACTTTTGTTTTACTTAAATAAATGACTGAATCATGCACATTTTGGGGTTATTTTCGTTTTACACGATTTTACTTAGCGAAATCCAAGATTTCAATTTACAAGGTTTTGTACAGAACCTTTCTTCCGTGCAAATCGGGGGACAGGTGTACTCTCCCTATGCATTATCCTATATATTGGGAAAGTAAAAGTGCAAATCCATTAATGTTTGAACAGAGTTCTCACAGGGTTCTTTCTAAGTAACATTCAATAGGATTCTTGACCATTTTCCATTAAAACATTAAGGACTCGTTATGCAATAACGTACAATATCGCAATGTAAAATGCTACACAAATAACATTAAGCAAGCAGATGTACATATAAGAAATCTTCGGATTTCTTTCTTCAGTGCAAACAAATATGGACTTGAACATCCAAAATGAGAGCTAAGCACTGACCTCTACTCTAGCTGGATTGAGCATAACCAGTTGCAGATAGAGGAATTTTTCACAGTAATTGAAAGCCACAATTAGTGGTTTCAAGTATAGGCTTTCTCATTGTTCCATTAAAATCCAGAAAGCACTGCACTCACAGAATGTGAATAAAGTTCCCCTTCAAATTACATGGGAATCAGGTAACGCATATTATGTGACATTCAATTTTGACATGCATTTATCTGCAATACATAGTCAGATATAGTAGAGGTCAATAAAGATAGTCCATGTTGGCCAAACAGAAAATGGCCACATGACAGAATCCAATAAAGTAGTTATACATAGTGTGGCAAAAAGAAGTAAAACAAGAAAAAATAAAAATGAAATAACTTTAGAAGAAACAATAAAAAATAAAGCGTAGAGTATATCAAGGTTCAAACCCATTTTTCAAAATTAAATACCATGAGTTTTCCCTGTTGTCTTCATCAAAATTCCTGGCACTGTATACTGATATTTTGATGTCAATTTCAAAAGGAAGTTTAGATTTAAATGATATTTACTGTAAATACATGAAAGTGAAAAAACCCATTCAAAATGCTCTAAAATTCCTATATTTGTAGGCAATTTTGTTTGCATACAGTGCAACCTAGAAAATCTGGACTTTGCCGATTCTGGATTTTAGAATTTTCCAGATTATAGTGTTTAGATAAAATTCAAACTTTATATTAATTAAATATACTATGAAACAATAGTTTTAGTAAAAATAATGACAAAAGTCAAGTTAACCAATTAAAAAACATTTAATACAAAAAATATATATATATATATACACATATAAAAATACATGAAAAAATATACGTATAAAAATACATAAATATACATGGAAAAATATACACATAGAAAAATAAAATTACATTTTATCATTCCATTTCAACTAATATTTTTTGCTTCATTAATTTCAGTTTGTGAGAAAGCAGTTTTATCTTTTTATCCTGTAGATGGGATGGACTTTATTTCTGCTTGGTTAATGAAGTTTCTTTGTTAAAGACCTCTAACTGCATAATTGACTGTTTGTACAAGATTATCAAACGGTATTTTTTCTTGAGTATAAATCAACCTGCCAACCCCTCCCCACACACCAATTTGCAGACAAAATATATATCCATATTTCTTTCTTTTTTTTTATTATGTCATTCCCCCTTTTTCTCCGAAATGAAAAAAAAAAATAAAATCTCAAAAGTTTCATTTATTTTCTCGCATCCATATATTGCTCAGTGCATTAGTGGCCTTGTTGCTTGGTGCTTTAGAATATGATTTTGTTTAGTTATACGTTATTTATAGTAAATATGACTTGCCAAACAAGAGCAAAATAAGAGGGTCACACTGAAATTTTTGAGACAGGGGCAGATGATATGTGCTAGAAAAAAAATTATTGGTTGAATATTTAAATTTGAACTCTTATGTCCACAGACAATAATTTGTAGCAACAATTACAATAAATTTTGAAAGACAATGGAGTTGATGTGAAAGCATCATCGGGCTATGATTTTAAAGTGGAGCTAAATCAAGAAGAATGTCTTCAACATCTACGATTAGCATATGAAAATGATGCTCTATCTCGTACCACTGTATTCAGATGGTTTACAGAGTTTAGAAGAGGTTGAAATTCTCTCCTGGATAAAGAACACACAGGAAGACCTTTATCAGCTGTAGTCCCAAAAAATGCATTGGCCATTCAAAAGATGTTAATCGATGATAATCGCTATACTTTCCAAATGATATAGAAGGAACTTAACATTAGATATGCAGCTATACATAAAATTATTAATGAAGAACTGCATATGAAAACATTAGTTTGTCATTGGGTCCCCCATAATTTAACAGAACACTAAAAAGCGGAGCGTGTCCGAATCAGCAAAGAAAACCTAAAATTACTTAATGATGGTGGACACCACATTATTTCTAAAATCATAACTGGTGATGAAACATACATACCATTTTTTGACCTTCCAACACGTAAAGAAAGTAAAGTATGGATCTTTGAAGGTGACCCCCAAACCAACAATGGTGAAAAGACAACGAGAAATAAAAAAAATAATGTTTGCAGTGTTCTTCAGAAGTACAGGTCTGGTCAAAGCCATAAAGCTAGAGGGACGGAAGACAGTTACAGCTAACTGATACACCACTAAGTGTCTCCCAGAAATTCTGCAGGAAGTGAATGTTAAGCGACTCACGCTTCACCATGACAATGTATCAATTCTCATTCCGCAAGAATGACAGTTGAATTTCTTGAACAAAAAAACATCAAAGTGATAAAACATCCACCCTATTTTCCTGATCTTGCTATGTGTGACTTTTGGCTATTTTTTAATCTAAAAAAATATTTACATGGGCATCGTTTTTATTCCGAAGATGAGATTGATGAGGCTATAAAAGCATATTTTTTCATCGATTCCAAGAAATGGATGGTTTGAGTATTTAATCTTTGGAAAATTCGCCTACAAAAGTGCATTGATGTTGGAAGGGAGTACTTTGAAAACTCCTAAGAGTCGGTAAGTTTAACTGGTACCAACCACTTAGACGTATCTCAAAAATTTCAGTGTGACACTCATATACGGCCAATTTCAAGTAAAAGTTATTACTTTCACTCATGTATATTGTATACAAAATCATTTAAAAATATATTTCTTTTCATATATGCAAGTATTTATTGCACCAACATAAATAAATCCACTGTTGCCACCTGAACCGTTCGGGTCTAATGAAATGCTTCTCGATTACATCATTGGAAAAAGCAAAGTCAAAACAATCACAGCTAATGCTTTAGTCTTTTCTCCCCACAATGAGCCATGCGGATAGAAAATAAACTGATCTGAAATGTTCTGCTAATTTTTATGTACATCTTTACATCATCAAAATTAGTTTGAGCTTGAAGTTCTTTATAAGCTACTTTCGTACTTATTTATTTTTTGGTTTACCTATTTTAGTTAGAGCAGATCGACAAGTTGAAAATTCACTGATTTTTCCAGAATTTTGAATAAAAACCCAATATTCCTCAACATTTTAGTCTTTTAAATCAACTGTAAATTCCTGGTTTCTAGAGTGTGCACAAACCCTGGTATATACTATAGACTCAATGTGCTGAACAGAGAAAGAATGAAATAAACAAGTAATTAAACAAGCCAAGGTCATGCTATACCTCAGGAAATATCGTGCCATTAACAAATGGTTAATCAGATTACTGAAAATTTTAATTCCAGTATTCTCCTATAGAACCATGGAATGATCCTATAGAAGATGTTGTTAAATAATTAAAAGTTAATCTTGGCTTAATAATATATAAACTGTGACCCTGTTATCAGAAAAGTATAAAATAAATATCCTAATTACAGTAACTCACTCAATATTTTTTCTTCCATCTCGAATGTCTTGAGCTCTTGTATTTAAGGAAATAAAAACACCTAAAAAATTTCTTAACATTAATCACACAAATAAAATTACAAGCAAAATTTTAAGGACTTAACAAGCTTTAATTTAAAAAGAATATTTTCATGATACTGCATGCTAATCAATTTCTCACTTTCACCACTACAATGAAAATATGATGTGTCAAATTTATCTAACCCCACCTTCTAGTGAATACTTCATAGAAGCATATTTAAAAAAAGGATTTAAAAAATTTAGACCATCTTTTAAGCAGAGAATAAAACAATTACCAATATTAGCTGCCTATTTTAAATATTATGAATCACTAGTTAACTTAATAAAGTTAGTGCCATCTGTTTTAAAACTATGTTAAAAGCTTTCAAAGATAAGAAAGAAAGTACAAGTACCATGGATATATATTTCTTTTCTTCCATAAATATTAAAGCCATGAAAAAACAGTAGAGGTGGGAATCGATTAATCAGAAATTTTAAAATATAAGATAAAGATTTTTTTAATAACAAGTTCGAGACAATGTCAATTCCTGGGGTCCGATACCAAACTTTCCGTTAGGCTGATATAGGGCCCTGAGGACCAACACTGAATCTTCTGTTTAGCAGGCGTCGGCTTCTGTGGCCCGACTGTATCGAATCTGATAAATAAACTTAATTTAAAAAGTACACTTACAAAACTTAATTCTTATAACATTAAAAATACACTTACAAAATTGTAATTTATATAATACAAAATACATTTACACTTCTGTGTATGTATCTCAGTACACAATAGAATCTCTATTGCATTGAGCATGTTATCTTCTGTCTATACTCTGTATTGTCAAACATCCACTGAGTGCTCTCCACCGGCTGAACAGAAAGTATATTAAAATTGACTGTCTCGAACGTGTTAAACACATGTATATTTTCATAAATATTATTCAAATATAAAACATTATAATGGAAAACATTTATATTTTTAAAACTTTTTTTTTCTTCCAATAGCAGAGAATAAGACATACATTATACAGACAGAACAAAACTTATATAACGTGAAAAGTCAATATCTCATCATTTGGCCTCTAGCATTCCAATACTTCTCCACCTCAGAAGCTCCATGCAGTGCCGGGCACCTTCCGATGTAGATCCTGTCCATTTCTTCATTTCACCCACAAAGTGGGCAATTTGGGCTGGAAAAAATACCAACACGATAGAGATGGCTTGCCAAGCAATCGTGACCAATTTCGAGCCTAAAATTGGCCACTGCTTTTTCCTGTGGTTTGTCTGCTATTTTCCTTTCCAAGATATTCCTCCAGCACTTATTAGAGACACGCATCATAAGTTCTCCTCTCCATTTTGATTTAAAAAATTTGCGAATACATAGTTTCACGGACTGGAAGGAACAATTTGTAGATATCTTTTGAACTATTTGTGTACCTTTTTTTGCAAGTTTGTCGGCCTGGTCATTTCCATAAAGGCCACAATGTCCAGGGATCCATTGTAAGGAAATCGCTTTAACCCCTAGTCTCAATTCCTCCAAAAGAATTTGGCATTCAAAGATTTCCTCGGAGATTGAACAAGCTACTGATCCAATAGCCTGAAGTACTGCCCTTGAGTCCGAGAGAACTCAATAGCTTATTTTTAATTATTTAATCATTTTAAATATTTTTAAAACTGAATATATGCTTTAAAAAACCCATTGACAGTTAAAAAAGAGTCTATTATATACATAGCTTGGTATAAAACTTAAGGAACCACAATTCATAGAACAATAAATAAAACTTATGCATGTTACATATTTTATTATGTTACAAATCTTTGGAATTTATATTGTCCTTTAACTAGTCTTGTAAACAAACACAAACAAGTCTACATTTTCTAGAACTAGAAACTTTCTGAACTTGATCTATATTTTGTGACTGTAAATTCTGTGCTACTGAATACTCGTTCTAAAATTTTTCAAGTAGCAATCAAACATATAGCATTTGTTTTGCTAGTTAAGCAAAGATCAGAGATTGCATATCTCCTCACTTAACAGCAAGTGAAAAGATTGATAAAGTCAACATCAGAACTTTCAGCAAAAGTATCCCTGTGCACAGAAGCGAAACACGGCTTTCTATGCCTATTTTGCTTATTACTTCTCAACTGTAGGACATTTTCACAAATGTTTCTTCTTTAATCTGTGAATATACAATGGACAAACTTCAACTGAGGATAAAAAATTTTAATCGAATTAATCAATTTTCTATTTGATCCAAATTTTTAATTGTGACTAAGATTTAATCAATTAATCGACATAACCCTAAAATATAGATATTTAAAAAAAAAATTCTATCATTTGAATATTAATCTTTCATTGGTCTTCCTATTTATCCTGCTAATGCTTATTTCAAAATTTAAATATAGTCTTAATATATATATAATTTTTTTCTAGTTCTGAATGGAATGCACAGAACTAAATGTTGAATAATCCTCAATTTAATGAATTTTAAGATTAACAGTTTTATTTGGAAAGTTATGAGATATCTACACACTACAGCTTAAGATGGAATTCAAGGATGCCAGTAAAATAGTAAACATTTGTTTTGTACATACCATGAGACTCATTAACTAGTTTACGAACATGATTATTGAAAAGAGCTGATTTGGTGCTTATCTGATGTAGATACTGAGCACCCCAATCTGAAATTATAAGAGTAAAATATGAAAGTAGTATATTAAGCAAGAATGATGACTTATAACAAAATATTGTAAGTAGCGTAAATAATAAATTTTCTTACCAATTTTAGTTTTTCCTCTTTGCACGCCATAAACTAAAAAGTCATTCTGGGATGAAAATGTAGCATGAACACCCTGAGTAAGGGTCTTATCGTGTATTTCCTATAAAATATTGAATAAAGGTTGAAAGAGTTAACAGCTACACTATAAACAGATCTATAGAGAATATTTTCCATAATTACATATAAATAAAAAATATACAGATCATAAACCAAATGAGAATGAATAACTTGTATTAAAATACATAAAAAGATTCACAACTTACCAAAACAGAAATTTCATCGTTTTCAACGTTGCTTGCCGCCATTGAAGTTAAATAAATATATATGTCAGTATCTTCTTCTTTGAATTTTAACTCACGGAGTTTATTGTAATAATCATGTGATTGGAAAGAAAATTATACTAAAATGTCGAATGTGTTTTATTAAATATAACTGTTCTATTCATTTGAAATTAAAATTCATCTTCGATTTTTCATTGATATTTATTTAGTTCTGTCTTTTCTTCTTTTTGCCGTTCAACCGATGTCGTTCCACTGAAATCAAATCCTGCTTTGAATATGAATATGAATCAAACGAAAACAAGCCAAATAAATGCAAGATTTTTAATTCAAAGCACGTGTGATTTCATAGATTATATCATTATATGAAATTTGTTTAACGCCACTGTGAAAGAAAAATCACTTTTATAATGTCTGATGACACCAATACTTCAACAGCTGTTATTATATCAGCTAAAGCTGATAGGAAAGTTTTCCGTCCAACTCGCAGAGCTATATCTGGAGTCCCAACAGAAATTTCATCAGATCCAGAATTGATCAAAGCAATCAGTATTTTGCCTCAAAATTATAATTTTGAAATACCCAAAACTATCTGGAGAATTAAAAAATGTAATTCTAAGTGTGTAGCTTTACAGTTTCCTGAAGGTCTCTTAATTTTTGCTCTACCTATTGCAGATATATTGGAAAAATTTACAGGGGTGCAAACGATTATTATGGCAGACGTCACTTATGGTGCTTGTTGTATTGATGATTATACTGCGCGAGCGTTAGGGGCGGATTTAATGGTCCACTATGGCCACAGTTGTTTAATACCTATTAATATGACTGAAAACATCAATATGTTATATGTATTTGTTGATATTAAGATCGATACATTGCATGTAATTAATACCATTGAAAGAAATTTTGATAAAGGTGCAACTATTGCATTAATTAGTACAATTCAGTTTGTTTCCACTCTTCAACATATTGGATCAGATTTAAAGTCTCTTAATTACAATGTTGAAATTCCTCAATGCAGACCTCTATCACCTGGAGAAGTATTAGGCTGTACATCTCCTAAAGTAAAAAATGCCCAAGTTATTGTCTTTATTGGAGATGGAAGATTTCATCTGGAATCTGTTATGATTGCAAATCCTACCTTACAGTTTTTTAGGTAAATAATCACCTTCAGTTCAAGATACTATTATTGGCTGAATAATTTTGCTAGAAGCTTTGTACAAAATGCATATAACTGTTTTCTGTAATAACTGTATAATTCTGTAGATACACCCCCTCAAATATGACTGAAAATCACAGGGAAAGTAGGGGTGCTTATTTCAAATTTTCTGCTAAAAGAATCAAGTAGAATTCTTTTGATTTGTCCCCTAAAGTGCGGTGGAAAAACATGGAGAGGCTTAGGTAATGAAAAATGATAATTCTGTTCTAAATACAGGGTGGGACTCCAGACAAAAAATTGCAACTGCCACTTCAGAAAGTTTGTAAGGCAGGAGTCTCTCACCTCAAATAAGCAGTTAAAAATTATTTTAGTATTGTGATGAATGACATGAATGGGAAATTATTTATGAATGAAATGCTGCTTTTATAGAGAGAGCCAGGCGTGTTATTTTTTCTATGACGTCATTTAAATGAATTTCAGTTGTTTTCGATGAAGTTTTCCAATATAATAAATTATCGTAGTATTATGATAATTCTAAAATTATTACCGAGGAATGTATCACATTTTAAAGATGTTTAAACCAGGCAATTTATATTTCAATGCCGTCATTTGAATGAAGTTCATTTTTTTCGATGAAGGTTTAAGTTTTCAAATATAATAAATGGATATAGTATTGTGATAATTTTTAAAATATTACCGAGGAATGCATTGCATTTTAGAGATGTTTAAATAAAATTGCATTGAAGTTGGAAAGTGTTTCATAATCAATGCATTATGCATGATTGATCTTTCTTGTTTTTCATTTACATTGTATGATGCATGTGTCTTTTTCTAAATTTATTCTTTATTTTATAGGTACAATCCTTATGACAAAACAATCACTCAGGAATACTATGATTATAATAAAATGACAAAGATTCGTAAAATTGAGGTTGAAAAGGCCTCATCTTCCCAAATGTTTGGTGTCATACTAGGAACTCTTGGAAGACAGGGCAGTCCAAAAGTATTGGACAATATTCAAGCAGTTCTCAAGAAGGGCAATAAACGTCATGTTACTGTCTTACTGTCAGAAATATTTCCAGAAAAGCTAAATTTATTTTCAGATATTGATGCATGGATTCAGATAGCCTGTCCAAGATTATCCATTGACTGGGGTTATGCTTTTAGTAAGCCACTATTGACTCCTTATGAACTATTTGTTGCAATGCAGAATATTGAATGGAAAGAACAATATCCAATGGATTTTTATGCTTCTCAGAGTTTAGGAAAATGGACACCGAATCATAAGTTTTTAGTTGAAGAATCAAAAAAGATTTCTTGTGGAAGTTGCAAAGATTGCAGTTGTTCAGATGGTAAAACTAAAATGTAGTGTATACTTTTACAATCAAATATATATATATGTATATATATATATATATATATATATTTATATATATATATATATATATATATATTATATATATTTGAATTGTTCATGTATAAATAGATTTTAAAAAAATTGTATAATTTTAAAAGAGGTATCAGGTATATTGATATCACAAGATTTACACTTTATAAAAATAACAAAATCAAACATTTTGAGCAATTTAATAAATATTTTCAAGTTTAATTTGGTGGATTATTTTTATATTTTCATAGAATCCTTTAGCTGTGATAAATTATTTTTTACAAATTTGTATTTTAGATAAAATGTCTGAAGAATGGTGAACTTAGTTCTCATGATAAAAATGCTTAGTCATATTTATTCACTGAAACTTGAATATTTGAAAATAAAAATTAAGACATACTCTTTATTATGTCAGAAATACCTTACTAAAATACCACCTTAAAATAAACATAATTCAGACTTTTGGTTTGTGTTCACTCACTGATAGAGTTCGATAATTTAGTGGGCACACAAAAAATGGCCAATGCATGGCAATTACATTGCTCAAACTGCCTGGCAGATCACCAATAAAGTCTATTTAAAAGTGTATATTCTAGCCTTTAGATCCATTGCTACTGGGTTTAATTCACAGATAAAATGTTTGTACGTCACTTTAAGCTGTTTATGTAGTTATTGCCCTGTTCGCATTTTCTATATTAAATATAGTGTATCAAAAGAAAATCTAGGTAGAGATGATAAGTCTGAAAATAAAACATTTTACATTTTCTTTCCTTGAAATAAATATTGCTATCAGATTTCAGTATGCATTAATGTGAATCACTGGCATAGCTCAGAAGGGTGTTTAGGTGAGGTATAAATCCCAAACATAGTAAAATAATACTAACATAGTAAAATAATTCTTTCTTATCTTTGGGATTGATAATAACACTTATTACAAGCAAGGATCGGCTTTGGGGAAATGTGCCAAAAAAATTAAATATTACATCTTTTTATAGCTCAGTAAATTATCTTCCAAATTTTTATAGTGCTACTTTTAAAAGTGTGATAAAATAAAAATGTGTTGCTTAAATATTTATGAGAAACTCAGGTGGGGATACAAAATACAATCTTAGATAATTTTTAAAAATATTTTAAAAGTTTTAATAGATATGGTCACAAAAGATGGAACAACTTCTGAGAAATTAAACAGAGCCAACTGTAAATATTCTGCAAATACTATATAAGAAAAGCCCTTTATGCCAGATTTGCTACTTCTCCACATTCTCCTTCCAAAAGTTCAATGCATATGACAGGACATTTGCTCAGCTGGATTGTCTGCATATACAGGGTACGGCAGAAAGAGCTCCCCGATTTGGGAACTACACCGCTAGGGCTAGGGTAGGGGTAGAACAGCGGGGAATGTGTCGTTAGACAGCTACGTTTATGCCATTTTCATTTTATGCTATGGCTTGGGTGGGAGAGCACCGTGCTTTTGTTGTCGAGGAGTTCATTCGAAATGGTGATTCGACGTGATCCCGTTCCTGATAAGAAAACAATTCACAATTGGGTGTCTAACTTCAGAAAAACAAGCTCTGCATCAAAAAGGAAATCTCCAGGCTGACCTCGGACTGCAACAGGACCAGAAAATGTGGCCTCTGTGAGATCCTCGTGTCATCGCCTTGCGTGGTGACATTGGGTGGCCGCCGCGCTCGCCAAAGTTGAACTCATGCAATTTTTTTCTCTGGGGCCACCTCAAAGCCAAGGTATTCCAACATCGTCCCCAAACTTTGGAAGCTCTCAAGGCGGCAATCACTCAGGAAATTGCTGCTATTCCGCCTGAAATGACCTGCAGGTCATGGAAAGCTACCGGGAAAGGCTCAATCAATGTATCGCCAATGGAGGACGCCACTTAAGTGATGTAATTTTTAAAACTTGTTGAATTCAAACTGCATTATGTGTACTACTCAGGTATAAAAAGATTTTTTTTTCTACCTTGTTTCGTTTAGTTTCTATTAGCTTCCCAAATCGGGGAGTTCTTTCTGCCGCACTCTGTAGTATCACATTATTTAAACTAACCAAAAACAACTACAGGGCTTTTTGTGATGTTATAAACTGGATTTCATTCAAAACTTCTAATTTGTGAAAATAATAGTTGATTTGCCAATTTTTGCAAGAGGATAATGTAACAATTTCAACATTCTGAAATCTTTCAGTTTCCTTTTATGAGACCCAAAGTGCTTAAAATGGGTGTCAAGAGATATGGATAAAACATATCAAAACTAATAAGTATATAAATGCAAAAGAAAGTTCATATAAAATTTAAATTACTTACTCTTTCCTGTATCCAATAGAAACATATATTTTTAAACAAAGTATTCTTGTTTATCATTTTAATATGGTACCAATAGAACACTAGAATATGTATATATACCTTGACTTCTGCTGTTGTGCTTTTAGGATTAATCTTCACAGAAATTTAAAAAAAAATTGACTAGAAAGGATCTACGAAAATATAAGTACAAAATCTATGAAAATATAAGTTATGGGTATATCTTCCCTTATAATTTTAGTGCTTTCATTTTGGCATATATTGATTCTATTTTATATCTTTTGTACATTTGTTTACAAATGGGACCAGGATGTTTTATTCTTCAGATCTGCCTGTGAAGGTAATTTTGTATAACGAGAACAGATATTCTTAAACTTCTTTTTAGGAGCATTAATTTAAATATTTTAATAGAATGTCTTGAATAACAATGTCATTTAAAATATGATATGAATTTTCATATGTTTCTGAATTTTAAGTTTCTTTATAATATATATTCCATACGAAAAATTCCATTTTCCATTAAATTTACAAATTAAAAGTAATATTAATTTAGGGAATGGAGCATTTTTAATTAAGAATATTAAAAATTAATTTAGAAGATTAAAAATATTCTATTTAAAAAATAAATGGAAAAAACCAATAAATATTATGTAAATATCACCAAATTGAGGATATTGAGCCAGGAAAAAATAAATAAAAGTAAATTTCAAACCCCCAAATTACATAAATTCAATCTAAAGCAACCCAACATAATGTATATTCCATACAAAGAGCAGGTATACTGCTAGTACAGTTATAAGACTACTTATAAAATAGACAGCAAACCAAATTTGGAGCTCAGCTGGCATTTTTAATAAATATGAAATGTTTAAACTGCTTGCTTCATAAATGCAAATGCCATTGCCTCATAAATGCATAAGTTTTCTTGTATCTAGAAAGAAGCAATATGATCTGTTAGACTTCCTCTTATCCATCTTTTATAACGCTGGATCCCTGCCTGGTTGGACTCGTATTTATAATGTAGCAGAATATGAAAAATATAAGAATCCTTTAAGACATTTGTAAAATCTGGTATATAGAATGTTATAAAAAAATGCACTCAAAAATGAGTGTCTGTTCAGGGATTTACAATACAAATACTGGGTTTAGAAAGTAGAGGTTGGTCTTAAATGAAAAGTACACAGGTTTCTGAAAATTGCTTGTCCTCCCATCCTAACCAGGTTGAAATTCAGAGAGGATGGCCAGTTGTCTAAGATTGTCATCCTTTAGGATGGCCTCGAGATTAACGAACTCATCAGCAAGACGAAATAATAATGATAGCAAGTGGTCATCATAAAATTATAGCAGAAGTGCCTTATCCCCCACTATACATTTCCTGAAAGAAAATTTTATACTCTCTTGCCTCTCTTGCTTCTTCCCACCTTGCATAAGTATAAACTTAGCTAGTTTGCATTGTCAACAGCTTTATTTTCACTCAAAGACTTAAAAAAACATATATACAAGTCTGAGTGCTTTTGAGTGTGAAATGCTCATGAAGTCATTCCATATGTAATGTTATGCTGGGTTTTAATGATGCTACTTTAATTAATAGTTCAAAATTCATGATTTTTCCCCTTTCCCTTCAAAATTCTAAATTAATTTGTTGTTATTGAATATTTCGGCGATTTATCCCCTCTTAACGTTAATTTGTTATCCTTTTCATGCCTTTCATTATTCAAAATTATGCACGATGTGTCTACAAATGCTAAAAATTTTTTGCTAATTCTCCGGTGTTCGCTTTCGGCCTTTTAATTTAACTTCACGAGTTTGCGAAAAAAAAGCGTTTTTTAAGTGCGAAGTGGACCCTTTCGCAGCTTATTTTTGGACACCTGCAAGGAGGTTGCCTCACGACATTCCGTGGGCATGCGTCACAGTGTGGATTCGTGGTAGCTTGTCGGCAATTTCACGCCTCGCAGTTCTTGGCGAAGCATTATATTTTATTCCACTGTATATACGTAGATGCTGTGTGAAGCACAGGTTTTCACTCACAAAGTTTGGCGGATCTTGGGAAGTGAACGTGTTGCTAAGGTATTTATTCGATTGCTAGCCGCTGTTTGAAAAGGTGGTCTGAATTTGCATGGGAAAACCGTGGTCTAGGGCCTATGCCAGGGCGCCTGTGACCCGCGGACAAACCTCTTCTTTACGCTAATGCTGTGTCTCTGATGTTGGACATGGTGCTATCAACGTAGTGCCAGCTATTAACTATTGTGGCTGCTCAGCCATCCTGAGATGGCTGAGCAACCACAATAGTTAATAGCTGCCATTGTTCTATTGCTCTGCCATCTCAGTGTTACACAGTGTGATTGGAACCTAGGTGTTTCCCTCTGAGTGTTCAAGCTTCGTGGGCCTTCTGTGAACAGAACCAGTCTTCAAAGATCAGAGTGCAAGCGTGTTCAAGCTTCGCAGGCCTTGTGTGAGCAGAACCAGTCTTCAAAGATCAGAGTGCAAGCCTGTGTCATTTCACTCCTCAGTGATCGGGGTAAAAGTGATTAAATTCAGAAGAAAGTTTCAATATGTGAGGAAAGAAAAAGCATCTAATTTAAAATTGAAGTTTAGCTCTGAGAAAATTACAAATTTGAAGAAAGAAAGAGATGTTAATTTGCAATTTGATTTGAGATTTGGGAAAAACTGTGTCAAATAATTTGAAGTCGAATTTACACAAATGTTATAACAATGTTTTCTTTTCATCTGTAACAATTTAATTTTGGTACTTTAATAACTAGGGAATTTTTAATATTTTTATTCGTTTAACATTTTTGGTGGTGGACAGCTCTCCAGGCAGACCAAACTCTGGTCTCCAGACCAGAGTGGACTCTGAATCTGGGTTCGATTTTGAGTTCTGGGTAATTTAATTTGTTGACTGGGCATTTAAATTGTAAACTGTGTATTTAAAGTGTTAACTGGATTTGTTTTAAATTAATATGGATTTATTTTAACTGAAGTTATTTTTAATTTTTTTTTTCCTCGCAATGTACTACAGAATTTAATGGTGTAAGAATTTATAAAAATTAACCTGTTTGTGTTTTGAAGCACTTAAGTAAAATTGTTGTTAATAAAATAAATTTTTTAATTTAACATAATTGAGTTGTGTTCCCTTTGTGGCTGTGTAATAAATTAATTAGGTTTAAAGACTGTAATTTATATGTAGGTATCAAAGGTAGGTGAAATTATTTTGGAATTGGTTTGTTGTTGTATATATATTCTAATTCCTACTATTGTGCACAGGCCAAACAGTAGGAATTAGAATATCAAATAAAGAAACAATTTTAATTTAGTAAAAGTAACTTTATTAAGCAGAAACTATAATACGGTTAGGCCAAATCTAAATATAAATCTAACTTATGAAAACTTTAATCAAATAGAAGAAATAAAAAAATAAATAAATAATCTTCAAAGAAGTAAGAAAGTCAGTTCTGGCACAACAGTAATCACCTTAAAAAAATGACCATTTTTGAAAATTTTTATATTTTGCACAAATGTTCCTACTACATATTTCAGCAGATGAAAATCACTTTTTAAAAATTTTTCAACTAGCATGTTTTTCTGGTGTGGCCATTTTCCCCCATGGCGAATTCCAAATATGAAGAATTTTAATGTTCACGCAAATTTAAATATCTTGGAACCCAAGAGGATAAAAACTATTTTACTGGTCCTAAATTAGTCTACATTTCATGTTATAAAATTTGTCTAACTGCTATTTGATTGACTGAAATTCAGTGTTGGTTTAGCTAAAAATAAGTTTTCTAGCCTTTTAAAAGGAATGAAGGAAGCAATTCTAAATCTTCAAAATTATATTATGCATTACCCTACTCCCATAGTCTTAACCAGGATAATTTCAAGACTGAGGCCATTACCCTTTTTGTTTTTACCCTTTTGTTAAGCCCTAAACATGGTGATTTATTCAAATTTACAAATATTTAAGAGAGAGAGCCTTAATATCGGTGGGGGGAACAAGAAAAAATCTAAAATTTGCAAGAAATCAAGCATATCGTAGCTAATTGTGCTAAAAACTTGGAGTTTTAGTCTTTTCTGGCTTTATTGCTATGGAGCAATGAATAAATCAAAAGTAATAAATATTAATTTTGACTGACCGACTATGGTGGAACAAAAAAAACTTTTTTTTCTCCAAAACTTTTCATAATAGGAAGCAAAAATTGCCTCTTGGTAAGAGATGTCTTCATTCAAAATTCAAATGATTTTGATTAATATCTAGATATTGCAAAAGCATTAAAATTGAAAAAAATGTGAAAAAACTCCCATTTTTTTTTTAATGCTGATTATTCATTTTTTAATCAATCTAATGTGATAGAGGTGAAAAGTAGCCTTTAAATATAAAATGTCTTCTCTACAAAATTTATATAATTTCAATTAATTAGTTTCCCCCATTACATAAGAGTTGTAATTTGTGAAAAATGCAGAGGAACGAAATACTTGAGAGATTTTTTTTTCCGAATAGTATAAATTATTTTATGTAACTTCATAAGGCACTAAAAATGCATAATATTTTTGCCTAATCATAAATAAAAAAATATTACTAAAAAGTTTCTTATGTACCTTGTTATATAGAATAGATGTATCAACTTCCATATCACATTTCTCATGCAATTCTTACTAAAATCAGCACTTCCACAGTTGAGCTGCAATAACGGCCATAAAGATGCCATTCATGTCTAAGTGTTGTGGTTGCAGTATAGTTGATTATAACACTGACTCACCATGTCAGATGTAATGAACTTGTTCCTACTTGTTCAGTGTTCAATAGTTCTTTGTGTGGAGCGATGTGCTAGATTTTGTTGTATAGTGCATATATTCAGACTCCGGATATTCAAAATATTATGAGCTCTTCCAAAATTGTTTTCAGACAATATATTTTTTTTTTACCTGAACTGTAGAGAGAGTTTTATCTCTCCTATCATCAAAACATAGACCTCCATTCTTATTCATATTTGTATCATCAATTAAAAAGTAAGTAAACTACAGCTTCATTGCAAATATAATACGGCTGCCCATACTCCTAGGCTGAATGATAACTTTATGATCATTATAGTTCTACTGTGGGAGTGTGGATTTTAGTAAGAATTGTATGAGAAATGTGATGTGAAAGTCAACACTTATATTCTATCTAACAAGGCATGAAAAAAATTATTACCAATTCACTTATTCTTATTTATGGTTAGGCAAAAACATTATTCAGAATTGCTTCCTTCATTCTTTTTAAAAGTCTCAAAATCTGCATTTTTAGCTAAACTGATGCTGAATTTCAGCCAATAGGGTAGCAGTTAGAGAAATTTTATAATGACATGAAATGTAGACTAATTTAGAACCAATAAAATAGTATTCATCCAAAGCATCTAGCTCTTTTGGGTTCCAAGATATTTAAATTTGCGTAAACATCAAAATTCTTCAAATTTGGAGTTTGCCATGTTGAAAAAATGGCTGCACCAGAAAAAAAAAAGCTAATTGAAAAAGTTTTAAAAATTGATTTTCATCTGCTGAAATATGTAGGTGCAAAATATAAAAATTTTCAAAAATGGTCATGCAACCAACAAAGGGTGATTCTATGTGGAATAACCCCATCATCAAAAGCATATGACAGGGAAAGGACCATAGGGCTATATACAGGGTGTCCCAAAAACATTGACCTCGCCTTTTATTCCTTAAATGTTGATCTTAGACATATATAATATATTACAAATTTGCGTAAAAAAAGGTACAGAATTTTATGAAATACAAAATTTTAATTTTTATATGACCCCCGTACAAATACATTTCCAATGAGTAAAATGTGCCCCATACACTAATAAGGTGATATACAAAATTTCAGCATTTTATCATAAAAAGTCCCAGAGATATGAAAAGACAAAAATGCTAACTTAAACCACTTTTCTATGCATCGACATGGGTTCCAAAGGGGGAAAAGAGAGTCTGGCAGGTTGCATTTCAGGGGTCATACACAAATTACGAAAGAAAACTATGATTACATAAATAAATAATAATTTTGCTATTTATTGGTACTAAAGTATCTACACTGTGTAGAAATAACTTTACACAAAGATTATAAAGCTTGTTCAAAATGTTTTTCATCCATGCCAAAGATCCATTAAAGAAAAGAGGCAGATATTATTTGCCTATGATGCATTTCTGCATTGTATGTCATTTGCACTCTTGCTGTAAACATTTACATTTTAATGTGTGATTAATTCCTCACCAACTTTGTTTAAACATATCTCTGAGACTTTTTATGATAAAATGCTGAAGTTTTGTACATCACCTTATTAGGGTATGGGGTATATTTTACTCATTGGAAATGTTTTTCTACGGGGGCTGTATAAAAATTTAAATTTTGTATTTCTTCAAATTTAATCCGCTGAAAATTTTTATCAATTTAATAAAATTCTCTACCTTTTTTTTTTACTTTATTATATATGTCTAAGATCAATATTTAAGGAATAAAAGCTTAGGTCAATGTTTTTGGGACACCCTGTATATATCCAGCTAAACCGTGATCAAAATTTACATATTATTAACAGCTAAAAGGTACGAGTAAACACAAATGATAAAATATACAAATGATGCAGCATATGCAGAATTAAAATTAATGAAATAGAAAATATAACACATTTAGATGTTTAAATATGCAGACAGTGATTTAACCTTCATAGAATCATGAATGAGATGCCATGCACAAGATCAAAACTATAGATGGAATCAAAATAGATATAAATAAAGGTTTGAAAAAGCAAAATATTAGAGATTATTGCAGTTGGTTAAAAAAGAAAAGTTTTATCGAAAAGCAGAACAAAATTATCATGGATAACAGTTTGGGATAAGGCAGTAGATTTTTTTTTATTTTCAATATCACTAGCATGTTCAGATAATCTGCTTTCTCCAAAACTGTTATCAATGATAATCTTGTCCTGTTTTGGCAAAACTTTTCTTTTAACTGCAATAATCTCTAATATTTTGCTTTTCGAATCTTTTTTTGTTTATATCCACAGTGATTCCACCTGTGATTTTGACCTTGTGCAACATCTGTTTCACGTGGCGCCTCATTCTTGATTCCCTAAAGGTTAAATCACTGTCTGCATAGTTAAACATTTAGATGTGCTATATTTTATTTATTTTAATTCTATGCTGTATCATTTGCTTATTTTATTATTTTTCATTTCATTTATATTTACTTATACTTTTTGGCTATTAATGATACACACATTTTGATCATGGTGGTATAAACAGCTCTTTTTTTCCTTGTCATATGCCTCTGATGGTGGTGGTGTTGTTGTTGAGACCCAGACCGTCCGCCCTACCAGAAAGGTGTAAGGTAACTGTTTGGACGGCCGGGAAGTGCCACCCAATTTAGACCGGAACCCAGTGGGGGAGGCATCCACAGGGACCGTACCCTCCTTCCCCTACCACCAACCTCTCGGAAGGACTTACGGACCCACATGTTTAACATGATCGTACTCTGCATGAACACGGCGGCAGTTTTGGCAGCGGCTGGAATCGAACCCGGGCCTACCGAGTGCAACTCCAGCGAGCTAACCAATGGGCTACCGCGCCCGCCTCTGATGGTGTACATTTCATGCTCGAAAGTCGTCAGGCTTGTATATATGTTTTTTTTATGTCTGAGTGAAAATAAAAATAAAGATTTATTTTTAAAGTTGTTTAGTATTTAACAATTTTAGGCATGCTGACTTAACATAATTATAGTTTTAATGTTGTATAGAATTCAACAATGGATCATTTTTACTTTCCTTATATACATATAATGTATACGGAAAGTATTGTGACGGAGTGAAAATTTGAATTAGAGTTTTCGACAGCAGAGCATGTTTCAAGCATCCCTGAACACGAATCGGACATTTATTTTTGAGATGAAATCTGTGTGTGTGCAAATCTGTGGAGACGATAAATGACGAACGAATGGAGCGATTCGAACAAAATTTTGTACAAAAATTACAATCCATGAATACTGGAAGCCTATTGTTTTTATATGCAATCGGATGTTCAGAACCCCCTCTAAATTTCCGAGTGAAATTTTGAAAAAATCATCAAAAAATTAAAACCTTTAATAAAGTTAATCATTTCTTATGCAATTTTTCATTAGAAAACTATTGACACAAATTTTAGAATGCTAGCATGAACCGTTCTCGAGATATTGCATATTTTTCAAAAAATTATCAAAAAATCATATAAAATTTTTAAAAATATTACCTATTGTGAAGCATGTTTACTTTTCATAAGTAATATGTGATAAATTTGGTGACATTGTTCTCGTGGATCTAGCTAATTCCATTCATGAGAAAAGATACTTTAGGTAATACTTTTGTATTTGGACACCAATTTTTTATTTATTTGCTACAAGAATAACTTATTTATCCGTCCATAATGCTTGGCAAGATTTTGGTGGAATGTCGCCAACTTGGCGACTAGTTTAAATGTTACTAAAATCAAAAAAATGTCACCCAATTGATAAAAATCACGCCAAATGGGTAGTAATGTCTTGCAAATTCTGATTTCCATCATATGATGGGCATACTTTCTAGTATATAATAAATACTCTTCTCTCGGTTTGTCTGTAACACTTGGCGATGCATTTGATAAACTTAGCGAATATTTTAGCAAAGTATTGCCAACTGGGCGATATTTCCCCCCAATTTGACAAAAATATTGCCAAAATTGAAAAAATTATGTTAATGAAAATGACACCCAATTGATGAAGTAATTATTAAAGTATTTTAATATATGGACTATATCGCTTATTGAGGATGCTATCAATATTAATAATTGTTTATTTAGAGTTGCGTGAAGTAAAAGTTAATTGAGTATTTTGAAATAATTTTACATGTTGTTATCCAGAAAATTGCCAAATGAACAATTCAACAATAAAAACACAATGCTGTGGATCTTATACATTATTCTTTGACTGTAAAACTAGTAAATCCATTGCATTATATAAGGAAAGTCATGTGCTGCCCACATCAGATTTTTTGACTTACAACAATTCAAAATGAAAACATGTGTTTTGAAACATATGCAACAAAAAAATTCTCAACAGTCCTCGTGGTCGGGCTAGATTTTGTGGATTTCATGAAACTGAGAAGTACAGATATAAGCAAAAATTAAGATAAGCAAAAATTCTGTTTCACAAGCATATTGATTAATATTAAATTTGAGTTAAACTAGCTTTGTTGTGCAAATGCCGATATAAAATAGCAAAACAATAACATACGATAAAGCATCATTTTATTAGTATATTGAACTATACACATCATAATTCAAAACAAACGTAATTATAATTTCTATAAAAAGCAAAATTTTAAACATTTTAAATTGACATTGTATATCAAATACGAAAAGTTAGCCACTTTCAAAATTAAACAGAAATAGAAAATGATTTTTCTGGCTCAATGATTTAAAAAATAAATTAAGACCTTTTCAACAAGACACAGGAGCACATTGTTAACATTCCATAAGTATAATGACACAAATGTTGAACTTTAAAATAAAATTACAGAAGTTTAACAATACAAACACAATAAAAAAGGCTTAAAAATAAAAGCAATTTGAATACCAAAATGAACACAAACATTTAAATTCTGAATGAGATGTTTAAATATTTTTGAAAAAGCCACTAGAAATTGAGAAAAATAATACATCTTCAAAAGTACAAAGCATTACAAATTTACAAGTTTCCTTCACAGATTTATTTTTAAAAAAGTTACTCAGTTATTCAGCTTTTGACAGAAATGTAACAAATAATCATACATATTTACAAAACAAAATACTTAAACATAATTTACTCTACAGGTTATAACTATTTTAAATAAGATAAAAATTAAACAATAACTTATTTTGGATGATTAATTTATAGATACAAACATCTATTAAGATGGAACAAATTCTGAGATGCAAGATTTTAAATTTTATTAAATTTTAAAATATATAAAAAGATGTTTTCCTTGTTTGTAAATCACATATAAAAAATATTTCGCTCATAGCTTATAAAATCATTTCCGCTAATTGTATTTCAAACGGATCCAAAAACTTGAAACCATAATAAACTTGTACACACAAAATGCTCCTACCACAACAACTGCTTTACAAAGACAAGCAGGCATATACTTAATGCAGAAAAAAAAATTATATAGTAGAAAATCAGATCTCATATTCTATATAATTTGTAGTTGAACCTAAGATTATTAGCAAAAACAATAGCAACACACTCAATGTTTAATGGAGTACAATATAATTTCACACACATAGCATCAAGAAAAGAGAATCGAAATGTATTTGTACAGAACGAGGAGTCTATAAATTACACATAGTTGATCTTAAACAGATTTAAGCGAAATATATATGCTACACTTAAAACAGATAAAATTGCAATGGTTAAATATATTATCACGATAGAGTGCTAATGTGACAATCTTTCACAATTCCAAGTTTTCCTTAAAATAAACATACATGTTTTCCATATTAATATACATCAATGCCTTTTAGACTACAAAATGCGTATTTCTCCATAAAGCAGGCAACATTTGAGCATATAGTCTTCTTGACCAACTGCTACTGCCATCTATCAAAACATTTTTAGGCAATACCTCTGATAAGCAAAATTGACTACTGGTCTTTCTAGACAATAATGTAGCGACAATGCCAAAATTCTGAAAATACACATGGTTTTGACTCCCAAGAACAAGAGCTGAAACAATAGCCAGTATGTATGATAGGCATTTAGTAATCTAAGAGGCATTGATTCAATTGAGCTATTTATGGATAAAGAAATTTCATCATTAAATACAAAGCATATTAAGAGTGTAAAAGATATGAAAGAATAATAAATCACTGCCATGAACAATGTATAGATACTATAAACTTTGAAGAGATTATTACTTAAAAATAAAGAGATGGGTGAATACTACTTGCGAATACACAAATACCAGGAAGTATTCAAGGTCTCAAATATAACACCACTAGAAGAAATTCGGTGCTTCCTTATTATAGCGCTCCCCGAGGATGAATCGCCAAGCGACTGAGATGTATCGCCAATGTAGGTTGTAAAATCTTGCCAAATGTTTGTAGTCCTAAAGAAACAGCATGTGTTTATATTATCATCATATTGTTTTTCGTTAACGTTCCGGATTTCATATTGGAATCGGATCTTGACAATCATAATTGCTGGGGCCGCTATAATAAGGAAGTAACAGAAATTCTAATACTGCAAATATTGCGCCATGAGTAACAACATGTTTTGGAACAATAAGTCAGAAAACTCCCGAAGAAGGAATTAGAAAGTTCGTAGAAGAAAGTTTGCTTCCATCAAGGGAAAACATTTTTGACTACTGGAAAAGGAAGCCTTTATCCTCACTTAAAGGAATTATCTTTTAGGCATTTATTATTTAATCACGTCACTGTCCATAGTTTTTTCAAAGCGACTCTTCACTTTTAGTTTAATTGGCGACAAAAAAAGTAGACTACATTCTAAACATGTTCCAATGCTTATTTTCTTATAGAAATATGCAGTAGATGAGAAGTATTTACAATTATTCAATTGACGTAGTTAAGAGTACCTAAAATAAAATACTGTAAAATAATTAAAATTTTAAATAAAAAGTTTCATTTCTAAATTAATATGGTTTTATAATACTTTATATGTTTTTACTTTACCTTATTAATTTATCGACTAATTATTATGGTATATTATTTAATAAATATAAATCTTATATAATAATTTATTAACACTTTGAATAACTATTTGGGGTATTCGCATATTCAATAAAGATATGGTTAATACTCGAATTTGAGAAAAGTATTAGTCACCCATCTCTACCGAAAATATTTTAAACAAATTCTAAATGATAGAATTTATCATTTGACAGAAATTTTTAGTTAAAATTACTAATTTCATCTTGACGTAAATATGAAATATCAGATCTAAGAATATTTATATCAGTATGTGTATTTGTGGAAATATAAGGAGAGGCATGTATTTTATTCTTTGTGCAAATTTCTATTAAATATACCATAAAAACATTCAATAGTTTGATTACAAAAAAAAGTTCATATTTTATATAGAGAATTATTTTTTAAAACAAATACTACAATAGCCACAATGTTTTGGAGGTAAAATGGTAGAAGTTAAAATGTTTTGATCACAAAACAAAAACACCTTTGGTGATTAATCTTCACTGTCCTAATAACCATACAAATATGTGAAAATGCTAAACATTCACATATGTTTTTGGCAGTTAACACTTAATGAATTTTATAGAAAATATTATGCAAAGCATAGCTTGATACTGATGAAAATTATTGCAATTATATATAATAGCAAGCTTACAAGTACCAGTGTTTCAAAAATGCGATGAATTCTTAAATATGTAACTTCTTGTAAGTTCCTGAGTTTAACGAACATGTCATTGCAGGTGGAATAGAATGAAAATAACAGAAGCTTCCAAACTGTAAAATCTAGAAAAAAGTTCATGCAGCAAGCTGAGAATGAAAAAAATAGGAGATACAGTAGGCCCCTGCTTTACAGACTCTATTACTATTGCATATAAATATTCACATAATCAAAAGTTTTTTCACATTTCTTAACATAAAATAGTTGAATACTTAAACTCATCAATTACTTTGGGGTTGCATTAGGTTGTTTTGGCACACTGCAATTGCAACCATAACATGATAGTTTAAATAACTGGGGCCTACAGTTGTAAGAGGATTTTAAATCATTATAAACATCATTGCTTCTAAAGCACTTTATCATACCAGGAGATTGAATCCACAAATTTGGAGTCCAGAGCACTATTTGTTAGGCAGCACAATTTAGTTTAATTACATAATAAAATATAACTTTAATCATTATGGAAGCAAAGATGAAAAGTAGGACTAAAAACCCTTAAAAAAAGGCATTGTAAAATTTCTTGCAGCAATAAAAATCAATTTAAATTAATTTTTCATTCTGACCACTACTGAACAATACTGTTATGGCTGAACTAAATCTCGTTTAAAAAGCACAGATGTAAACATATTTATCAGTTTAATTTCTTTTAAAAGTTGCACCACTAAAATACATAACTGAAAAAGGATAGAAAAATGTTTCACAATTTGTCTTTTCTGCTACTATATGTATTTCTGCATACATAAATAAAATTTTCTATTTGATTTTTACATTTTGAACAACTAAATAGTTCCTAGATATCAAATGTCAGTTCATAAATGGGCAATGAACAAAACCATTGCCTTATTGCTAATAGAATAAAGGAATACTGTGAATTACAAATCATGGTGTATGCGCAGGGGTCTATTGTACAAAGAGCTCCAATTAAAAAAAATACAGGTGGGACTTAAAGTAATTTGTCATTAAAGAACGCAATGAACACTCGAATTTATAAATGCTCATATCCAACAGCACAGATCTACAATATAAATAAATGACAGATGAGAGGGAAACTGAATAAAAGGCTGAATATCTGACAATTGTCAATTTTGGTACAAACTTTTTGTCATTCTTGTGACTGTCCTTCAGCAACCAGGCGAGTTCTCTTCTCCTAATTACATCAGCAAAAAACATAAATAATGGAAATAAATCAGGAAAGCTTAAAAAATTACTATTTTAACTTGTAAAAAAAAATTATAAAAATTTTAACAATATTATTTTGTAAAATTGCTGATACACGCTTGTCTCTGAGAATTAGGTGACATTAAGGTGGTGTCCATCATCTATCGCATTCACCAGATGATGGCAGCAGTGATTTTAAATCAGTTAAAGAACCCATATAGAGTTCTATTCCACATCTGTTTGAAATTTCAGATCTTTACTATTACCAGACAAGGAAAACAAAATTATAACTTATTTTTGATAAGTATATTTATTACTTGTAATTTCTGACATGCATTTAGTTCTTATTAATATGAATGAAAATTTAAAAATACCATGTCTTTCATTAAGGTATAAAAACAAGTTATGCATATTTTATTTCCTAATGTTTGTTTACATTTCCATGAATAAAAACAAACCCATGTTATTTCTGACACAGGAACATAATGAAGATGCATTAAAATTCTATTAATCATGTTAAACAGCTCTAACATTTATTAGAAACCTTAAAAAGCCTTTCTAAGAACTTTTTCCAAGCAAAAGTTTTTCAAAACTATAAAGTTAAAAAAATGGTTTTGGGAACCTGACAAATGCAAAGTACAGTAGAACCCTGGTAATGCTATATCCACAAATCATTTTCCCTGCTAGGCTGAAAATTTTCAGAATTTTTTTTTAAGAATTAAGGATCATATTTCATTGTGTAGTATATTTCAAGTCGTTTCTTATATTTATGACAAAGCTTGTGAAATTTAGTAATCATATTAGTACATAATGATATAAAATGTGATTGTGGAATATCTTTTGTGAAACCGTTTTGTGTAATTAGCTTTATATAATCATGTAATAATTCATATAATAATAATTTTATGCAGTTTCTGTGTATTAGTAAGTAGATATATGCATATACTGTATATGAAAACAATTTAAAATTTTTCCATATATTCACTAAACCATTTGTTTCATTCATCCATCACCCCCTCAGTCTTGGCAAATTAGGCGGGTTCTACTGCATCAGATATTCAGCCATAAATGAACGAAAGATAAGAGGAAATTGAATATAAAGCATAGTGTAATCTTAGATTCAATTACCTTTCAACTGATACATTTTACAATTTGGAAAGTTAAAAAATTATTTAAAAGAAAACAAATGATATTCTAACAAGCCCAGATTATTGAGAATTCATCTGCCAAAATGCAGGAAAAAAGCAATTCACTATTTTCACATTAGTCAACATCTAGGACAAAAGGTTACTAGACTGAACTTTGAGATTACTGCTCAAATAATTATTTACAGAAGTCCTAAAGTGAACCTTTAGTTTATGTATGATAAGGGACAACATAAGTGGCCGGAAAATATCCTCTCCTTGAACCAATTTCACCTTCCCACCAATTCTGGTCAGATCGATCCATTACAGTAATAATATCACCTCGACGGAACTCCAATTCTCCAGCTTCTTGTGGTTGAAAGTCATACATAGCCTGTACCAAAAACTGAAATGAAAAGTAGTTGTAATTTAATACATATAAGAATTTAAAATAGTATATAATTATTCATATAATTATATTTCGTAAATGAGAATTGACTGTAATGAGATTTATAAATTTAAGAACATAAGTAGTAAAATGTTAACTTTTGCTTATGTGCATTTTTAACTACAAAGCATTTTTATTTATTTATATTTTTTTAAACAATTGGGTTAAAAATAAACAAAGCGTCCACATTTAGAATTACTTTTGTGCTGTAACTCCAACCACAAATGTATCTGAAGTTGCTGATTCATGACTCTCTCATTCCCAGTTCATTGCCCCCAAAACAGCTTAGATAAGATACTTCTAACATTTGAAATTATACTTCTAGTGCAGATTACCAAGAGTCAGCAGTCTGCAGCACCGACTAGTTGACAACAGTGGTAATAAGAGAATGTGTTGTCCTTCAAGATTTCTTGTTGCCAGTGCAGTTATCTTATTATTCAGTGCTCAAAAGTGACAAGCTCAAAACTAGTCAGATTCTAGTTACTGCACTGGAAGCCTGAATTCAAACTTTGGGAATCCCCCTATAGGTCGGTATTGTAATTATAAACCTGGTTATGTTATCCTTATGACGGTCTGAGCGTAATCTTCTATGAATGGATGCATTCTTCATCATATCACTGACTTTAGTCACCATAGACGTTCACAAATTTCAATCAGCTTTCTATCAAAGCAACTATTAGCTATTTGGTGTTAAATAGTGCAAAACTTGCCCAATGATACTAGAATTGCCCAATGATACAGCATGAATCTAAGACTATATAAAATTTCACATTTTAACAAAGCATGTATTGTGTCATGTTAAGTTGTCATGCCAGTTGTCATGCTAAGAATATGCTGTGCCATGTTTATTTTCAAAAATACCATATTTCCAGGATAATAAAAGTTTAAATCTCCTAAATTTCCCCCCTTCCCTTTAAAATTCCAAATTACTTTATCATTAACTGATTACTGCGGCAATTTATCTCCCTTCCCTTTCTAGCATCCCAATATTCTAAATTACCCATAATTTATTGGCAAACACTAAATATATCCCTCTAATCATTTGCTTCATACCAGTGTTCCCCATATGTTTTCTTTCCCTATATGGTTTTCTTCGATTTTAGTAGAGCACTTTCTATCAAAGCAACTATTAGCTATTTGGTGTTAAATAGTGCAAAAAATACATCTTTCTAAGAGCCAAAAATCTCCCTGGCCAGTGATAAGTTACTTAACACATGTTTAGGGTTGTCAATGTAGGGTGTTAGATTACACCCAGGTGGGGTAATTAAATTTGCAATCATGGGCCTTGCGTTTTTGGTGAGGTACTTTATTTTCTACTTGAAGTATGCATAGGAACGTACAGCAAGGTGCAAGTTTTTGCTTGCCAACTTGGCATCTTCTTGGGAAGGGAAATCTTGTTAGCAGAACATTTGATGCTAAGCTTTTGAGAGAGTAGGACGCTGTTTTGGGGCAGGTGGCCAGACCCGGGTTCTCGCCAGTTCTTCCTGCATATGTGACAAACATTTTATCTCACTCCGAAGAGTTTGATGCAAAGGTTGCACTTTTCTTACCTGTGTGTAAGTTCATCCTATGAATTTCTCCCGACCTGATGAACTACCAAAATTGCGAACACCCAGGTCGGTGCTTTACCATTCCTTTATCTATAAACTCTGTGAATGACAAAACTTAACATCACCCATTTTTTGTTGTGCAACTGATGTTGCACTGAAACTGTGATCACTGTTGAAATGTTCAGCAATGAAAATTTCTTCTTTCTGGAGGTGTATAGACCATCGTGTCTAGCATTCGTAAATCCAGCATCTGGTTAGTAGTCATTTCTCACCATTTCAAGATCTCTTTGTTTGTTGTCCATTTTTTTCGGTACCTTGTGTTTGCCAACCAAGTGATAATTTTTAATTTTCTGAAACACTGTCACCACCAACAGTTCTCCTTAACTGCTGCGATTTTCCCACTGTATCTGTAGTGTTCTGTTTTGCATAATTTAAGTTGAGTGTTCAATGATCACTGAAGTTATTTTTCCTATTTACAATATTAATATGTCAAGAAATATCATCAAAAAGGAAAATGTGTTTTCTAGTGCCATTTCACATTGTTTGGCTCTGGTGCTGCCATCTATATTTGGACATATTAAATATCATTGTCCAAACCTTTTAAATCTAGGGTTTTCACAAATGTCATTGACATTTTATTCGCAGTAGACCAAGTTTTTGCAGATATAATGATTTTTTATATGTATTTTTACTTTTAATAATTTAACAAGTTTATTTTTGAACATGTGACTTTTCAACATAAAATTTACTATTTATTATTTTTAATCAAAACTAAGTATTGCTTTGCTCGATAAGTCCAGAAACGCGGGTCTTCAATCCTGAGAGTAATTCAAACCTGGAAAAATATTAAATTTAAGAATGGTTTATGGACTGTCTGTTAGGGTTTTATAATTATTTGAATTTCTGTTGTTCTGAATAAAAGTGTCGTTAAACAATTAATCTGTTTTGTTTATTTTTATTTTCTTTTAATACTTAGTTTTGACTGAAAGGTAGGCTTTTGTTATTAGTTGAGCATATTAATTATGTAGTTAAATAAGTTGTAATTCTTCACAGGCCAATCAAATAAATATAATTTATCATAATAATTTAATTGAAGTAACTGTATAGTGGAACTTTAATTATAAAGATAAAGCTAAATAAAAATAATTAAATAAATATTTGTTAGCTAAGTATTTAAATAGTTGGGGAGGAAACCTCACCTCAACAGCTGTGTGACTAATCATCATTTGTCACTCACATATATCACACTCATTCTTTTCATTTGAAAAGTTTTGAGATATCATAAAACCCCAAAATCATAATTTTGTAACATTTACGGACAGTACATTTTAGTTTTCAGAATTTGAAATTTACAGTCTTTTTAATATTTAAGGTCAAAAGTCAAAATGGTGATCTTGAGAATAAAAAAAAAAAAATTATTATTTTCACATCAAATTATTGTAATACACATAAAATGCTTTAAAATGACAATCTCATATTTGTAACTACGTAATAATTTTGAAATTTAGTCTGTTAAAATTTTGCAAATTTAAGGTCATATATTTTCTGAACCAAAAGGTATTTGGGGGTAATATTTGATATTTAAGTTTGGTACTTACGTATTATCGCAACCATGACAAAACGTAATTGATGTATCGTCCAATAAAGGTCCCGATCGATTCCAAGGACAACATGCAACAAAGTGATCTGTATGAGGACCCACGTTCGAGCGGGCTCGAACTGGTTGGGGGACGTACGCACCGCTGGGACTGTGTCGTCAGACAGGCCGGCTTCGCCGGACCAAGTCACAGAGCATACTAGACTCGCTTCTGGGACTCGCTTCTGGGTTTTTCTCAACCAGTTCGACGTGGGTCCTCATACATATCACTTGGCTGAATATTGTCACGGTCCTTGCGCCGTGCGACGGTCCCAGAAGCGAGTCTAGTATGCTCTGTGACTTGGTCCGGCGAAGCCGGCCTGTCTGACGACACAGTCCCAGCGGTGCGTACGTCCCCCAACCAGTTCGAGCCCGCTCGAACGTGGGTCCTCATACAGATCACTTTGTTGCATGTTGTCCTTGGAATCGATCGGGACCTTTATTGGACGATACATCAGTTACGTTTTGTCATGGTTGCGATAATACGTAAGTACCTTAAGTTTTGCTAAATACCTGCAACCATCATACCATATTTTTTTTTTAAGAGGCCAGGCTGCAAATGTACATTTTATTTGTTGATTTCACATGGAATGAGACACAAGCATCTTATATAATACATACTTTAATAAGATTAGAATAAAGGCTTTTTCATAAGAAAAATTCGTAACAGGACATATTTATCTATTAAGAAATTAAGACAAAAATGATGACTAGTACAAATAAATAAATAAAATACCTCTTCTGGATGCATATCTTTTAATTTGATATCCTGAGAACGGCTTACTGAAGCTGACCTATGGTATTCAACTAGCTCATTCAAAGAATTGAACTTGACAACCCACAAAAAGAATTTGCCTTGAGTATCTCTTAATACTTTGAAATGCTGTACAGCATCTCCACACCTGAAATAAATTATTAAACTTGTGAGATTATATAAACAATCTTGGCATGGCATTTGTAGAGGATTTCGAACATGCTCAAATTATTTTTAGGCAAATTTATAAAAATATTCCCAACATTACTATATTTCATCACAGTACATAGAAATTTACAGAATACTTTTAGCAAAACCATATTATTTATTCCTGGCATTATAGATAAATCTTAACCTATTTCAGAATATTTTGCATAAAATAAAAACATGCAAAATCTAAATTATTTATTTCAGCTGGAGAATTATGAACTACCACCAGGTAGCAACTCAACTTGTCCACTATGAAAAAAAAATGTTATAAAATCTGAATAAGCTATTTTTCTTGCCTTTAATATTAAAAGAGTAACCTTTATCATTTAAAATATAAAGGGCTCGTTTGAAAAGTCTTTGCAGTTATGACTAGAGGCTGTCGGTCATAGAGCATTTGATAACTAGTTTTGTTCACAAGAGAGTCATAAACACTGCAATTGAAAACTTGTTTTGGTCAATCTGATTGTAACCAAAATGGCAAGGATTTTTTTCTTGTTATTTTGGTTATATGATCACATGGTGCCCACAAGACTTTTTTTGTTATTTTCACTAAAAATGCTGCTTAGAACTGCACAGGACAATAACCATTCTGCATCCCCCCCCCTCACCAGCTGAATAACCAGATAGCTGGAAAAACACTCATAACATATCAAGTCATAACCGGAATGACTAGTCAATTGAGTTTTCAAAATGCACCATACAGGAAGCAATATACTACAGGGTTCTAGGAAAGTCAGGGTTCATTCTAGACATTTTTCGCAGGGCTGTGATGCCACCCCGCTGCCCTCAAAAAGTAAAAATCCTGCCCTTCCTGCCCCAGTACTACAATTTTGCACCCTGACATCGAGAAATGCCGCCCTGAAGGTCCATTTTCAAAATGACACCTTATCATGCATTCACAAATTATCAAAACATTGAGAAAGGTGCGAAGTTTTTTCCCACATAAATCACAAATGTCACAACAGTATTTACAAACAAATAGGGAGTGTACCAAACTGAACACTTCCCAAGGCATCGTTCAGCCTTTGTCGGCAGCCTCCGCCCCTCAGGATGAAATCTCATCCCTCTGAGCTTGATCACTCAAGCAGGGGACACCAAAGAGTGATACACTCCATGTTATCATAAAGGTTTTTTCATTGTCCCCCCTCAGGTAAATATCCTATTCATTTCTCCCCAACTCAGCTGTTAAAATTTCCACTCACCCATGGCGATTCAACTTAAACGAGCGATTAACAAAATCGTGATCGGCCTAACTGTGATAGTCTAAAATGACTTTTTCTAAACAATCTCTCTGGGGAGCGAGAAAAATCTGTCAAAAACCACCACAATACTGCTACAGCTGTTAATGCATTGCACTTGCAGCCGAGAATAAGTGCAATTCACATTTCTATCTCCTTCTTCCCAGTGATCATGAATATGTTTACTTTTAAGTCATGCCTGAGCGCAGCAAATTGACCACACCAGTGCCTTACCGAAATTCAGAGTCCTCCCACTTTTACATACTGTACTAATAGGGCTTTCATCATTTTTACACCTGCCTCAAATTTTAAACAGTTTCCAAAAGCGGATACGCAAACAAAATTACAATCGAGCATTAAGATAAAAATGGTGCGCGAAAAATGCCCCCATTATTTTCGGCTTGTAAATTTATTTATTAGTTAAATATTCATAACATATTTTGCATCATGATAAATAAATTTAAAAAAAAAAATCTGTTGGAAATAATCAATACATCGCGATTTACATTCCCGTGAACGGGCGTTTATGCAAATTTAATATGAACGACTCTTCCCGTTCACCGGCGTGAACCGTGACGTTTTTCAACATGAGGTTTCATGCAAATCAGTTCTCAATGCGTACGCATCTGATTTGCATATCCGGGGGCATTTCCGGAGCTGTCCATTCTCGGATATATAGGGCAGAGGTTTCTTGAAGCAATTAGCAGGTCGATCGAGATCAGACAGATCGATCGGATCAGACGTCTGAAGAAGTCAGACGAGATAGACACTGATGGTCTGATGCAGGCAGACAGAAATGTTTTTGACAGAAGTACTGCGGAATATCGTTTGACGACGGTGAATAGTCGAAACGGATGCAGATGTGGTCAGTTTGGACCAGCATGTATTGAACGTTAAATTTACTTACAAACGTTCGGAAGCCGCTTTAAATATTTTCCTGATGTTCTATCCTTTGGTTTCCCTTTGCCAAGTGATGGTGGCTGAAATACACGCAAGTGATAGAGGTAGTATAGTAACTTACTACCAAATGCTTCAAGGAATCTCTGTCTAGTCATTTACAACTAAAAATCTTTTGTACATAGTATATTTTTGATGTTTTACGGCATGGAAAATTACCAGGTACATGTAATATGCCGAGTTGTGTTTTTCACCAAATAAAGTGAACGAAGTTTTTCTTTAAAACTGGACATGTGTACTTTCATGACCCAGCCAACACTTATTGACTCTGACAGTGCGTGCTTTGCTATCTTCAAATTTTAAATTTTCCAAGAGAAACGGTTATGGGCCAGTTCAACGCCCAATAGAGTCATAAGTGCAAGTATCTTTAAAGAAATCGTTCCAGTGTTCAGATGGGGGCCGCACATGGCACCATTTTGAAGTTCGTGTGAACAACGAAACGCAACAGTGTAAACGTAAACAGTGTACAAGAACTTTCGCTTCTGCTTCTTCAAAACTACGAGTGGCCATGGAGGCAAGTAGAACGGAGTTGCTGACGCGGGACAACTACGTCACCTGGCGTACCGACATCTCATTCGTCCTCAAGGGAGAAGGATGTTTCGGACACGTAGATGGAAGTGCTAAGCCTATCGAAGAAGACGCAACCGCGAGTCGTCGCGACTACGATGATTTTTATCGCCGGAAAGACCGAGCATTAGCCATCATTTATCAAAGTTTATCCTCGGAATACAAGGAGTTGATAAACGTCACCGACGAACCTAGTCAAGTATGGAATACCTTGAAAGAACATTTTCAAGCGCCTTCCCGAGCCAACCTGGTTAGATTACTAGATGAGTTCTTCGACGTTCGGCCGGAACCAGACGAGCCTGTTGACATTTTTTGCTCAAGACTGCGGAAGGCCGTGACGAGGCTTAAAGACGCGAAACACCCCATTGAAGACCTATATGTAGCATTCCAGTCGATTCGGTACCTTCCGGAAGAATTCCGAGGTATCGTTCAACTTATATATCGATGGAATGACTCGGACTTCAAGCTCAGCAAAATACAAGCAGAGCTAGCAGCGGAGGAGAGCCGGCTAAGGCAGCAAGCAAGTGACTTTTCCAAAACTGTGAGTTCAAATTCTGCATATTTTACTTCTAAGAAATTTGTAAATAGAGTAAAAGTGTCTAAACTTAAATTTCCAAATGTATCTCATAATGTGTCTAATGTAAATACTTCTAGTCATAATGTAAATATTTCTAAAAGTAAAATTAAGTGTTATAAGTGTAACAAACTAGGTCATACTAAATCTAATTGCAGTAGAAATAATGGATCTAGTATTGTGGAATTTCTTGGGTCTCCACAGATTGAGGCTAATACTGTAATCGATCCTAGCGATAGACTCAGCTGGGTAGTAGACACTGCTGCTACGCGACATTTCTGTAATAACATTAAGTTATTTTCAAAATTTAATGAGTGCAAAGGCACTTCAATGTCGCTAGCAGTAGGGGATGTCGAAAGTCCAGTTGAGGCTATCGGGACGGTGGAAATGTATGTCCAATTTAAGGATAAGCAAAGTATTATCAAATTGGAAAATGTTATGTATTCTCCTAAACTTAGGAGAAATTTATTAGCTGCATCTGTTCTTGAGGAACAAAATTTTAGTTTTAATGGAGCTAATGGGGTTCTATGGTTTTTTACACCTAAAGGGGAGAAATTCTTTTATGCAAAAAGAAAGGATGGGTTATATTTTTTAAAACCTAAGTATAGTACCCAGGAACAACATAACGTAGAAAACCGTCAATCTAAAGATAGGGATCGAGATGGAGACAAGAAACACAAAAAGGATAAGAAATCCAAGGATAGGGATCCTAGTGCTTCCAGAAAAATAGACAAAGTAAAAATAGCACCTAATCTTAAAGAAACTAAATTTAAATCTGACAAAACAAAAACTAAGCAGAATAAAAATGTGAATAGTTCAATATCTAAGCCTAGCAGTTCAGTAACTGAACTTAATAGCACAAACTGTCTTTGGCATAAACGATATTGCCACATAAACGCTGAATATCTCCTCCAAACCAGCAAAGTTTCTGCCGTAAACGGACTTCCTAGGCTTAAATACAAAAAGTTAAATTGTAAATCGTGTAAATTGGCTAAGTCTAGGAGAGTATCATATAAACCCACCGGTAGGATAAGGTCCACTAAACCATTGCAATTGTTACACATGGATGTGTGTGGTCCCTTAACCACAGCCTCATATGGTGGGAACAAGTATGTCTTAACTATAACAGATGATTATAGTAGAAAAGTTTTTGTTTACCTCATGAAACAGAAGTCAGAAGTATTTTCACATTTTAAAGAGTTTCAGGCCAGAGAAGAAAGGCAGTTAGGTACTAAAATTCTATGTATCCGGACGGATAATGGGATGGAATTCTGCCATGATAAGTTCAAAAATTACCTGAAGGATATCGGTATTAAGGCTGAGAGGACTAACACATATACCCCACAGCAAAATGGAGTATCAGAGCGATTCAACTTAACCGCATTTGACTGTGTTAGAGCCATGTTGAACGACAGCAAATTGCATGACAGATTCTGGGCGGAAGCTATATTGTGTTTTGCATACACTAAAAATCGAATATGTCACAAATTTAAGACAAAAACTCCACATGAACTCTACAGTGGTAGAAAACCTTCAGTCAAACATCTTAGAACCTTTGGTTGTAGAGCATATGTAGGCAAACCCAGTCAGCTCAGAAAGAAGTTAGACATGAAAGCTACAGAAGGGGTGATGGTAGGCTATGCTACTAAAACTAAGGGCTATAGGATATTTTTGTCAGGAGAGAAACGAACAATTGAGACCTGCAATGTGAGGTTTGATGAGGGTGATGTAGTGGAAAGCATCCTGGACCCAATTTGTCCCAGAAATATCTCCTCAGGGATATCAAGAGATAACCTTTCAGAATACTCCGACGGGGAATATCCGAGAGGGCAGTCTGATGGGGGGGCAGGAGAGAGTGAAGACACTGGTGACGATCCGTCTGAATCCAGTGAGGAAACGGACTCTCCTGCTGACTCCAGTATGACTCCTTGCTCGGATATTGCTTGGCAGCGAAAGACGGTTCCAAGACCCGATGGGAGTAGAACCGATGTGTATTATTACGCTCAAGGAGATAATAAAAGGCTGAGGTCGCACAATGATGTTAAGAAATATTGTGATAAAAGGAATATACAATTTGATCAGCAACTGTTTAATTTTCGGGAAAATAAAGGTCTTAAAAGGGTCAGAGGCAGACCAGAAGCAAGCAATATTGAAATAAATATACCAAAAGGATACAACGCTGCTATTAAATCTTCCCAGTCCGAAAAATGGTGTAAAGCTATGGATGAAGAAATGGCCGTAATGCAAGAGAGGGGTGTCTGGGAACTAGTTCCTGCATCCACCTCACAAAAGCATATAGGCAATAGATGGGTCTACACTATTAAGAAAGACGAGAAAGGGAAAATCAAGAGATTTAAAGCTCGTTTGGTAGCCCAGGGGTATGGTCAGAAAAAGGGAGAATCATACGATGAAGTTTTTAGCCCTGTTGTTAACTTCAACTTAATTAGAGCATTCTTCTCAATTTTCGTATGCATGCTTGGCTGGATGCATTTCCAATTAGATATCAAATCTGCCTATCTCTATGCTAAATTGAGTCAAAAGGTATATATGAAACAGCCTCAAGGTTATGTCAATCAGGAACAGCCTGATTATGTTTGTTTGTTGAAGAAAGCCATTTACGGTCTTCATCAAAGTGGAAGAGAATGGTTTAATGAACTTGACACCAAATTAAAAGAATTAAATTTTTTAAAACTTCAATGGTGTAATTGTGCATATATTTACAATAGGTTCTTATGCTAGTCTATGTGGATGACATAATTCTCTTCTCAAAGTATCAAAGGGACATAGACCACATTGTTTCATTACTTAGCATAGAATTTGATATCAAGGTATTAGGAAAAATTAGAAAACTTTTAGGCGTGGAATTTAAAGAGTGTGACAATAAATTTTTTATACATCAAAGTCAGTATATAGATAAAGTATGTCAAATGTTTCAACAGTATAAATATCCAGTTACTTCACTTCCCATTTCTAAAGGGAATATTCTAAGTAAAATAGATTGTCCAAAGACAAGTGAAGAAATAAAGCAAATGCAAAGTTTTCCTTACAGGAGCTTAATTGGGTGTTTGGCTTTTATATCTAGTAGGACTAGACCTGATATTTGTTACACCATCAATATATTATCTCAATTTCAAGAAAAACCCTGGAATTAAGCATTGGGATGCATTGTTAAGACTTTTAGGATATGTTGAAAAGACTAAAAACTATATGTTGAATTTATCTAACATTCAGGAGTTAAAATTGAATGGTTATTCAGATTCTGACTTTGCTGCAAACAGAGATGACCGTGTTTCACTTGGAGGCATGATACTCTTTATTGACAATGTACCTATTTCTTGGCGTACCTTTAAACATAAGTGTGTCAGCTTATCAACCATGGAAGCTGAATACGTATCACTAACTGAAGCCGCTAAGGAAATGGTATGGGTACAAAACATAATTGAAGAATGTCATTTACTTGGGTTAAATTTTAATAAAAGTAACAGTGTTATTTTTAGCGACAACCAAGCAGCCATTAATTTTTCTAACTCTCCAATTGAAAACAATAGAACTAAGCATATTGATGTTAGATATCATTTCCTAAGAAATTTAATAGTCAATGAATCTTTTAATGTTAAATTTGTAAATAGTAAAGATAACTTAGCAGATCACTTTACTAAACCAATGACTAAGGAAATAACACTTAAATTTTGTAATAAAATTTTTAAAAACTAAATCAAAACTTTTTGAGATTAAATGTTTAGTCTAAAGAAAATTTTAAATACTAAATTGAATTTATAACTTGGGAATTTTTTTAAGATGTCATATATATACATTATTGTTTATCTTAAACCTCATTGATATAAGATAGTATATCTTGAGTATAAATTTTTGTGATATTGAATCTTTTTCACTTTACACCTTTGTATATACATCCATTTTCCATGACCCGCATGATGCTAAATAATAGCTTATGTGTATAAAATTTTGTATTTTTCAACTTGGTAAAAAGTATATGTTGAAAGTTTTGATAAAGGAATTTTATTATCTAATTACTTGCATCATGTATTTTTAAATATTTGGTATATCAATGCAGTCTAATAGTATTAATTATGTATACTTATATTGTGTTAGTAGACTAAATTTTTTTAAGCTTTTTGAATTATAGTGTTTATACTCAAATTTAAAGTAAACTTAAATTCTATGCTTATACAAAATCTTAATCTTTTAAAGTTGACTTGTTTAATATGATAATGTGCTTATACTTAAATTTTGGATACTTATAATTAAATTTAAACTAAAATTTCAATTTTTGAATGCTGATACTTAAGCATTGAAGTTGTGTTGTATATAAATTTCTACTTGATGTGAAATGTTGTTGTTACAATATTGTCGACAATACTTAACTATTTTTCAGATGCTATAAGTACTTATGCATTTTATTTTAAATTTAATAATGATATAATACTTTAAATTTTTTCCTTCATTATATGTTTGATAGGATACTGGGGGCCTTGGTGTTTATTGATATACCTTGGTTTCTCAGAGTAAGTTTTCTTTTGCATATGCATTGAGACTTAAGGATTTGCATGAGGGGGCCGATTGTTGGAAATAATCAATACATCGCGATTTACGTTCCCGTGAACGGGCGTTTATGCAAATTTAATATGAACGACTCTTCCCGTTCACCGGCGTGAACCGTGACGTTTTTCAACATGAGGTTTCATGCAAATCAGTTCTCAATGCGTACGCATCTGATTTGCATATCCGGGGGCGTTTCCGGAGCTGTCCATTCTCGGATATATAGGGCAGAGGTTTCTTGAAGCAATTAGCAGGTCGATCGAGATCAGACAGATCGATCGGATCAGACGTCTGAAGAAGTCAGACGAGATAGACACTGATGGTCTGATGCAGGCAGACAGAAATGTTTTTGACAGAAGTACTGCGGAATATCGTTTGACGACGGTGAATAGTCGAAACGGATGCAGATGTGGTCAGTTTGGACCAGCATGTATTGAACGTTAAATTTACTTACAAACGTTCGGAAGCCGCTTTAAATATTTTCCTGATGTTCTATCCTTTGGTTTCCCTTTGCCAAGTGATGGTGGCTGAAATACACGCAAGTGATAGAGGTAGTATAGTAACTTACTACCAAATGCTTCAAGGAATCTCTGTCTAGTCATTTACAACTAAAAATCTTTTGTACATAGTATATTTTTGATGTTTTACGGCATGGAAAATTACCAGGTACGTGTAATATGCCGAGTTGTGTTTTTCACCAAATAAAGTGAACGAAGTTTTTCTTTAAAACTGGACATGTGTACTTTCATGACCCAGCCAACACTTATTGACTCTGACAGTGCGTGCTTTGCTATCTTCAAATTTTAAATTTTCCAAGAAAATCAATCTATGCGCTATAGTTTCGGGTATACGTTGTAGCTGGGGGTGTCAGGCGACAATAAAGGGCGGCAACCTTAGGGATGTTTTTAGGAGCTAAATTGCCGATATTGCGACGTTATGTATTGTTCTACGTTATGTATTTCAATTTAGTATTTATATGTACGGTCTATAAACGATCAAACAGTAACATGACGATGGCAAAAATAGCACGTTTGGAGGCTTCTATGCTGCCTAGATATTATAGATCACAAGAATTTCGCAATTGTTAACATTTCAGCCAGCAATAGTTTTTCGATCAGAGAAATTTGATATTTCCTATTATAGATGATACCCTGTTTTAAGTTATTAATCTGTCATCGATGATGTAAAATACTAAAAATGTTTGTATTCTTAAACTGTTTACCGCTTAGTTGTGTTTTCAGTAGTGCCAATGATAAACTATTATTAATTCAAAGTTAAATCAGCTCAATTTTCAACTTATCCATGGCCAAACTTGGTTCATGCCCCATCCCGTTGACTGGAAAATTCGAGTAAAGCAATAAAACGGCCAATGTTTTTAGCGATACAAACTGATATATTTGAAATTCAGAAATGTCAAAATATTAAACAAAATCAAATTTCTTCAAAAGGATAATTTAGTTGTTATAAAATAAGCATATTGGGGAAATTTTACAATAAATACGGTTACTAAGTTTATAATGTCTGATAATATAATGGGAAAAAATGACTGAAATATCGGGATTGCGATGATTTAAAAGTTACAGAATAAGTGATCAAAAGATAGAAACAAGAATATTGATTATTTAAAAATCATCGAAACTCATTGGCAAAATCCCATAAATTAAAGAAAAATGAGTGGCCGGCTTTTTTAATAAAAAGGCATAAATATTAATAGTAAATACTTGATCAGCTGTAAAAAAAAAGATCAAGATAAGAGAATTTGAAAACTTAAGAAACAGGCATATTAAAAAATAATCTGTAATTTTGGCAAAAAATTAAAGCTGAAAAAATGTTAAAAAAGTAAAGTGTTATGGGAAAAAAGGAATTCAAAATTGCCCCCAAAAGTATTTGAATGCTTCATGGTAAATAAATTTTTTTAGATGACTTGGGAAACAGTTATAAAACACTGTAAAAGACCTATAATAAAAAAACTTTGGCAAGATTTAAAACAAGGTAAAAAAAAAATGAGTGATAATGTTTAAAATATTCAGAAAATCGATAAATGAAAGATCAAAATTTTGAAAACTTTTAAGAAATGGAAAAGATGGAGATACTGACAGTGACTTGCAGAAAACTTGCAGTGACTTGCAGAAAAGATTTAAAAAAAAAACACCTAAAATAAGTTTTGAAAATGTATTCAATGTCAAAAATGAGAAGTTAGCAATAAATGCATGTTAACAATATTACTCATTAAAAAATAAAAATATATTTGTAAATGTGTGTCATCAGAAAAATTAAATTTTGTATTTTGCCAACCTTCCCTAATTATTACCCCACCTCCTTTGCCAAATAATCGATCTTACAAAAGTAGATTTCTTAAGGAAAGTTTTCCTTGTTAACAGACATATAGTAGTGTCTTGCACCTAACTAAAGTACTCGCCAGCTTAAGATATGGACAGAAGGATCGGTTGTTTGACTTATGTCTACTATATAATAAACCTGTAAATAAGTATAGGCAATATATCTGTAAATTTTTTAATTATTATACAAAATATTTAAACACAATTTTGCATAACATCAAACAAGTTGAAAAAAACATCATACATTTTTCAGTTAACAACAATTGGCCTCATCATGAACCTATCAGCCAGTGACTGACTGCTTTGAACCCAAGCATTGTTCACAATAGGTTTATTCCTTCCCATTAATTAATGTTCCTTATTGTTTCCTATCAATAAGAAATGCATTAGCACTTGCATGACACATGAGTATTTATTTAAAGCTGGGTTGTTAAGCACCATTGCCACTCAGATTAGGAAATAACTTATGAATAACCATTGTTCTTTTATGAACCCCTTATAAATACCCCCCCCCTCCCTCCATAATATAAAATGATGCATAAGTATTTCTACTTTTCTGATCTTCAGTAAGCAGCCTAAATTATGAGGATTCTAACTATTAACTTTAATTTGTGCAGTTAGAAAAATAAATTTATAATGAATATATACACATTAGACTAAAATGTACACATTAGCTTAGTGCTAAACCACAGCAAACTAAAATTCTTACTTGACTGATAGAGAGAAGTCACCAGGAGAACTTTCACTAACTCGAATCAAAAAAGCTCCTTCATATTTATTCATCAACAACTTCTCTGCATCAGCTCGTGTAATCCTTCCATAGTACCAACTAAAAAAAAAAACACAATATATAATATCACAGAATATAGAACTATAGAACATTGACTCAATGCATTTTAGAGATATCAGAAAGACCAACACCCTCGACAACCTGGGGGGTTTATGCCAACTATGAGGCATAACCCCCCAGGCATTTAGGGGTATCAGGACAGTATAGGCATACACTTGCAAGAGGATAGTTTCCCAATAGTTAACTGTTTCTGTGCAGATTCTTTTTGGAAGACAAAATAAAAAATGAATTCTCTCATTGATAAGTAGGTATGTATTCATAACATTCATTTTGTCGTAACTGGAAAGTGTGAAGCTTAAATAATTTATTTCACCAATTTTTCTTATAATATTCTCAATTCTTTTTTAATTACTGTGAAATTCCGTCAATCCGCCCCCTGAAATACAACAGAAAGTTGCCCAAAATTGTAGGAGAGGGGAATTTTCTGGGATCCTTACTAGGAACTGAAACAAACATAATTTGGTCGATCAGCCTCCTCAAATGTGAAGGAAAATAGTATAAAAGCAGTATAAAAGGGGAGGGATTTAAATCTGAAACCCAATTTATAATTACCTTACGTGCATGATTATAAGATGAAAAAATAATACTTTTATAAATAAATTTAGTTTATTTGATGGCAAAATTTTTAATTTAGGGAGGGGGCTTTTCAGAATTTGGTGGAATTTTGCATGGAATTTTTCAGAATTTCAAAGTGAAAGAGACTAAAAGGAGGGGGGGGGGGGGGTATTTTCAAAATGACAGCCTGTTTGATGTCCCAATCTCTGAACCCATATTTCATGCTAATAAAATTATTTTTTTTTGTCCTTTTAGAACATATATTGGTACCATTTGTTTATAATTAATAAAATGTACTCATTAAAGTGTTTGTTTTAAAAATATTAGCTATTTTCAATTATTTTTAGTTTTCAAGTAATAAATTTGGTGTCCCAACTCAAAACACCACACTTAAGGAAGTTTCTTTTTATGCTTTCAAACTAGATTAGCTTTTGTATATGAATTAAAAAATATGGTTTCACATTTTAATTAACAAAATTGCAAGCGATTCTTTTAAAATATAATTATCAATATTTTAAAATTTAAATTTAATATAATATGTATCCCCTGTACATCTCATGAGTGTTACTTCAGGAGTATTACTACTATTATTTTGAATAGGTTTTGATTTCTGCAGTTGGTAACAAAGCTAATGGAAGCCATATTGTTCTTTCTTATCTAGTATAATAAAAGATTACAAAAAATTAATAACAGAGTATAATTTTATTTATAATCTAAATCATATTTTTATGTGAATTAAGGCTAAAAAAGGCAATTCATCTGAAAATCACCCGGGGGGGGATTTTTCCCACAGATGCTGGATTGATGGAATTCTATAGTATACATCAAAATGCAATTTTATTCAGCTAAATAAGATTAATAATTTTTATTTAAATACAGTCCCACATGATTTTATTACTTCATTTTTCAGATCATTTGTAAGATTCCAATCGATATAATTTTAAACAATTCGCCTAGGCTTAATGATAAAAAAAAAAAACAGCAGTTTTTTAAATCGCTAAGAATTTGAGTAAAACTTTATTTTCCAGTTTCTTCCATGTTCTCCTAAAGAATGGAAGAAAGGTATTAACTTCTTACAGGCATTTTTTTTTTATCACTTTGAAAGACATGCAAACCCTAATATAAAATCATTCAGATATAAGGATTATCAAAGATGTCATATTCTAGAGCTATATATAGCTAAATCCCACTTAATGAACTCAGGATACAATGAACTTTTCACATGTTCCTAACCGAACTCTTATGCAACAGTTATTTCAATTGCTTAGTATGAAATTCCAGCAGCAATAAGAAGTTCGGTTACAGTGAATCAAAATCACCTGTCTTACAGCTCCCTATTCAACTAATGTTATTTCAATCGCTTAGTATGAAATTCCAGCAGCAGCAAGAAATCCGGATACAGTGAATCAAAATCTACAATATCAAGGTTGATATACAGGAGGAAGAAGAAGAGACGCCAATCCCTACATCGTCAAAGGCACTTTTTATCTAGGCGAATTTCGTCGGTACATTGAAGGACACAAAGCGTTAGTGAAGCTGTTTTCCGTTTACTAAACATGCTTGATGATTTTGTTAACCTTAAACAACTGAACTCTACAAAATAATCAGACATTGCACAATTTTTTCTAAAAATTTAATTTTCTGTATTGAATGTAATGTGTACATGTATGTAGCTTACGTAAATCTTATTTTGTTTACATACAGTGTTTAAGGCCTTCATACCATGATATTCCTCAATAAAAATTTACTTATTGACAGAATAACCTTTTCAAGCATTCAGTGGACCTGAAACTAAAGTTAAAAGATGTAACTTTTTTAAATCGAAGTTTTGGATAATTTGAATTTTTTTAGTGGTCCCTTCAGCTTCGAATTATCCAAGTTGCACTGTATATATATATATATATATATATATATATATATATATATATATATATATATATATATATATATATATATATTTATATATATATATATGAAATTCCAGAGCTTGTTCTTGACTTGTAAAATTGAGTCATACTGACTCTTACAACTCGAAAGTATGAGTGATTTTTTCATATGAGAGTCATTTTTTGCAACAATTTAACATTTGTAATTTAAAAATGGTGAATAAAAGCTGATATCTTGCTCATATACCACATATTTAAACTGGAAACAATGTAATAAATTTAATCTTAGCTCTGCCTATGATTTCCATAAAAATAACTATTAAAACCTGAGCACTGAATAATGGCCAATGGCCAGAAAAAGGCCACCGCTTACTATCCTATTCAATGTTATTGCAGAGGCTGCAATTGAACATAAGTTTTTTTTTTTTTGACAGACCAAGTAAACTGCATTCTTTTCCAGTTAATATAAAAGTTATATCCAAATAACATTAACTAGTTTACAAAACTTAAATTCATCAGAAGGAAAAAGAGTTGAATAAAATTATCCAAGCATCAAGATTCAATGACAAATTTAAATAAGTACATTAAAATTGATAACATTTACAAATGAAAGAGATAATTTCAAAGATTTTTTAAATGATTGATGAAAACAACTGGTGAAAGTGAAGTTGTAAAGCTAGTTTAAATACAAAAAAATACAGAGTTACTCTGATGGGCTTAAAATAGATGCAAAATTTCCCGATATAGCCAACACCGGTCTTTTAACAAACTCTCATATGGTATCATACACCATGAGCTGAAAAAATAGCAGAGGATACTGCAATTGAAGTTATAAGATAATTTACTACTTACTCATGTTTTTTCATTTCAATATAATTGCTGGGTATCAGGCCTTCTTTTGCATCTAATTCTGCTCTATACCAATTCATATCATCTTCCATGTTTAGCACCTAGTTTTAAAGGAACATTTTTCATCAATACAGAAAATATCTACAAATTAATATTTAATAAAATAAGTGATATTAAGAAAATCTTTCATAAAAAAGGACTGTATTATCCGATGCTTTATAAATACAATATTTCAATGAGTTTGAGTTTAAGAATATAAAGTCCATCTTGAAACAAAGACAAATGTAGAGTTCTCTGTGTTATAAACTTTAGAATTTTTTTCAGTTAAAATCAAGTTGGTTAATCCTTAAAGTAACTGATGCAAAGGTGAAGCTATGGTGTTGTTGTTGAAACCCAGACCGTCCGACCTACCAGAAAGGTGTAAGGTAACTGTTTGGACGGTCGGGAAGTGCCACCCAATTTAGACCGGAACCCAGTGGGGGAGGCATCCACAGGGACCATACCCTCCTTCCCCTACCACCAACCTCTCGGAAGGACTTTCGGACCCACATGTTTAACGTGATCGTACTCCGCATGAACACGGCGGCAGTTTTGGCAGTGGCTGGAATCGAACCCGGGCCTACCGAGTGCAACTCCAGCGCGCTAACCAATGGGCTACCGCGCCCTAAGCATATGGTGTGTGTGTGGGGGGGGGGGGGGGGACATTAATGAAACTCTAGATTATTCTCTCTCCATGTTATAAATTTTAGAATTGTTTTTCAGTTAAAACCAGGTTGGTTAATTCTTAAAGTAACTGAAGTATAGGCAAATAGGCAAAGCCATGGTGGTAGTGGTGGTGCGTGTGTGTGTGTGAGGGGGGGGGGGGGGTACAATAATAAAACTAACTTTCCAACCATAGTCTCATTCTTAAAAAAATTTAACACCTTACTTTCCTTATATACATAGTATAATGTATAAGGAAGTATTGTGAAGGGGTCGAAAATTTGAATTCAAGTTTTCAATGGGACAGCATGTTTCAAGCATCCTTGAACATGAATCAAACACTTTTGAGATGTCTCTGTGTGTGTGTGTATCAGTGAGTTTGTGGAGATATCTCACAAACGAATGGAGCAATTCAAACAAAATTTGGTACAAAAATTACAATCTATGAATACTGGAAGCCTATTGTTTTTAAACACAATCGAATTTCAGAAGCCCCCTAAATTTTTGAGTGAAATTTTGAAAAAAATCATCAAAAATAAAAACCTTTAATAACGTTACGCAAATAGTTATTTCTAATGTAAGTTTTCATTAGAAAACCATTGACACAAACTTTAGAATGCTAGCATGAACCGTTCTCGAGATATTGCACATTTTCCAAATGAATTTATCAAATATCGCATAAAATGAAAAAAAAAATATTAACTAATGTAAAATATGTTCACTTTTCATATGTAATATCATGCGATAAATTTGGCAATATCATTCTAGTGGATCTAGCTCGTTTCATTCATGATGGAAGATACTTGGGGTAATACTTAATTGTATTTCAGGGTTCCCACATTTTTCCAAAATAAAAAATAAGGAGTTTCTAAGGACCCAATTAATATCTTATAAGGACTAATTGAGATAGGCCGTAAACCATATTGCGGCCTTCATTGCACTACAGAAATGCACTGGGGTATGAAGTATATACATATTTGTAGAGCTAGACGTTGTCCTATATTTTCTATATATTTTTTAAAATAGGAAAACCCCTGGAAGCAGAATTTTTTTCCATGTGTTGCATGCAGAACAAAGAAGTCTTGTTGCAAAACATAGAAAAAAAATTCCGCTTCAGGCGTTTTCCTATTTTAAAAAATATATAGGAAATATAGGAAAACTTTTAGTCCTGTATTTGGGAAGAAACTAAACCCTTTTTAAAAATTATTGTGCTTTTGACTTGAAAATGTGAAAAAATATGCAACATTAGGCAGATTTATTTACAGTTTTAGACTCTACTGATCGTTTTTTTAATTATTATATTCATGTATAAAAAATTCTAATGATGAAAGTTCTTATGATAAAAATTTAACTGATTTCTTTCTTTTTATTTAATTTTTTGGTCCAAGTCCTTTATCTCAGCTACTTTTTCTTTAATATCTTTCCTTAATACATTTGTCTTATGCAAAAGATCAAGGTTCTTAGCAGATACTCCCTCATCAGCTAATTCTTCAGCTGATTTTTCCATTGTGACAATATTGCTTTCAAGACAAATCCTCTTAGATTTTAAGCAATAAAGTTCTTCTAGTTTAAGTTTCCTTTTATTTTCTGAATTTGCCCTTTTCCCATTACTGTGCTGCTCTTCCAAATGAAGAAAATACTTTTGCCTTGAAGAAGAGACAAACTTTCTCATTTCTTTACTTATTAGTATATTTTGAATGTCATTAGAATCATTTGAATTTTCATGAATAAGTTTTTGGCAAAATATATGATTCTTCCTTTAAATTTTCTACCTCTAATAGCTCGGTTTTAGTTTCCACAACTTTCCCTTTATATCATCTATAATTGTATTGTTTTTGGTTCAAAATTCTTAAACAATGAAGCAGATTTCAAAACAATACTCTGCATAAAATCTTTAAATTGAAGCAATATATCATCACAATCTTTTCTGCAAAAGTTTCTTCTTTTCAGTAAAATGCAATAACATATGCTAAATGACATTCATGCACTTGTCCAGATCGTTAACCATTCGTCTGGAGTCAAAACAGAAAGCATTACGAACAAGAGAATATGCTACAGGAGATTTATTCATGAGGTTCTGTAGCATTTTCATAACAAAACTTCGACAATCATGCCGCAAGTCAAAGACAGCTCTATCAGTTATTTGTTTCTCCTTTAATATTTCCTTTACTAATTTGTCCCCAATGAACCCTATACTGATTTTGTCTACAGGAGAATAACAATTAGTCAGAAAAATTAAATTTACAAAGCTTCACAATGGTTGATATATTAACCTTTTTTTTCTGGTTTTAAAAGATTAAAATATTCTACACATTACTTTACAAGTTTTAGTATATCTTCTCCAAAAAAAGGCAACAACGGTTTATCATTTTGATAGAATTTAAGGAATGGTTGCAATAACTTTGCCACAGCTAAGAAAAAGTTAAACTTCACAAAAATTAACTTATCTTTTGTTGCTTTTATTACTGTTAGAAAAGACTTGCAATTTACTTTACTCATTTCTACATTTTTAACATATCTGGCAACATCAGTCCAAATTTCAATTGCATGCTTTACAACCGGGACATTCTCTAACCATCTATGACCACAAAATTTCATGGGAAGTTTCTTGGCATCAGACAATTATTGAAATCCTTCCTTCTTGCAGGAGAATCTTTGACTAACCAATATAAAGAAGTTAAAATGCCACTGATATTCCAATCAGTACTATTTTCTCCACATTTAACCTTTTGAGTCCCAAGCCCCTTTTTCCACTAGTACCTCAGAATTCCAAAGACTGCCGAGCAGCAGATGGTCATTTCCGACCAGTGGCGGCTCGTGCATAGGCACTGCGGGAGTGACATTGCTCTCTCTCTCGCAACCTTAAGTGCAGTTTCCTATGTGCGCATGAGCACAACAGTCAAACACCACGCTTCACAGTTCCAGCGGCATGGTGTTTGACTGTTGTGCGCATGTGCAAGTAGGAAGCTGCATGCCAGGCTGCGAGGAAGAGAGAGCACTGTCGCGCCCGCAGTGCTGCAGTGCCTATGCACAAGCCGCTCCTGTTTCCGACCCCCTTGGAAGAATAATGACACTTGAGTAAACACACGCCTTTCCTCTTCTACATGAATGCCCTCAAAGAAGAGGGAAGGGTTAATAGGTTTTACACAAGAGTTGTTTGCCTTCAATGACTCTTTTGAGTGACATATTTTTAAAAAATCATTTGCTTGGCGAATGATTAGAAAATATTTTACTTCATACGTTAGACAATATATTTTACTTTGTAGGTTGGATTAAAATAAACCAATTTCCGAAGTCGTGTTGTAGCAGGAAATATACAAACAATAGTTTGAAAGTCCAATGAAAGAAAAGTGAGAAGCTGCAACTCAAAAAACCTAACTTTCTAAAACACCCACAAAATAAAAGTATAAAACAGCAAATCTTCAATCAAATGGAAAAAAATTCAAATAATGAGTCATCAAGTTAAAGAAAATCAAATTTCAATGATATAGAAACAATAATAGAAAAATATAAAACATCAAGCATTATTGCTGTACACGTGGACAAGGGCTAGGCCTTAAAAAATAGACTTGTTCACTTCGTAAAACTCTTCTTCGGGTCTAAGTATTTTGACGAAGCAAACACAAAATATGTATGTTTCTGAAGAAATAGATTATATCTATAAACTATTTCTACTTGGACAACATACATAAAGAAGGAAAAATAAAAGAAAACATGAATACCTGGAGCAAACGCTGCATATGCCTGAACCAGTCGAACTCTGGAACACTGAATGACCAGTATTGTCATTCGCAAAGAAAAAAGAAATGATCTACTGTTGCCATTCATAAGGAATGAAAAACAGTAATGCAAAAAGGTAAGAAAAAGTAATAATATACAAAAAGAGCTACAAAAAAGTGGGGCCAATAATAGTAAGACTTATGTTTAAGAGGATGTAAAAATAAAAGTATTATTAATACAAGAGAAAGGTGATGTCTGGCTAATATAAGATACTATGAATAGAATTCATGAAAATCCAGCTAATCTAAACTTTTTAACTATACCATTTACTAAATAAAAGGGATATTTATATAGATTGCTGGTAATTTTGAGATTATTTATATGCATAGCATGAAATTTTTTATCAGATAATCTATAAATTATAAAAAGCTGATTAAGTATAATATTTCTAAACAATTGAATCGAGTTCCAGGAATTAAATGGTAAGATTTTATTAATGTTAAAATTAAAAAAGTCTTTTTTATCATATAAATTAGTAACAATTCTATTAGAAGGTTCAATAAAAAGATTTAAATCCAAAAAATTAATATTATTACTAATAGTAGCTTTATTAGGAATTAATTCCAAATTGTCTGGATAGAAATCTATATCCATGAGATAATTTTCAGTATGTACTAAGCAAATCAGATCATCAACATATCTGTAAAATATATAATCTATTGAAGTAAAAGACTTTTCATAATGATAAAGGTATAAATTAGCTAACATACTGCTACTGCAGCCACCCAATGGAACTCCTGAGACTTGAAAGTATAACTTATTTCCTTGAAAAAAAATATATATATATATATATATATAATATATATTAAATGATTGTTTGGATTTTTGCACATTTAGTAAACATAAAATTATTTTTTCTCTAAGTATATTATAGTATTTTTAAACTTATTTTGTTAGCCAAGCGTGGGGTCTTCCGATTTAATGGCAGTTACGAGGATAAATATCCTTCAGACAATGTTTGTAATGAACCAATGTGATTACTCTTTATATGTGAAGGGTTATGACACATTTAACCACCTGTTGCTACAATACCATTAATTTTAGAGAAGAATACTTAAACCTTATCTATAATTTTTCATTTTAATCAAAAATACTTTCTACATTTTTACTTCATACTATAATATTACAAATATGTTATTTTCTTAATTTTTGACAAGAAAGTATGTGTATTTCTGCATATTTCCGATAATTTTGTTCCACCCTCAAACTATCCCTTTCTATGCATGTGATGTGGACAAAATAACTCAAGGAAGAATATACGTATCGCTATGAAAAATTTTGTATTCACACATTATGCAAAAAAAAAAAAACTAAAATAAATATTCACATGATTAGAACCCAAATGTTTTGAAATTTATGAGTTTCAAGTTGTTATTACTCACACACATAAAAACAAATATGAATGAATAATCCTTGGGAATGCTCTATAGATGGGTTCACTATGAACTTAGCCGTTGCAGCCTCGTGTAGCCTGACCTAAATGTTGAAGAAACTGAAGATGATTACGTGGCAGAACTGAATTTGTCGGTTCACAAAATTCTGCAAATAAATTTTTTTATTGTCATTGTAAATATTAGTTATTTCATGGGGCGAGTAATAAATACGAAACCAGTTCATGGATGCTTTTATGTATACAAACACTGTTAAGATCATTCATAATCAGAATTTTTATACTATATTCTTTGATGTCCATATGCTGTGACTGTATATTGATGTTTACATACGACTATGGAAGGGGTGTGATGTCAATACTATAGATTAAGAAATAAACATTTTAATTTTCATAGAAAGGTTTATTAATTTTTTATCTAACATTTTACATTCCCAAATTCCCATTTTTGGAAAATTTCACAAACCACCTGATCTTGCAATACCTCTATTTGCCTGTATTTAAATGCTTATTTTCTCTGAACTTAGATTTTAGAGATGTTTTATCGATTCAAATATTCATTTATGAATGCTTAAAATATAATCTTCAGAAAACTAGAACCTTTGGAAATAAAGTAATTAGCATTCGTATATACCATTTCATATTTTGAAATTTGTGAAAGGCAAAATTAATTGCATTCTAAAGTCGTAATTTTCCGCAATCTAAGAAGTTTTCATCAAAAGAACTGAAATTATAATCCCCTTTATCTAATAAACAACACTGGGACTTGTGGGATTTTAACAGACTACAGCACCCCCCCCCCCCCAAACAAACAAATCCTAGACTGTCTGTGCCCTCAATGCTTTGACAAGCTTATTTTTAGAGAAATAAATTTGGTTATCTTTACTTACCTGATTTACTGTGTCGGCATTTTAACTAACTCCATCCAACACCCTGTTGGGTTATAACTTTTAGATATTTAACAATTTTAGGGGTTTTGTTTTTGTTTAAATGTGTTCAGGGGTCTTATTTACATAGTCATTCTCTTTTAGTTATTCATCTTCTAATTGTTTAGGTTTTTGATATTCTTTGTTCAAATAGGTTCTATTCCATAGGTTTTGTTTTAAAAACGGCAAAAGTTCGTTCTTTTTAGGTTTTAGCAATTTAAATTTATTTAAATTGGCTAATTTGTGATTCCATTTATTGCCCTTTTTATTCCCTTTAATTTGATTCCAAATTTATTGCTCTCGGTTAAAAATTGGTTAATTCATCGCAATTTTACAGTTTTATTCTATTTTCAGCTTTTTAAATATTTCAGAATCGTCCATATTTAAATTATTGCCGAATTCGTATTTTCCAAATCGTTTCACTTCATTTCTTTTTAATTTTCGTCTGCTCTAAAATTCCATTTCTCTTCTTTAAAGTTTCGAGTTTTTAATTGGTTGATCGTAATATTAAAATCGTCTGTCATTAATTATTTTATCGTTCATTGATAATTTTGTTTACAATCTGTGGCAGCGATGTTTCGCAGTATATAAGCAAATCGCGCACTTTTTCGCTCTTTTTTCTCTCTTTGCTCTTTGCTTTTTTGCAATTGATTAGAACCTAAGATGTGATCTGTCAAAGTTGTTGTTTTCAGCGCTTCGGCGCGAGCCGTAGTTCGAATTCGGCTTGAAATGTCTCATTATTCCCGGCTGTGATGTGTGTTTTGTTTTTCAAGATGTGGATTGATTTGTTTAGTTTATAATCAATCAGCAGTCCTTTGCCGCTGTGCTCTCTGATGTTGTTTATGTCTGGAAGCTGCGACGGAATGAAGAGTCATGCTAATTAGTTTCATATCATTTAAATAATGATCCAAGATGTTTCACGATTTATGTGATGTCGGCCGAGGAAGTCCTACCGGCCAATTAGAAATATGTTTATCTTGACAAGCTGCCAGTTCTATTTTATGATGAATGGAGTTCGCATTTCCGAGCCCAATTGACGGACACATGTTAAGTTCTCCATTTTGATGTCAGTAGTCCGGTGCGGCTGTTGAGAGAAATGATTTTTTTATTACTCGACGTCCAGCTGGTGTGGAGAATCTCTTTGGAGTTGAATCCCGTGGAACGGCCTTTTCCGGATTTTCTGCTGGACATATTGTGACCCTGTGCCATGGATTTTCCTCTTCTGGTGTTCTCTGGATCTGCTGCACGTTTGGTGATTCTGCCTCCCGCCGATTTCCGCCGTTTTTCTTGGAGCCTTGGTGATATTATTCCTTTTCCTCCAAATTCTAATATTTCTCAATAGTTAAAATATGTCTTTATTCCAATTGTTTTGAGTTAGCACAGAAATAAGACCCCTTTAGACCTATATATTTTAAGTTGCGAATCCTGTGGTTATCTTTTTAACTTTTGTTCTAAATTTCCCTTTTGGCTAACTTATGTTCTTTTTATTCCAAATTCTAGTTTTGATAAATAATTGAATAAGTTTAATATTGTTAACTTTAAAATTTAATATTCTAACGTTTTTACTACCACTATACGACCGGCCATTCCATTCTATTTATTTATTTAAGTTGTTTATTGGATTTGTTAGTTAATGAGATGTAAAATATTTTGAAAATTATTTTAAAAGTGAAGTTTAAAATTTTAATAAACGTTAGATTTTGAAAACCTAAAATCTGTGTTCTTTCTTTTACTTTTAATGTTTTTATTTTTAGGAAAGTTCCATTTAATTACATATAGAGTTACATATTTGTAAATTTAGGGAGAAACTGGTCAAATGTCATTTTCATATATAATTTTGATGATGTTTAGGTTTAAAAACTTTGAGAATTTGGAATATTTAGAAATGCTTTTAGTGTGTCATAAAATGCACAAAAACTACCGAACAATTGGCGCCGTTTGACCAGTCTAGGGGCTTATTCATGCTAACTGTAATAGATGTTCTTAATAGTTTTTGTTCTTAAAAATGAAATTTCAGTTTATTCTAAAAGTGATTACTGTTGAAATGTTAATATGTTCTTAAACTGAGGCATGATGTTTTAGAATGTTCTTGATTTAAATTAGAGGAATTTATTTTAATATTTTGATTAAAATTGAAATTTTAGGATTAATTTAAATGTTTTCATTTAGAATTTTTTTTAGGAAACTTTAGAATTTTTGAATATGACATTTTCATTTAGAATTTTTATTTAAGCATTCCTTAATTTAAGTTAATTTGATTTGAATTTTATTATTTGAAGTAGTGTAAAATTGCATTTAATTCATAAATTTAAGAGATTATAGGCATGCGAGAACGCACTTTATGGTATTTACATTTTTTGTTCTAATCCCATCTCATTAACAAATTTTTTTTATTTTGTTGTTCTTGTAACCCACGCTCCCAGCAACACTTAAAATTGTTTTATTAAATAGAGAAAAATTAATTGAGTAAATTTAACATGAGAATATTTTTTTATTAAGTTAAATTATATAGAATTAAAGCAGTAGTTTTTCGACTTAGAATTTTTTATGTTCTGATTTGGAATTGAGATTTAAATGCTCACTGATATGTGAATGTAGTTGATGAAATACTGGTGATTAATTGAAAAATTGGGTAATGCAGGTGTTTTTTACACTCCAATATGAGTGTGACATAAATGTCATCTTGAGTTATCTTGTTCTTCATATTGATCATTTGTTTGGTTTTCACACTCAAATAGAGTGGTGATAAAATCAGTGTGTTTGTTCTTAATTTTGAATCTGATGTTTTTAACACTGTCTTTAAAATTTTTTTGGTCATTAAAGTGGAAAAATTCATTTTATTATAGGAGAAATAAAATTTTTTTTAAGTGGAATATTTAAAATTGTGCAATGCAATTTGAGTTCTTTTGGTTTTAAAAATTTAAATGGGGATTTGTAATTTGATTTTTCTTTGGTATTTTGTTTAAAGTAATGTGATACACTTGGCAGTTAGTGAATTTAAATGTACTACTTATACTTGATGGATATTTTTGTGCTATTTTTTTGGGGTTCAAAAAAGATTCACAACCTTTGAGAGGACTCACAACCCTCGGCCCCTTGTCTTAATTTTTTTTTGATTTTTATGAGAATTTTTTGAGATTACCAGAGAGATACAGATATGATATTTGAGTTTATTGTTGTTGAGAGTGCAAGATGTTGCACAATAATTAGTAGAATCGCGTTTATTGATATTGGTGTAAAATGATGCATAAGGTCATTTTTGTGTATATTTGTCGTTTAAACGACCTAATTTGCCAAGTAATCAGTTTATAGTATAATTTGTAACCAAGTCGGTTAAATATGAGTTCAGTTCCAAATTGTTAGGGAATTGAGTTTGTTATTTTGGGGGTAAATATTCCACAAATATTTTTTTGTTTGTAACTTGAGCCAAAATTGATATTATTATTTAAATTGAAAATTATGCTTCGAATATTTGTTTTCTTTGTAGAGGAGGAGATGGTGATGAATTTGATGATTGTATTTATTGGTTGTTATGTTGAAGGTACCATTTCAAAATTTATTGTTTAGATTATTGGAATTCTTTGGCTGGTCCAAAGTTTTCGTTAAAATTTATGTTTATTCATGACAGCTAATGATATGGAGATCTGTTTATTATTTTTCTGTTTCTTCTCTTTGATGACGTATTTGTTGGAGCATTTTAAAATGAATTGATGAATTTTCATAATATAGAGTTACAATGAAGTTGAAGTATTTAATATTGAATCTATATGTATGTTTAAGAGTTTAGACGAAATGTTGAGAAATATGATAATTGTTATTATGAAAGTGTTTAGTGAAGTGATTATTTGATTTTTGATTTATTTATAAGGAATTTGATTTTTTATGTGATTTTATGGCTCATGTTACAGATGTAGTTGAGATTTTGATTTTTTTTTTTTCTCTCCTTCGTTTCGCGAAATTTTGTCATGTGTTAGCTAAAATTTTTCATTTTTCAAATGAAAAATTTTTTTGGGACGTTCGAAGGAGTTGTTGGGTTATAACTTTTAGATATTTAACAATTTTAGGGGTTTTGTTTTTGTTTAAATGTGTTCAGGGGTCTTATTTACATAGTCATTCTCTTTTAGTTATTCATCTTCTAATTGTTTAGGTTTTTGATATTCTTTGTTCAAATAGGTTCTATTCCATAGGTTTTGTTTTAAAAACGGCAAAAGTTCGTTCTTTTTAGGTTTTAGCAATTTAAATTTATTTAAATTGGCTAATTTGTGATTCCATTTATTGCCCTTTTTATTCCCTTTAATTTGATTCCAAATTTATTGCTCTCGGTTAAAAATTGGTTAATTCATCGCAATTTTACAGTTTTATTCTATTTTCAGCTTTTTAAATATTTCAGAATCGTCCATATTTAAATTATTGCCGAATTCGTATTTTCCAAATCGTTTCACTTCATTTCTTTTTAATTTTCGTCTGCTCTAAAATTCCATTTCTCTTCTTTAAAGTTTCGAGTTTTTAATTGGTTGATCGTAATATTAAAATCGTCTGTCATTAATTATTTTATCGTTCATTGATAATTTTGTTTACAATCTGTGGCAGCGATGTTTCGCAGTATATAAGCAAATCGCGCACTTTTTCGCTCTTTTTTCTCTCTTTGCTCTTTGCTTTTTTGCAATTGATTAGAACCTAAGATGTGATCTGTCAAAGTTGTTGTTTTCAGCGCTTCGGCGCGAGCCGTAGTTCGAATTCGGCTTGAAATGTCTCATTATTCCCGGCTGTGATGTGTGTTTTGTTTTTCAAGATGTGGATTGATTTGTTTAGTTTATAATCAATCAGCAGTCCTTTGCCGCTGTGCTCTCTGATGTTGTTTATGTCTGGAAGCTGCGACGGAATGAAGAGTCATGCTAATTAGTTTCATATCATTTAAATAATGATCCAAGATGTTTCACGATTTATGTGATGTCGGCCGAGGAAGTCCTACCGGCCAATTAGAAATATGTTTATCTTGACAAGCTGCCAGTTCTATTTTATGATGAATGGAGTTCGCATTTCCGAGCCCAATTGACGGACACATGTTAAGTTCTCCATTTTGATGTCAGTAGTCCGGTGCGGCTGTTGAGAGAAATGATTTTTTTATTACTCGACGTCCAGCTGGTGTGGAGAATCTCTTTGGAGTTGAATCCCGTGGAACGGCCTTTTCCGGATTTTCTGCTGGACATATTGTGACCCTGTGCCATGGATTTTCCTCTTCTGGTGTTCTCTGGATCTGCTGCACGTTTGGTGATTCTGCCTCCCGCCGATTTCCGCCGTTTTTCTTGGAGCCTTGGTGATATTATTCCTTTTCCTCCAAATTCTAATATTTCTCAATAGTTAAAATATGTCTTTATTCCAATTGTTTTGAGTTAGCACAGAAATAAGACCCCTTTAGACCTATATATTTTAAGTTGCGAATCCTGTGGTTATCTTTTTAACTTTTGTTCTAAATTTCCCTTTTGGCTAACTTATGTTCTTTTTATTCCAAATTCTAGTTTTGATAAATAATTGAATAAGTTTAATATTGTTAACTTTAAAATTTAATATTCTAACGTTTTTACTACCACTATACGACCGGCCATTCCATTCTATTTATTTATTTAAGTTGTTTATTGGATTTGTTAGTTAATGAGATGTAAAATATTTTGAAAATTATTTTAAAAGTGAAGTTTAAAATTTTAATAAACGTTAGATTTTGAAAACCTAAAATCTGTGTTCTTTCTTTTACTTTTAATGTTTTTATTTTTAGGAAAGTTCCATTTAATTACATATAGAGTTACATATTTGTAAATTTAGGGAGAAACTGGTCAAATGTCATTTTCATATATAATTTTGATGATGTTTAGGTTTAAAAACTTTGAGAATTTGGAATATTTAGAAATGCTTTTAGTGTATCATAAATGCACTTTTTCTACCGGACAATTAAATACAACTTTTTCTACCGAACAACCCCAGAAGCTCAGATCTCAGCTGAACTAACTTAAAAACAGCCATGCAACTGATCCCCTGAATAAGTTGCTATATGTCTTTATACATGATGGTTATATAAAGAAAGCTGGAGAACAATATGCATTGTTGTATATCTGTGGCCTAGGCAGATTGCTTCCAGGGATATGGAAGTAATATATAGCCCTGGGTTGCTTCAAGGAGCGAGTGGCATTTGTCGTCTGGACACCGAAGTGTACAGGCGTACTACGGAGCTGCTCTTGATTTTTACCATGTGGTGACCGCATGCGTTGCCATTTTTGGGGCATCATGTCCCACTTGGAAGCTGACCCGGGTGTTGAAGATCACTCGTATTATGCGCATTTGGACACCAGTTTGGTGAGACTACCACGGTACTATGATGAGGATGGAGAGCCTAGCAATCCAAGTGTTCTGCTCCCTAGAGGCTGTGCTACAATCGTTAACAAGCTCCGAGATGGAGAACTTGACTTCAAATATGACACCAATCCGAAATGGATCTAATTCAAGTGTTCTGCTCCCTAGAGGCTGTGCTACAATCGTTAACAAGCTCCGAGATGGAGAACTTGACTTCAAATGACACCAATCCGAAATGGATCTAATCCAAGTGTTCTGCTCCCTAGAGGCTGTGCTACAATCGTTAACAAGCTCCGAGATGGAGAACTTGACTTCAAATATGACACCAATCCGAAATGGATCTAATCCAAGTGTTCTGCTCCCTAGAGGCTGTGCTACAATCGTTAACAAGCTCCGAGATGGAGAACTTGACTTCAAATATGACACCAATCCGAAATGGATCTAATCCAAGTGTTCTGCTCCCTAGAGGCTGTGCTACAATCGTTAACAAACTCCGAGATGGAGAACTTGACTTCAAATGACACCAATCCGAAATGGATCTAATACAAGTGTTCTGCTCCCTAGAGGCTGTGCTACAATCGTTAACAAGCTCCGAGATGGAGAACTTGACTTCAAATATGACACCAATCCGAAATGGATCTCTGCGTTCCTGAAAGAAATTGCTGACTTCCTGGTGGACTACGGCTATGAATACAAAGAGAAATTACAGGCTTACCCAGAATTAATGAAAAGCTATCAAAGTACTAAGTACAGTGACATACATGTATTTTGAGAACCTAGTAGGACCCTTTCCTCAGTTTTCGGATTTTACAGATTTTTATGATAAAGGCTCTGTTAAAAGATTCAACGCAAGTAAGCAAAAATTCCCCAAACATATTGGCTCCAGCCCCCCCCCCCCCCTCCCCTAAAGGGAAGATCGGTAAAAAGAACCCTCAAGTGGAAAAAAACCAGGATATTTTGAGCTTTGATGTTGACTTTACAAATCAAAAGGAGATTAATGAACAGGAAACTAGTTTCCCTAGCTCTAGCAAAGAAAACCCGGTAATTGTTAATGAGATTAATAACGTAAACCATGAAAAAGAATTAGCAAATCAAAACATTGAATCTGAAAAGGAATTTATTTGCTCTAGCCCTAATAAAATCTACAGAAGCCCTGTTGTTATCCCAGCATCGACCCCTCTCCCCTCTAGAAATTTCTTCTAAATTCTGAATCTGAGAATAAGGAAAGCAATGCAGAACCTGAAATCTTTCCGATAAAAAAAAAAAAGACCCCCAGCCCTTCTTTATCAATGCCTACTCCGTGTGGCAAAAACTTGTTAATGAAATGAACTTGATTCTTGAAATCCCTATTTATGGTAACTGCAGTCACGACATAAGGCTTTCACCAAGTCATGTCGATGACTACAGCAAGCTGTAAAAATTTCTTATAGACAGAAATATATCCTTTAGCTCTATAAATTTAAAAATGGAGAAGCCAAAAATATATCTCATTAGAGGACTCCCCGCTAGCACGGAAATCGATGAAATCATCAAAGAACTGAACTCACAAGGAATTTGTGTTAACCGTTTAACACAGCTGATGCATAAACCTCAGAGGACCCCCCTCCCCCTTTTCCTTGCTTTGATATCCCAAACTGAAGACCAACCAAATCTGTATAAAATTAAACATTTAATGAACTTAAGAATCAATATCACCCCTTTCAAATCTAATGCAATAAAACTTTGGTTTAATTGTCAGAAACACAGGCACTCGTCTGAGTGCTGTAATTTTCCGAGCAGATGTCCGAAATGCGCGGGAAAGCATCATACCAAGGACTGTATGCATCCAAGGGAATCTCCTGTGGTTTGCTGCAATTGTCGGGGTGATCACCCTGCAAATTTCAGGCTCTGTCCGGCAAATCCCCAGAACAGACCCCTTAAAACTAAAAGAGTTAATGAACCTATGCAAAAACATGCTCCTCCCTCTCCCCCAGATCCCTACCGAAGCCAATTACACTGAAACTGCCGAAGCTGCAAAACCTGCTGTAAATGAAATGGACAAGGAAGCAGAAACCGGAAAAATTTTTTATACTGAATCCTCTTATGTAAACATCACAAGCAAGAAAATTCACAAAAATTCGGGCAGTGAAGCCCGAAAATAGGTAGAAAATGGAAAAGTGATCGCATCACTGAGGGAATTCTATCATCAGAGTTCTCTCTAGGAAAAATTTTTTTGGAAAAGACCTGGTAACTCTGGGATATTGGACAGTGAAGCCTGAAAATAGGTAGAAAATGGAAAAGTGATCGCATCACTGGGGGAATTCGATCATCAGAGTTCTCCGTAGGAAAAAAAATTAGGTGGGATTATCCTACCCTAAATTCAAAATTAAGTAGGATTTTAAAAATTAACACATGCAATTTTTTTTTCTGAGTGGGATTTAGCAACAAATTGCAGGAATCAAGTTCTAGGGAGAATCCTGATCATGCTCCAATTTCGGGGGAAAATAAGGAGTGTTGATGAAAATTAAGTAGTTTTAAAGGCCCTTAAAAAGGAAAGCTAAAAATAAGAAGTTCTTAAGGAGTTTTTAAGGACCGTGGGAACACTGTATTTGGGTGCCAATAGTCATTTATCTGCTATAAGAATAATTTATTTCTCCGTCCAATACACTTGGTGAGATTTTGGCGACAAATTTAGTGGAATGTTACCAACATGGCAACTTTTTTAAATGTTGCCAAATTAAGGAAAATGTCTTCAAATTGCTAAAAATGACACTAAATCAATGAAAATGATGACTAATTGATAAAAATTCAATATCTTAAAAAGTGTATAAGTATCTACTATAAGAATAACCTATTTTTCCTTCTATAATGTTTGGCAAAATTTTGGCGACGAATTTGTCAGAATATCTATAACTTGCTGACTTTTCAAATGTTGCCAAATTGATGAAAATGTCACCCAATTAATAAAAATTTGCCAAATTGATGATAGCAATGCTAAATCAATGAAATAATAACTAATTGAGTTCAGTATCTTGGAAAGAACATATGAGTAGACTATAAGAAAAATCCATTTCTCCATCTGTCCATCTATCCGTAACACTTAGCAAGAAATTTAGAGGTGTGGAAGACAGGTTTGAACTTGGAACCTTTAGATTACTGAGCCTGTACTATGCCATCTAGTCCAAAAGGATACTCGTGGGCCAAGGGAGTAGCCGGCGAGCGCTGTGTGACGCAATGCTGCCCCCTCACACTCCCCTTCCTGAAGAGATGCTCAGTCAAATTTCAGTGAGGAGAGGGGCCGGCCAGAAAACCCCCAATGCAGCCCCAAGCTGAAACTCAGTCAGTGAGCAGAAATAGCCGGGAGGCGAGTTGTACCTCATTGTGTGGCGGCGTGATGTTAGTTGTGGTCAACCAGGAAAGGAGAAGAGAAAGTGTGCATCAACTGTAGTGCTGCCATCTAGAGCACGGGTCACCATGTGGTGGGCCGCAGATCCCTTGATGGTGGGAGATAGGTTCGAACTTGGAACCTCTAGATTACTGAGCCTGTACTATGCCATCTAGTCCAAAACGATCCTCGCGGGCTGAGGGAATAGTCAGAATCTTTCGTAGCGATGTGTGATGCAATGCTGCCCCCTCAGCGGCACTTCGCCAACTTGGCGACTATTTTAAATTTTGCCAAAGTAACAAAAATGTCACCAAATTGATAAAAATAATGTCAAATTGAAAGTAATGTTTCGCAAATTCTGATTTCCGTCCATATGATGGACATACTTTCTAGTATGTAAGAAATGCTCATCTTTCCGTTTGTCTGTAACATTTGGTGATGCATTTGGAGAACTTGGCAAATAATCTAGCGAAGTATCGCCAAATTGGTGATATTTCGACCTAGATTGACAAAAATATTGTCAAAATTGTAAAAGTGATGCTAAATTAATGAAATTGATGCTTAATTGGTGAATTAATTATTAAAATATTTGAATATATGGACTATATTGCTTAGTGAGGATGCTACCAATATTGTTAATTTAAAGTTGTGTGAAATATAAGTTAATTGGTTACTTTGAAATAGTATTACATGTTGTCATCTGGAAAATCACCAAATATACAATTCAACTTTAAAAACAAAGTATCGTGGATCCTATACATTATTTTTTTACTCTAAAAGGAGTAAATTCATTGTATTATATAAGGAAAGTCATATACTGCCCACATCAGATGTTTTACTTTGTGAAAATACAAATGAATTATTTTGTACATCAATACTTAACACATTATATATAATTATATAATTGATAGAATAAACATATGCTACGAAAGTTTTAGTTAAGTGAAAGCATCTAGGCCAGCCTCATCAGATTATTCCCCAACTAGTCAATAAGAAAGTTGAATCTCAAAAAAATCAATTTTATGAAAAACGACTCAGAAAAGTGGTTAAGCTTGTAATAAAGACAACAAACCAGGTTATATTTATGACTAAAAACATGTTAGTTTTTATGAGAGGAATGGACATGACCTTCTTTAACATAAAGCAATAGCCCTCTTTCAACTGAAAGCAGAATGTCAAAATATGGTAAGGTCTTTTTGTTTTAAAAGAAAATACTATTATAATATTAACATTGATGGGTGAACTTTGATGGTGGTAAAATTCTAGGACACAGCTCTTTTCTTTTTAATAAGGTAAAGGCGTGGTATTTAGAACCCCCTCAAATGATGAAGATGAAGTCCCATTCCTTTTTAAGGGAGTGTAAAGCAGTTTTCAGTTGGCCTTTAAAAGTAATAGGACCCGGGTCCTCTTTATAAGGAAATTAAGAGTTATGGTATAATCACCCTGAGCCCCTAATATTTTGGACCCCTTCGTTTTTGTTTCATATTAACCTTCAAGAGTGGGCTCTAAAATATTGGAGATTTGGTCATTTAGGGACAGCAGCCAAATTTTCTAAAAAGTAGGAGTGATAAACCCTACATATAGGAAAAACAAGAAAGACAAATCTCTAAAAGTAGGGAAAAAGAACTATGAATCCTACAAAATAAAGAAAATTAGAATATAGAAAATTCAGAAATCCCAGGAACCACCAGGAATTTAAAACTGGGTTCTATAAGGAAAAAAAAAACTAGGTTCCTATACTTACTAACCTTAGAAGAAAAAAATCAATAATGGCTACAGTCCAGATGGAGCTAAAAGGCTTTTGCATGAAAAACAACTTTCTTTGTATATGCTTCATTTTCTTTAGAGATATTCAAAGAAGTTTAAATTATTAAAATATTGAAATTAGAACCACCTGTTCAAAATACTAAAATATCAAATTTATAAGCACTAGTTATATTTCAAAAATTATGAACCGAATCCTTTCAAATTAAAACTTAATCTAACAAATAATTATGAAGTTAGAAGTATAAAATATTAATTTCAATATTTGACAATCCTAATACAAAAGAGCGCATACGTTTTTAGAATTTGGATATTAAGTTAAACCAATTAGAATACAGGAAAACGATGAAATCAAAGTAGCACATTTAAATCGCAAAAACATTTAATATACAGGAGCAGGCTTAATCACAGTGCATGCAAGTGCATATGCTTTGATTAGCTGTTTAAAAGTTGTTGTTCACTTGTTATTTGTTATACGAAGAGTAGTGAGCATGTATAGTTTAAAAATGGGTGTTTCGGTCTGTTACAATTTGCTTTAATAATTGAAATTGTGATTCTACAAATCTGCATGCAATTTCGAGTATGTATGCAAAATTGCATCTTCCATCCTACTGTAGTTTATGAGTAAAAAGGATAACAAAGGGGTAAAGAGATAACAAAATGATTCATTAGGAATGGAGAATGGACTTTGCTTTGCTTGTCCATAAAAAGATGTTTTAATTTAAATATTTCATTCTCTACTTACAATTTTTTTTTTTTTAATTTCACAAAAATTCTAATTCGTGATGCAAGTGCTTTACTAAAAAATGTTTTTATTAAAATACTTCATTATGTATTAACAAATTTAGTTAAATATTGCAGAAATTCTGATTTGATATACTATATGTTTTATTAAAAGGATATTTCCATTAAAATATTTCATTCTGTATTAATTTTTCTTAAATTTCACAGAAATTCAGATTCATGATGATCCTGTTCGATAAAACTACAGAAAAATTCTCAGAAATAAAATCCTACCATTATTTCAAAGCCAATTCCGTTCATGCATCCTTCTGTTCACATGACAGAAAAGGTGTTTTGGTTTATCTCTGTTCGGCAAAAAAATAAAAACTAACACTGGTAAACAAAATATACAGTATGCAAAACCTGCTTTGTATGCTAACAAAAAACATCTTATTACACAGTTTTATTTAGCTTAGTTTCTCTGTTTATTTGAGTCAAATCGTGAAATCAATTGTTAATTCACTGCTACCATGCCGATTTTCTTAAAATTTTATACATATGTATTTTGCGATGACAATACAACATTTCATCAAATTTGAGTTAATTCCCTCCACGGATTCAAACAAAAGAAGTAAATTTTTGAGGTAAAATTTTGAGGAAATTTTTGAGGATAGACCTGAATATTGGCACTTGCCATAAGTCTATTAAACAATGCAATTTCGCAATTAAATAAAACAACTAACTGGCCAGTCAGCACTCATCCCATCTGTTGCGTGGATTTTCACCACATGTTCCGTCAGAACGCAAAATTAATTATTACCTACCATAAAAGAGATCTCCGACATTGGCCGTGTCGATTAAAAATACAGATAAGCAATCAATAAGATAATAGAAATGAGGACAACGGACATGATATAAAACGATAACAATATTTATTTACACAAAGATTAACAATGAAATATTCTGCTAACATCCTAGTATAGACATGATTAATCTCAGACACCATCTCTGCAAAATATTGATCCCGTTATAATTAACAACTTTCAAAAGTGACTTTCAAAAATTATCCGCTTAAAACATATAAGTCTCTCCATGGTTAGACTGCATTAAAATTTGAATCAACTCATATCGAAACATGTGATACATTAAAAATACACTTATGCTAATTTACGTAAAAGAAACAATCTGAATATGAAGCCACTACTCAAATGATGTCGAGAGAGAGAGCATTTCGTGCTAACAATAAAGTATGTAAAAGTACATGCATGGCATACCTCAGCATCTCGCCGGTTAGATCCTCAGTGTGTTGGACGGCCTCGGGAGTCCATCACGGGGACCGTAGATTCAAGACCTTTCGTCTCGGACTCGAAAAACAAGTCCCTCAAAATCAAGACCTCACTGCTCGAAATCAGAAAAACAAGTCCCACAAAAACTCTCTCAAGAACTCTCTCTCTCTCTCTCTCGCACACTGAAAATTAACACCTCCTACAAGGGCTACGTCCCTGATTTCAATTGGTCTGAAACCGAAGCCCTTCCATTTTCCCATAGGTCAGCGTATAGTTACATGTCAGCTATTGGGTGCTGCATGACAGAGGGTTGGTTAGCACCCAAGAATTAATGGGTGCCATCTGGGCCAAAATTCCCATGTACCCGGGTGCACCTGCGGCCGGAAACCGGTCAAGGGTCAGCTCTCCCAGAAGCGCCCTGCTGTGAGCCCCTCTGAAACTGAGACTTCTCTCTCCATTTTTCGAAGAAACATTGTTTCTTGACCCTTTTGCAGGTGTTGACCAAGGGAATCGTATATGTATTGTAGAAGTACCACAGGGACCATCTTTAGAGGTTGCACTCTCTCCACAATTCACAATGTTACATATTTGCCATGGAACACCATCTATTCTGTTTTAATTGAAGAACTGTGCATTTCGTCCCTTTTCATCTCTCATATGAAGAAGAATGATGCAACAATTTGTTATTTTTTCTTATTTGAGCAACTTTTTCTAGTATACAAATTGTTGTATACCAATCAGCATTTACTGGTCTACAATCCTCCATGCATGATATATATATACATATATATATATATATTACATACTATTAAGTATATATAACCATACTTATCGATTTTACAAAAAAAATCTGTAATTGAGTAGTCACTAAAACTGCCTACTGGTGACTTGCTAAGCAAAAACACAAATTTTCAAAACTATAGAGGAGCTTATAATTGGAATTAAATGGTTATGTACATTACCACTCTCCTGAAAAAAATTCTGCTCAAGCTCAAAATGTATTTTACAACACAAAATGTCAGATTTTTAACATGTACAGACTGATCAAATCAAGCCAAGAATTAAGATTTACCAGAACAATTTATAATCTTGTTAACATCCATAACTATTAGGAACAGGAAACTATTTTTCATTGATTACAGCATTAAACAACAGATAAGCCAGTAGTGGCCATACCCTTCTAAGGGCATCTATGAAAATACAAAAAATTCTCTAAAACCAGTTTCAGATGAACACCAATATATATTTCAATTTTTTTTTTTTACAGCACTGTTTTGAAGTTAAGAAGATAGTGACAAAACATGGATTTAAGTTAAAGGGATTTTTTAGGAGGATTCATCATGACTTTCAACAAGAGTTGACACAGCAACAGTGTGTCGATTGAATGAATTTGAGTTTTGGTGATGACATAGCATCCAAAGCAATAATTTACAAATGGTTTAAAAAATTCCATTTTGGACATAAGAGACTAGGTGATGAATTTTATGAAGGTCAACCAAATACTACTGTGACACCAGAAAACATTGACACACTTTAGATCGCCATGTCACATATGATGAAATTAAGGCATCATTCAACCTTTTAAGGACCAGAGTTCATTTAATTTTAAATGATCATTTAAAAGTTAAAAAGATATGTGCTTGTTGGATTCCACATAATTTAACTCAAGCTTAAAAGGATGCTTGTATAAAGTGCTGCAAGGAAAATCTCAAAAGATTCAACTCGAGTTCTATGTGTTGTATGTTTGGTGTAACATAAGTACCAGTACTTGGTGTAACTCATTCTATTCAAACTTATTTTCTAAAATTTGTGTTTTGCTTCGGGACAAAGTTTTTCTGATGCAATCATTAAACAGTCTTTCACAAAATCGCCATCAGTAAATGGTCACCCAGATTTTGCAATTAGCTGGGCAACACTCAAGCTTACTTCAACACAAATATCCAAATCAGATGTCTGCTTTTGAAAACAGCTGGTTTGGCTGACCAGACTTCTTGAGGCGTTCAATTCCTTGAACTGATGAGTTTGGAATGAGCTTTGTTTCGTAATGCCATTTTACGTTATATTCCTTTGCTACCGCTACTGTAACATTACATAGGAGACACGTTATTGTACCATTGTTATTAACAAAACAGTATTTGTCCGTCCAAGAATCCTGAACCTTTCGATTTTGGAAATTGGATTTTGGAGAGTTATGGCGGGCCAATTCTACGACCTTCGCCGGCCATAGATTGTACACCCCTGCCGAAAACGAATATAGCTTTTCAAAAACGTTCGTTTAAGGGGGTGCTTCAGAGAAAAGCATTCAAAAGGTGAACTGATAATAAAACATGCTTTGGGATGAAATAAGAGATTTGAAATTTGGTGCTGTCATAAAAGATATGACATTTTGTGCAATTCTAATTAATGCACAGTGTTTTGAGAACCTTTTAAACCTTTTTTAATTTTAATTTTAATGATGAAGTTAATATTTTGCAAAATTGGATTTTTACAAGTTTTCTTTTACAAAGTATTCTAAAGGTATTCGCCTGGGAAAAGAGCCATTTCCAAAATCATTTTCACACGGGATGTAACATCTGCAGGATGAGCTCACAGCTGCAAAAGAGAACAGTCTACAGATGAGAGTCTACAGAATAAGTGAGAAACACCCCTTTTACAATGTAATAGAGGCTTGATATTTGGTATATGGGCGAATCATTTGATCGAAAACCCAAGAAGAATGGAGTTTTCAAAAATGCATATTTAAGGGGGTGGGTACTCCACAGAAAAACATTCGAAAGGTGAAATGATAGAAAAAGCATGCTTAGCGATGAGTTAGGGACTTCAAATTTGGTATACGGTAAACAGTTGGAAAGGAAGAAAGTGGCCAATTTCAGTTTTCCAACATTTTGTATTATAGGGAGTGCCGCACACTAAAATGTTCGATTTGACGAACAAATGAAAAACACCTCCTTTACAATGCGATAGAGACTTGAAATTTAATATATGGGCTAATCATTTAATAAAAAAAAACCAAGATTATTACGGTTTTTCAAAAATGATCATTTAAGGGGTGCAACACAGAAAACCGTTTGAAAGATGATGCGATAGAAAAACATGCTTCACGATAGTATACTAGAAGCATCAAATTTCGTGTACGGGTAGATAGTTTGAAAGCGAGAAAGTGTGAAATTTCAGATTTCCAATATTTGCTACTTTAGGGGGTGCCGCACACCAATATGTACGATTTTCAGAATATATGAGACAAGTTTCCTTTTAAATGTGATAGAGGCTTGATATTTGGTATATGGGCCAATCATCTGATAAAAAACCCAAGACGAACACTTTTTCAAAAATGTTCATTTATGGGTGTGCTCTACAGAAAACCGTTTGAAAAGAGAGATAATACAATAATATGCTTCGGGATGAGATAGAGACTTTAATTTGGTGTACTGGTAGATAGTTCGAAGGAAGAACTGCGCAATTTAGGTTTTCCAATATTTTTTTCTTTGTGTGCTCTGCACACTAAAATATTCGATTTGCCAAATGAATGTGAAATGTGAATTATTAAAAATATTACAATATTCAGGGGTTGCTTATTACAAGACCATTGATTTTTAACGGATATTCGGCTAGTGTAAGTATTAACAAATTCCGTCAGATATTGCAGAAATTCTAATTCGGTATATAAGAGGATATTTTCATTAAAATATTTAATTCTGTATTAATTTTTTTTTATTTCACAGAAATTCCGATTCATGATGATCCTGTTTGAGAAAACAGAAAAATTCTCAGAAATAAAACCCTACTATTATTTCAAAACCAATTCCAGTTGTGTGCCATTCTTTCTGTTCACATGAAGTTTTGGTTTATTTTTGTTCAGCATAGAAATCAAAACTAACACTGCTAAACAAAATATACACTATGTAAAGCTTGCTTTTATATGCTAACAAAAACTTTATTACACTGTTTTATTTAGCTTGGTTTTTCTATTTGAGTCAAAGAGTGAAATCAATGTTTGAACCACTGCTACAAAGCTGATTTTCTTGAAATTTTACACATATGTATTTTGTGATGACAATACAGTACGCGACCTCTTATCCGGCGTTCCAATATCCGGACTCTCCTAAAACCGGAATACGGCAAAATAATGCCAAATTCTGCACCAACAAGCGATTATTTGCTAAATATTGCGCCAAATAGCGATTTTTTGTTTAAAATCCCGCCAAATGCTTTTTTGCTTTAATTAGCAATATCAATTTAAAAAAATGCATTGAAACCTACTATTTTAGAGGGTTTGAAATAGGACGCGCAAACCACGCATGAAATTCAAAATTCCCGTGCATAAAAAAATGCCGCCGTTGATTCTTCTTAAATTTCGAAAACGAATGCGAGGAATTCTCGCGATAGCGAATGAAAATATTCCGTGGATCACACTTTTTCCGAGAAGTTCCACAATTCCTCTTTTCCGGAAAACATTCGAAGTAGCACCGTTTCTCCCAAAAATTTCCTAAGCGGCTGCATCCAGCCGTCACCCCCGATAGTAGCTCTCGGAGGTGACGTTCCGTCACATTGACGGCAAGATGCGTCATTCCATTCTTCACTAGTTTCGGATAAGTCTCCTGTATAGTATATAGGAGCCTTATACTATACAGGAGCTAGTTACGGACAAGTCACGGCAAGGTGCTTTTTTAATGGAGTTTCATTTTTTTCTGGGTGTATAGGGCAGAGCACACTAGGCACAAAGGTTTCGATTTTTCTGAATTCGTTACATTTTCTTTTCTACTCATTGTTCCAGGACTTTGATTTTCAGTAAAAGTATTCCAACTTTTTCGCTAGAAATATCCCGATATCGTTAAAGAAATCCTTCGCTCTTCAAACGCGATGTGCCGTGCAGAATTCACACTATTTTGCACAATTTAATAGACATTTATTGGAAAAGATGAATAAAAAGAGTCATCAGCGCATTTACGAGATGATAGAAAGTACGTTTAAGTAAGGAATTCCCGAAATTAATGAGAGTTAACTTTTGGCGAAATGCAGAGAAAAGTATAGCAGCTATAAAATGTCATTCAGGGCCTTCTGATTGATCTCTTTAAATACTTAACCTAAGCAATAAACTTGTCATTTTCTCGGGAAAATCAATTTTTTTTTTCATCTCCGTGGAAATATTCACATTTTCAATATTTTAAAAAACGTTGATGGAATTCCAAAATCAAAATCATTTTCAATTAAATCCTATTATTTGGATGAAAATGGCTATTTTGAACTGAAAATTGACCCCTATTGATTGAACCGAAAATTGAACCCTAGCAAAAAGTTCCATTGCAGTATATTTATGGGGTTTTAACGTATTACATTTATTAATTAGTAATTTATAGAAAACAGTTTAACAATATCACGAAATTTTTTTTATTTAAACACGATCGCCGGTATATTTCGTTTCATTTTTAAATATTTTCCATTTTTTCAATCTGCTTCCATCCACTAATATTTTTATATTTTTTGTGCTTGTTATGCTGGGATATTATCTTTGAAACATATTGTTGGTGAAAATGAGATATATGTTTAGGATAACGAAATTAAAAATTTTTTATTTATTCAAGCATTTAGAATTATAAGGCTTATTAGAAATACATTTGAAGAGCATAAATCAGAATTTGATATATTTGCACCCATAGTTGAATATCTCATTTTAATTAAAAATGAACATCCTTCTCATCTTAATTTTATTAAAAGTACTTTAAAATATTTTGAAACATATGAACAAAGGTGCTTCTGCCAAAATATTAGATGAATATGGTGAGGGCCCACTTTAGTTGAAATGTTAAAAAAAAAAAAAGACTTCTAATAACTACCCTGAATAATCAGCTTTTCTCAGACATTTTTTTCTTTCAAAATTTTTCTTAATCACTAAATTTGATACTATAATTGCATGTAATTTGCATTTTAGTTAACCTATATAAATTGTAATAAAGCTGTAATACATTTATGTTTTTAAAATGAATTATAATTTTCTATAACGACATTTGAGACCATTCCAGTAAGTTTTAGAAAGTGTTCCGAATTACGGAAAAACCACTTATCCAGAATGCCTGGAAGTCCCAAGCATTCCAGATAATAGATCCTGTACTGTACAACATTTCATCAAATTTGAGTTGATTCCGTCTCTGGATTCAAACAAAAGAAGCAAATTTTTTAGGAGCGGTAGACCTGAATATTGGATCAGCATTTACTGGTCTACAATCCTCCTTATATATATATATATATATATATATATATGCATATCAATATTAAATTTATTTATGAAATCTGTTACATACTATGAAGTATATATAACAATACTTATCGATTTTACAAAAAAATCTGTGATTGAGTAGCCACTAAACTAATTAACTGCCTACTGGCGACTTGATAAGCAAAAATACAAATTTTCAGGTCTACAGAGGAGCTTATTATTGGAATTAAATGGTTACATACTTTGCCACCCTTCTGAAAAAAAATTCTGCTCATCCTCAAAATGTATTTTATAATATAAAATGTCATATTTTAAACATGTACAGACAATCAAATCAAGATGAGAATTAAGATTTACCAAAACAATTTATAATCTTCTTAATTCTTATAACTGTTATGAACAGAAAACTTTATTTTTCATTGATTATGGCATTAAACAACATATAAGCCAGTAGTGGCCATATCCTTCTATGGGCATCTATGAAAATACTAAAAATTCTCGGTAAATCCTGAGATCAGGTCACCGCAAATTTTTTTCTAAGTACAAAATCGGGCCAAGTTGGCCTGTGGTTGGCGCTTTCTTCCGTGTTTTGAAATTGGCTCCACCCATCCTCAGTGATGTCATTTATCGTCATTAGAAATAGGCTCCTCCTACCAAAATGATGTTTTGGTAGAAGAACCCTATTTCTAAAGACAGACTATTGTGTTTGTTCTAAACAAGATTTTCTAATATAAATGATAATTTAATTTAACTTAAATAACAGTGAATAATACTCAAAAAAACGTTACAAAATCAGATTTTTGTGTATTTTAAGAAAATTAAATAACTTTATAAAACTGCAGAATAAAAAAATTAATAATACTCATGTAAACGTTCCAAAATCAGATTTTTGTAAAATTTAATATTTTTATGCTACAATTTTATCTGTGCATATCGCACGTAGCAAGATCGCTTTCTCCATCTAACTGAGGATCCATATAAAGAAAGGGGTTCGACCTACAGGTCCGTGTAAGGGCAGGGATTCGATCTAAAGATCGAAAATTGTGGAACGGATGTATCGGTGGTCCGTATGTACCAGTGGTCCGTACAAGAGCAGGGGTTCGACCTAAAGGTCGTTCTACACCGGAACGGGGCCCCCAGTGATCTCCGGTTTATTAGGAACGGTCGCCTGCGGCGCCCAGACACAGAATATGCTACAATTTTATCTGTGCATATCGCACGTAGCAAAATCACTTTCTCCAAAATAAATCATATAACGAAAGAACAAGCAAACACGCACAACAATGGCTAAAAATATTGATAGAAATGTTCTTTTACATCAAAAAACTGTAGCAAACACAAACACGTATTCTTATTGGATGTTACACAATTTCCGCCGAAAACATCCGATACAAGAGGTTACCAGATCGCAACATAAAGCGCCCACAAAGTGCGTGGCGTCTTCTCCTATTTAACCTCACAAAGTGCATGGCGTCTTCTCCGATTTAACCAAGGTGACCTAATCTCCGGATTAGCCAAATTCTCTAAAGTCAGTTTCAATCAAACACCAATATATATTTCAATTTTTCTTTACATAATCATTTTGAAGTTTAATGACAAAACATGAATTTAAGTCAAAGAAATTTTTGAGGGAATTTATCATGACTTTCCTTTTAACAAGGGTTGACACAGCAACAGTGTGTTGATCAAATGAATTTGATTTTTGGTGATGACACACCATCCAAAGCAACAATTTACAAAAGGTTTAAAAAATTCCATTTTGGACATAAGAGACTAGATGATGAATTTCATGAAGATCGACCAAGAACTGTTGTGACACCAGAAAACATCTACACATTTTAAATTGTCATGTAGCATATAATGAAATTGAGGCATCATTCAGCCTTTTAAAAGGACCAGAGTTCATTCAATTTTACATGATCATTTAAAAATCAAAAAGGTATGTGAGAGTTGGACTTCACATAATTTATTTCAAGCTCAAAAGGATGCTCATGTCAAGTGCTGCAAGGAAAATCTCAAAAGATTCAACTGTGGTACCTTAAAACATTGCTTTGAAATTGTAACAGGCGACAAAACATGGTTTTATTCCTATGAACCTAAAACAAAACAACAATCCACTGTTTGGGTGTTTCAAAGAAAATTGTTTCTTTTTTTGTATAAATCCGGCCATGTTGCAACCACAGCTTTGTACGATTGTAGAGCAATAAATGCTGATTGGTATATACAATAACTTGTTTACCAGAAACAGTTGCTCCAATCAGCAAAAATAATACAAAATGTTGCATCATTCTTCTTTATTACAATGCAAACTTTTACACTGCATTTCACAATATCAATTATTTGAAGCATGAAAAATTTGATTTAATGAGTCATCATTGTCTCTATTCACCTGATTTAGCACCTTATGATTCCTTCTTGTTTCCAACAATCTAAAATAAAATGTGTGGTCAATGATTTAACAGCCCAGATGCAGTTGAAGCTTATAAATTATATTTTTCTGCAGAACCAACTTCTGAATGGCATAACTGTTTTCTTCTTCTTCGACCCAAACCTTCCGACCTGCCCAAAGGTGTAAGGTATCTGTTTAAATGGCCAGAAAGTGCCACCCAATTTAGACCAAAACCTAGTAGGGGAGGCATCCACAGGGTCAGTACTCTCCTTCCCCTACCACCAATCTCTCAGAAGGACTTACAGACTCACTTGTTTAACATGATCATACTCTGAGTGAACACGGCAACAGTTTTGCAGAGTCGGAAATCGAACTTGGGTTTGAGTGCAATCCCCATGTAACCACTGGGCTATTGAGCTCCACATAGCTGTTTTGAAAATTGGTTTATTCAAATGAAAAAAATGTATTTATGCTAAAAGTGAATATTTTGGAATTTATTTTTTAAAATTTCAAATACTAGCCTATGTATTTGTGTTTTTTTCAGGCATACATTTAGGGGGGGGGGGGGGGGGACAGCATTTAGATATATTAACTTAATTCAAATACAAAACTTGCCCCACTTTCATACCCCCTCCCCCAAAGCCAAAAAGTCCTCACATTCAATTATTACAACTCAACTATGATGACGTAGAATCATAAACTTGCACTCCCTCTTCAACTCCTATGCTTGTGAACTACACATCTGCACGCCATCCAAGTATGCCAACATTTTCTAAAATTAAATTTATAATGTAAATCTTAAATATAGCACGCTGTTAAACGATGCCTTTCAAAACTTTCTAAAACAGATTCCTGCAAATACTAACTAAACAAAATTTATTTTTTGAAAAAGTTAACAATTTCAACTCTTATATGCAGAAGACAATGCATTGAATACGTATATGTGGAACTCAACAGTTTTAAATTACTACACTGATGACAAGTAATTGTAATGTGTCAAAAAAACAATGATTTTAGTTGATCAGAAGCTCACAAAAAATGTCTACCCACCCAGTGATAGGGATGGTAAAAAAAACACGTTTATACATATTATACGTTACCTTGAATATTTCCATTGCTATCATGCTGATCATTTCAAAGATAGGACTAATACACAAAACATAAAATTAATCGGCAAACATCAAAAAGCAACATCTGAACAAATTAACGAATATTCAAAGTACGCACATTAAATATCAAGTCATTAAATAAACAAATAAGTAATATAATAAAAGGTACTATTTGTCATAACTTTAACAGAGGGATATTATGTTATGTAATAGTGTTTATTTAGTAGGTAAGTCACACATTTGTAATTTAGGCATTTATTTTATTATGTAATTTTACACTGCTTACTTTCAGAACTTGTCCTTTCCTAAAGCTCAACTCATCATCAGCAGTGGCATTAAAGTCGTGTTTGGCGATTGCTTCCATGTTTTGATGCAAACTTGGTAATCAGTGAGGTTACGAGGCGGAAATAGTATAAACAAGCACCTTCTAAATCCCCGATAACAGATATCTCAGTTTATATATCTCACCAGAGAAGCATTGGTAGATCAAAGATCTTTAAATTAACAAAGTATTAACTTTAGAACTGCACTATAGGAACACAACAGTCCATTCTTCATATTTATAACATAAAGTACAACAACTTGAACAAAATTTTAAAACCCTTCACACAAGTGTGTCAAGTAAGACCTAAAAGGCTAACCGCAGAGTATAAATAGATCAATGGTGTTTAAATCTCAGGTTGCCGCCCTTTAACTCAAATAGTTTAATGATATAAGGTGACTTTTTAAAACAATTACAGATTGTAGCAGTATATTTAAATAACGCTGTACATCAATCTTATTACAAACATTTCATTGCTACATTATTATCAATGCCATTTAAGACCGAGATGCGCAGTGATACAATTCAGAGTAATTGAATATATTAATTCATGTAAAAACACTTATAATAAAATACTATATGATGGAATTTTCTAATAAATGTCACATATATTTCAATAATTTTTTATAATTTGGATAACAGTCACGGAAAATATAATAAATAAAAATGTAATTCAGAACTTCTTTTTATTGCGGAAGATTTCTAATACTTTTTGTACTGCACTGCGACAAGGAAATCAAGTGCAAATATGAAAAAAAAATAAATATATATATATATATATATAAGCAAAAACAAACACCTGTGCGCATTATGTAATAGAACTAAAAGAAAATATACTATAAAATAAAGTCTCGTATGTAAATTCGTATAATATTACAATTTAGAGGAATAAACTTATAGAGAATAGTTATTAAAAATAATTCTAAATATTCATTGATTCACGTTGAATATTTTACTTTCTCCTGGGAAATATAATCAGCTCAAAAATATTTCTATGTAACAGATAATAGAACGAAGTGGGTGGTTCTTAGCATTCTTGATTCTTGGTTCAGGCAAAAAAGCAAGCAATTTATTTGTTTTTGCAAAAAGTTTTTCTGGTGATGGTTATCTGTGGCACAGACTAGTATATAGTATTGTGTGGTCTGTGGATTCTGTGATAAGAGTCTAGATAAAAAAAAAAAAAGAGAAAAAAAAAAAACCAAGGTTCCAATTAGTTTGAAAGTGGTTTTTGCAAATAAATAAATGATTTTAACCCAAGCTGTGTGGAGACGCTAGTCTGTTTTCGGTTTATCTTGCTTATGTTTGTTTTGTACAAATTTTATTATGGAATTAATCAGTTTTGATTTATATGCAAAGTTTCCAAAATGAACAAATAAAATATTTGTTTTTAAATTATATTTTTCGAAGTTATTTTGTACCACTCCTGAAATGAATAACGTACGTTCTAAAGCTCTAGAAATCATTATAAGCAAGTTTCCGCAACAGTTTTCATTCGCATTTGCTTATGGATCCGGAGTTTTTCCACAAAATGCCGGTCCCGTTTCTCAAAGGAAAATGATTGATTTTATTTTTGTTGTGGATAACCCTTTAGTTTTCCACAGGGCAAACATACAATGTAATTCAAGTCATTACTCAATGATGAAGTATATTGGAGCAGAATTTATTCAACATATACAAGAAGGTTTTGGTGCAAAAATATACTATAATACTCTTATTGAAGTAGAAAATACACTCATTAAATATGGAGTTATTAGTACAAATCACTTAATTGAAGATTTATTGGACTGGCAGACTTTGTATGTTAGTGGCAGATTGCATAAACCAATTGAAATTATTAAAAAGGCTGATTCAGCCGATTTGATGCGAGCTTTGAATACAAATCTTCGAAGTGCTTTACATGCTTCCCTTTTATGCTTGCCTGAATCATTTTCTGAAGAACAACTGTTTCTTAAAATTGTTGGACTGTCATACAATGGAGATTTCAGAATGTATTTTGGAGAAGATAAAAAGAAGTTAGAAAATATAGTTAAAAATCAAATGAATCATTTCAGAGAATTATATGGTGAGCAACTTAAGATGATGCCACTTTTGCATTGGAAAGAAAGTCAGGGCATTATAGAACAAGATTGCAGCTGTGAAACTATATTGCATCATTTAAATCTGTTACCAAAGACAGTTCAGCATAATATTCTTATTAAATGGAGCAAAGATGGAAGATATAGGGATATGGAAGAAGTTCTTCAAGCTCTTGCTTATGATACTGAATGTAGTGATATTGTTGAACGAGCTATTAATGATATTGTTTGGTGGCCTAGCATTACACAAAGTTTAAAAGGTATCATGACTGCTGGTATAGTAAGGTCTGTGAGGTATAGCTCAAGAAAATTAAGAAAGATGATCCAAAGTATTCGGAATTAATTAAACAGCCATTAGAAGTATTTGTTTTGAATTACTTAGAATTTGCTACTGTAAATACAGTAAAATAAATCAAAATGTAAAATTTTAAACCTCTTTTGTTTTTGCTCTTGCTTCCAAATTTGATTTTTAACAGTGGTTAACACTCTAAGGCAGGAGCATGCAACCTATACTCACTGACTAAAATTATCAAGCGCACAGTCCTCAAACTGAATATTATATCTACATGGCCTGCAGTTTCGGGAAAAATATTTGTTAGACCAATCCAAAAAACAGCAACAAAATTGTATTTTTAACTGCACTGTACAGTACATATTTGTAACTGCTCTGTAGTGCAGTTACAAATATGTTGCTTACAAATATGTGGACATGATTTAAGAACAAGGTTTTCTCTCACATTTATCTGATATTTGTTCAGAGAGCAAATAATTTCAAATTGCTTGGCATTTCATTTGATGAGGAAAGAGACACCATACCATTAAATGTTCAACTGGAATTAATTGAGCTTCACTAATTCTCTGTATTTTGGAGTTTATACCAACATAACAAGGTATGCAAAACAAATGGCAATGATGTTTGGCAGTACATATATTTGCATGCAACTTTTCTTTAAAATGTACAGGAAAAATAAAGTTAAGCATCTAAATCACTGATGGTCAGTAAGAAAATATATTGCTTCTTTAAAAATGATGAATTTCATTAAAAATACATGACTATCCTTTTATGTCTAATTCTTTAATTTTGTGAAATTTTAGAGTGCCAAACAGAATCAGATATTATAAACTTAATTCATAATGTTTTATCATTACCTTCATCAATAGTGGTCCTGAAATCTAGTGATGTTTTAGGAAAAACAAAAAAATAAGATATTTATTTTCACTATATACATAGTATAATATTGTATAGGGAAAGTATTGTGACACGATCAAAAATTTGAATTTGAGTTTTTTATGGAAGAGCATATTTCAAGCATCTCTGAAATCCAATGTTTTTGAGATGATGTCTGTGTGTCCGTGAGTCTGTGAAAAAAATATCTTATAAACGAATGGAGTATTTTAAACTAAATTTAATACAAAAATTACAATCGGTAAATACTGGAGGCCAACTGATTTTAAACGGAATCAAATGTTCAGAACACCTTCAAATTTCGAATGAAATTTTGAAAAATTCTTAAAATAATTATAACTTTTAATAATTTTATGCAAATAATCATTTCTTGCGTAATTTGACATTAGAAAATGATTGACACAAACTTCAGAATGCTAGCATAAAATGTTTTCGAGATATTGCACATTTTCAAATAAATTTATCAAAAAAATCATAAAAGTATTAACTGTGAAATATGTTTGCATTTTATATGTAATATTATGTAATACATTTGTTAACATCATTACCTTCTTGGATCTAGTTTGTTCCATTCACGAGAAAATATATTATGTGCAATAGTTTTGTATTTTGACTACTAACAATTTGCCATATAAGAAATGCTCTACTTTCTGTATATCTAATATTTGGTAAACTTGGTGACTAATTTTGCAAAATATTGCCAACTCTGCGATGTTTTGCCACATATTGACGAAAATATTGTTAAAATTGCAAAAATGATGCTATGTTAACGAAAATGATACCAAATGGATGAATTAAGTATTAAAATATATATAATCACTGACTATATTGCTTATTGTGGATGCTATCAGTATTGATTGTCAATTTAAAGTTACATGAAATAAGATAATTGGGTATTTCGAAATAGTTTTGCATGTTGAAAAGTGCCAAATGTGCATTTCAACATTAAAAACATTGTGCTATAGATCTTATATATCATTTTTTTCACTGTGCATGAAGTAGATTCATTGCATTATATAGGGAAAGTCATTTGCTGCCCATATCAGATTTATTTAATTTTTGCGTTGGACTTTCTCTCAGGAAAGCTGTAGTGCTGCCATCTAGTGACATTTTCCGATACTTATTTTCAATATATCTCGATTTAATTGAACCAAAAATTCACATTTTTTCAATAGAAATTGTAATAAATCTGTATAATTAAAATATAAACTTGGGGTATTTACTCAATGTTGCTGCGCATCCCAGCGACTTCCCTCAATAACCGCATCTGATGTGAACAATAGATTAAATTAATAAGTAAAATACACTTTGTGTAAAGGATAAGAAAAACTTAACAACGTAAAGCACAAATAACAATACTTCTGAATTATTGTGTTATTTGTGCTTATATACATTGCTCAAGTTTTCCTTATTTAAAAATACTATAGGATGCAATATTTTATTGAAATAAAATTTTTCCCAACAACTTTCCCATTTTAGCTGACTGTAATACATAGCATTTGCATGAAGAAAATCACTTTATTATTTTAAACATTTTTGTTCACAAGTTTTGTTCAAATTCATCCATTTTCCAGTAATTAAAATATTTATTGACTAAATCATTGTTTTTATATTTGTAGACTTATAACATTGTTCCAGATTTATGAAAAATTATGAAAATAAATTATGAAATAAAATCTGTGAAATTGTGAAAATAAAATCTATGGCTACAAATTTAAAATAAGAAAGATCAATCATGCATAAAACATTGATTATGAAACACTTTCCAACTTCAATGCAATTTCATTTAAACATCTCTAAAATGCGATACGTTCCTCGGTAATACTTTAAAATTTATCACAATACTACATTCATTTATTATATTTGAAATGTTAAAAGTTCATCGAAAAAAATTAACTTCATTCAAATGACGTCAATTAAATATAAATTGTCTGGCTCCTCGGTAATGTTTTTAACATTATAATAATACTACAATAATTTATTATATTTGAAAACTTCATCAAAAACAACTGAAATTTATTCAAATGATGCCATTGAAATATAACATGCCAAGCTCTCTCTATAAAAGCAGCATTTCATTCATAAACATTTTCCCATTCATTTCATTCGTCACAATACTATAATAATTTATTTTATTTAAAAATTAAGACTATGGAGCTACAAGTAATTAAACTCTATGCTTAAAACTTCATCGAGAAAATCATCCTTCTCTCTGTGAAATCAATGAATATTTCATTTATATCAGTTATATTGCGGACTCCATGAGCTAAATAATTTTGCGTTAAAGAAATGCAGCAATTCTTATACAACTCATTCTACATATTTTGTTGTTTACGTTTTCCATAAGTGGAATTTAGGCTTCGTTGTAGAAATAATCAAATTCGGATGATCATTTAAACTCAAATATATTGTAATAGCTTTGTTTCAGTATGTAGATACACAAAATTTAAGTAAAAACAAAGGTTTTAGGATGGATACAACACTCAATATGAATTAAAAAGAACTTTAAAAATCACGATTTTAAGACAAGATGGATGCCATATTTCATTTTGAAGTGGGTCATGTGATCTCTTCATATAATGGTCACGTGATCACTTCGAGGTGTAATTATTATTTTAATTTTTATTTAAAAAACTATTGAATATATTTTGCTGAAATTATTTTTATATATTTTATGGGATAATTTGAATATTACCTAAAATTTTCGAAGCAATTTGTGAATTTTAAATCCGCTTAAGGGGGACATCACCTTGGCCAGCACATTAAACACTGATATTAGACCAAAATCTAAACCTCATTTACTCCTTAAATAATTGTTTTGTGAGAACTAAATTTTTTATGTACAATCCAACACTCTTTATAAAATTATAAATATAAGCATTGTCAATAAATGAGTAACAGGAATAATAAATTAAATAGTAAACACATTCATCTTTTTTAAAAATCAGATTTCATATGGATACCTTGCGTGCAGGATTCCAAAAGAACTGTTACACATTTCTACATAATATTTTATATATAAACTCTGAAAGAGGTATGTTTCAGACTATACCTCAATTTATAATGAAAAATGGAGTTAAAATAAAAATTCGAGGCACTTATATAAAAAAATTTGAAAATTTGAAAAAAATTATAATACAAAATAATTTTTGATTTTTTTTTCAATAAATTTTCAAGAAAATTTAGGTATAGCAATATGAAATAGCATGAAAATTTTTAGAATTATATGTTCATTAGTTTTGAAAGTATCATGCACACAATGTGAAAAAACATAGTTTTGAGATAAAGAGCTTTAAAGTCAAAATTTTGCTTAAAATACCTTTCACAATAATTTTTTGAAATATTTATCATCTAAAACTCTCCAGAAGCATAAGTAGCAGCACCTTCTTTCAGTACCAGAGCTTCTTCGATTGACCTTTTGCTTCTTCTTCGTGCTCTACGAGCTTCCAATGTGCACTTTTCTGCTCGAATTTCTGCCACAGTGATTCGCTTTTTATCTGTTTCTGAAGCATAATGCATAAAAAATTCCCCAACCTGGAAGCCCAATTCCCTCATTGTATTCAACTGGCCAATTTGGCCTTCATTAAAACATACAACTGCTTCATTTGTAGCAATTTGAACAATTTTTCCGGTAGAACCGGATGTTTTCAAACAAAATTTCCAGATGAGGGCATTTAAACTTTCATTCGTATTTTAAGTATGTCCTCCTAGGCACTTTTTTAACAGAGAAGGTGAGAAGAAGGAATTTAAAATTGTCTGCATTTTAAATGGACTCTTCTCTAAAGACTCTTAATGTTTTTGTTTTATAGTAATTCAGCATGCTGTCTTTAAAATAGAACTTTAAGTTTTACCAAGAAAATATGATAGCATTAAAAAATAATAAAACTGTGACATATGATCACTATATTTATTGCATATATTTAGAAAATGATGGTTGGTTAATAAAATTTTAGATAATTCAGATTCTACTATATAATTGCATTGTTAAAATATTTATTTGTTGGGTGCAATCAGTTGTATTTATTTCTGTATTCTTTTCTTAAAGGTTTAAATTGGAAGTGAGCTTTAAATGTTCAACCACTTGAAAGGATGTTTTAAAATTGAGAACATTATTATGTTTTATGTGCCCAACCAAGTACAACCTGATTTTCTGGGTCCTCTTATGTTTACATGGGCCACCCTTCACTTTGGTTGCCTATCCATCATTAGAAAGTAAATTTATTGAGCATTGTTTAGTATTGTATTATTTTTTATTTACTTTCATTATAATGTATAGTGTTATGCATAAGAAAAATATTGTAAAATTATCAATTTAAAAGTAGCACACTCTGTTATGAAGGCGCGGTAACCCAGTGGTTAGCGAGCGGGAGTTGCACTCAGTAGGCCCGGGTTCGATTCCCTCTACTGCCAAAACTGCCGCCATGTTCACGCGGAGTACGATCACGTTAAACATGTGGGTCCATAAGTTCTTCTGAGAGGTTGCTGGTAGGGGAAGGAGGGTGCGGTCCCTGTGGATGCCTACCCCATTGGGTTCTGGTTTAAATTAGGTGACTCTTCCCGGCTGTCTAAACAGTTACCTTACACCTTTCTGGTAGGTCGGATGGTCTGGGTCTCAACAACAACACTCTGTATGAAAAAATATATGCACCCATAAAAATTGAGCAACAGCCACAAAATTCGATATGCAAATGTCATTTTAATAGTTATGCAAATCATCAAACTATCAGCACGAATGATGTCATAGGGCTCATGCAATACGCATGAGAATGATGTGTCCAGAGCTTGAAGAAAATTATTGAGAGTATGCAGTGCTGTCTTATATAAAAAGTATTGAAATTGCGGGGTTCCAAGGGGCGGAGCCCTTGGTGGGGGTGTGAAAGGGGGGTGCTTCCCCCTTGAAAATTTTTTATTCATTTAGGCCATATAATTGCCATTTTTAAGCCCATAAATCACTTTTTTCACAATATTAATAGTTTAATGCTTAACAGGACATATATTAATATATATATATATATGGATCATTTTGTAACTTGGAACGCTTTCTATTTTTTTTCCTGCACTTACTTTTTACGAAAAACGGGATTACAGGACTTGGTGACATCACTGCACCTTGCTGACTGGCATTTGACTTGTTGTCTATCATCTATCCAAGCCCAAGGTTGCAGTTGCGACTTTCATCAGTTTTTCATTCCTCTTCTGGTCATACGCAAAATATTATTTTGAGGCTTGGGGGACTTAGGGGTTTTTTCTCATTGGTGAGTATGTACTCGGTATTTTTCAAAATTTCTTGAGAGTGTGTGGTGCATACAGGCGTACCCTTTTTGGACAGCCCTGGATACATCATGCAATATTTAAAATGACCAGTGTTCTCACTTGGAGAAAATTGGAACTGAATTTTCTGTTCTGATTACTACAAGTTGTGTGCAAAGATGCCTTTGAGATGTACTTGACAGCACTTGAATAAATGTCAGACTTGGAGAAAGGTCACATCATAGATCTGGAACATGGTTGGACCAACAGACGTATCAGTCATCATCATGGTTGGAGTGCTAGGATAGTAGCTCAATGTTGGCTACAGTGAATCAGAGAAGACACAGAGGCTCAGGACGCCCCAGACAAAAAATATTCCAGAGGATCGTGTTGTCAGGCGAGGAACCATATCCACACTAATGGTGTCAATATCAACCATTCGAAGGAAGTTGTCATCCTCTGTGCAACTTCGGATATCAATGGATGCTATTCAGAGACGACTGACAGAAGATAAGATTAGGAGTCAACATTCATTAAAGCACCTACCACTGACCTCTCAACATAGACAGAGCTCCCATTTACACATACACATAATGGATGTGTATTTCCTGATGTGTGATTGAGATTTAGAGATTTTATCTGTAGCATGAGAATGATTTAGATCAAAACAGACAATTTGGAAATTAAGTATAGTGTTGTCTCTATCTGCATTATTTGTTTGCGGAAGATATGGCTTGGTTATTTTATTTGCATCGTGAGAATGATTTTAGTTCAAAACATGCAATTTGGAATTCGAATATGGTGTTATCTGTATCTGTATTATTTAAGTAGTGCGCACTTATTTATTGGAAATGTTTGGTTTTTTACTGGTCATTCACTGGTGTACAAATACAGGGTGGCCACTCAACCTGGAAACCGGGAGAACCGGGAAAAGTCAGGAAACTTCAGAAAGGTCAGGGAATTTTGTTAAAATTCTGGAAATTTTTTTTTCTTACTAGTTGTCCATATAAAAACAGAACTACCCAGTTTGTATGCCATTTTTGAAAAATTTCGCCAAGTATTACGCCGTACTCGTAACCGCTAAATAAAGGTTACCATGTGTCCATTTGATTCCGTATAAAAGCAAAAATGCGGAGTTTGTGCGCCATTTTGGACAAATGTCGCAAAGTACAGAGATGCCAACCTTTACGGATTTTCCGTAGTTTGTACGGATTTTTACGGATCTTACGGTTTTACGGACATTACTCCCAAAACTACGGAAAATCCCGTGAAATCCATGCATCCTACCATTCAATTCATATTTCCTGCTTTGTTGAGAGTCCAAAACTATCAGTTTGCATCCATTTTCCTCTTCTAATGATTTCATATCAGAACAATAGACCTAATTTATTTTTATAGTGCGCGTAAAAATAAAGAAATATTTTACTAAACAAATTATATTTCGCTTAAATTATAAGATTGCGCAATTCAGTCCTTCTTTTCGGGCTTTGCTGAGAGTACACAATTGTCTTTTTCCATCCATCTCCATCCCCTTATTATTGCACATTAGCTTGACTAAATTAGCTTATTTTCATATTTTGGTTGATTATAAAGGCTAATTTTTTAATTATTTTCATATAAATAATGCAATCGTGAAATTCAATTTTTTTTTTCGCGGGCGTTCCGAGAGTAAGCAATTATCCTTTTCCATCGATCTCCATCTCCCTATTTTTGCACCTTAATTTGACTAAACTAGCTTATTTTCATATTTTGATTGATTATAAAGGCTAATTTTTTAATTATTTTCACATAAATAGTACGATCGTGAAATCTTTTTTTTTTTTTTTCACGGGCGTTGCCGAGAGTACGCAATTATCCTTTTCCATCGAGCTCCATCTCCCTATTGTAGCACATTAACTGGACTAAACAAGATTATTTTCATATTTTGGTTGGTTATAAAGGTTAATTTTTTAATTATTTCCACATAAATAGTACGATCGTGAAATTCAGTATTTTTTTCACGGGCGTTCCGAGAGTAAGCAATTATCCTTTTCCATCGATCTCCATCTTCCTATTTTTGCACATTAATTTGACTAAACTAGCTTATTTTCATATTTTGGTTGATTATAAAGTCTTTTTTTTTAATTATTTTCATATAAATAATACGATCGTGAAATACAGTCCCCCCTCCCCCTCGGGCGTTGCCGAGAGTACGATATTATCCTTTTCCATCGATCTCCATTTCCCTATTGTTGGACATTAACTTGACTAAACTAGCTTATTTTCATATTTTGGTTAAGTAAACAGGTTAATTTCTTAATTATTTTCACATAAATAGAGTGCCATTCAGTTGTAATTAACTCAGTTTGTTAGCAAGACTACATTTTGAACTTATTCTAAGGTTTTAAAATATATATTGTCAATATACGTAAAATCTTCTTACTTATAGTCGATGCGGTGTTACTGAAAACTCCTGATTTTTCTACCGATGACCCCTTTCAGGGGTTGGCATTTCTGTACATTATATACATTTTACTATATTTTTTTCTATTTTAATGACTTTCTTTTGACATTGCTGAATTGACATTAATTATTTAATGGCTGTGGCTTGTTATAGTGTAGTGTTATTGCATATCTTTAATGATCTCTGTCATTGTGAGCAATTTGAAAAGCCCATTTTAAGGACATGAGTTTAGACTATTTCTTTTTATGGCCTTCAATGAAAACCCTTAAATTCTTTTAAAGATTTCAGTAGTCCAATTTTACTGCATTTACATGTATTTTTATTAAAAATGTCAAAATTTATTTGTAAAAACAAAAAAAATATGTGTATTTTTTTCTCCTGATTTAATATAACTTTTTTTGTATAGTGCAGTTAAATTGTTAATATTCTTTAATCAAATTTTTAATTAAATAGGGGCGTGAGCGCGTTTTATGTTAAAATTACTGGTCTGGAATTTCTTTTCAATTCACCTGGAAAACCTGGAAAAGTCAGGGAATTTCAATATGTCCGAAGAGTGGCCACCCTGAAATACACAACACCAAAAATACAGGAGAAAAACTATTACAAGAAACATGAACAAGCAACAATAACGACAATAAAACAAATATAGAAAATACATGGACGGTAGCCAAAAACACAAATTCAAAACAGTCAGACAGCTTGAAGAGCCTGCATTCTCTCCCTTGCGCTCCAATACCTTTTGTTCATGTCACCAGAGAGTCCTGGGCAGTTCATTAGATGATCAGCAACCATAGCTGCATTAGCACCACACACTACACAGTTTGGCCTTGATATTACATTACATCAATGAAGATATTTAGCTAAACAGTCGTGACCAGTATCCAGGCGAAACGCTGCAACTGCATGACATCTCGGAAAACTGGGGATCTTATTAAATATAGACTTCCAAATCTTGTTTTCGATTAGCCTTGACTGTACAGATTTAAAATTATTTTTCATAGTATGTTTAATGATTCTTGTCATAGTTGTATAAGGGATTGAGCTATTTGGGGATTGAACAATTCTTGTTCCTTCCTTCGCCAGCAAATCAGCCCTCTCATTACCAAAAATTCCTCAATGAGAAGGGATCCACTGAAGCACAATGATCTTTAGTTTGGTTTTCAAAATGTTCAGATTCAGAATGCAGTCTCTAACTCTTGAAGAATCCATGCAACTGAAATTAGTAACCACTTGAATTGCAGCCTTTGAGTCGGACAAAATCACTGCATTAATAAAATTTATTGGAAATATAAATATGATATTGTTTGCCAATTTTTTTTGTTTTGTTTTTGTTTCTTTTTATAATATTTTTGTTAAGTTAATAAGTTTATAATATTTTTGTAACAATAAGTTTATAACATTTTTGTAATACATCGATAACAAAAGAACCAAATTTTAATAAACATGGGATTGATTCAACATGAATAACATTATTCAAAGTTTTTTACACATGATTATTAGATTGCTACAAAAATAAATTTACCATGGAATGAAGTAAAGTTATATGCTATTAACATTATATATTATTTTACCATTGAATGTAAAAAAATATGAAGAATAGAAAACATTTCATTAAGGTCTATTATTCCAATACAATTCTACATTTTTTTCTATATAGCATCGTAGTTTTCAACTATTAAATCATAAAATTAACTATCACATTTAACTATAAAGCTATGGAATAATAATTTCCTAAGGCATTTAAAATATGCAGTAAGCATTATTTTCACAGAAAATTGTTTATCATTTGAAATTGTATTATGAATTCCATTTAGTAGTCCATTATCGTTAGGGACATATGTGTATTAAAAAAATCACATTGCTATGATTTGAAATAAAAACAAAAATATAATTTAAAACACGTTCAAATCTGACTTCATTATTTGTGTAACTGCATTTTATCTATATCCTCTAGGTTAAAAATATGCATAAGTTTTATATCCCTTTCATTGGTTATTAAAAATACATGTAATTTTTATATGTATATAAAACATGTTTTTATCAACACCCCTCTCTATGTATTGCTCACGAGCTAGCACTGCTAAAACTGCCAAGGAATTTCACTATTTTAATATTACTTCTTTAAAACGTAAATAAATATTTTTATGTATTTTTTATTGTATTTAGCAGATACATGCCATAGCATTTTTTTATTTATACTATAATATTCTATCTCTTTTCCTACATAGTGAAAAATAAGATTTTTTTAAACTTGACAATGACCACAATATTTTCACCAGAATCTCCAAGCACTATGGACTAGAGGCCACATAGGAGGCTGCTGATGGGACTTGGAAGCTTCAAGGTTCTTGTTGTTGTTGTTGAGACCCAGACCGTCCGACCTACCAGAAAGGTGTAAGGTAACTGTTTGGATGGCCGAGAAGTTCAAGGTTCTTGTATGAAAGCTATTTAGATATCACAACAACAAGTGCATATGATGTTTGCAGAAGATCTTCCAAAGGATTCCAGAATCCTGCATCAGCAGTCATGCAATCTAAGAGTTTTTCCTTCAAGATGCAAGTAACTTGGATGCGGAGAACGTCGTTAAAGAAATTTCTGAGGAATATGATTTTTTGTCTAGAGAATCCCAAGCCTAATGCCATAGCCCAGGTCTTTGCTTCACTTCAGGAGCTAAGTGAAACCAAATCTATAGATAGTAGGCACTCTTTTTTATGGAGTGCCTGCAAATATCCTAGTACTAGTACTGGTAAAGTGTTTTCTGCAAAACTGTGTAACTTTCAAACCTTATATGAATTAACAATATTAAATGGATGATTACTCTAAACCAGGAAATTATGACTCACATTGCAGTAAAAAGTCCTTAAAGTTATATTTGTGTAAATGATAATATGGATCTTGCCTTTATTAATTATATTAAATATATCAAATATTATGTAAAAATAGCCAAACACGTCTGAAAAATTTGCCAAATAATAATAATAACCCATTCAGCTAATAACTTTAAGTGAAACAATGCTTATCCTGCGTCGCCTGTGTCACGTCACGAGCTGCCACTGATGAAATCTGTTGTAAGTACTGCTGTAAGTAACCATTTTTCTTACAGAAAAGTCTATCAATGGCAAAAATTCACTTTACTGTCTATTGGACAGCATTAAAAACTGGAGACTCAGAACCAATCATTAAGTCATAGAGTTGAAGAAATAAACCATGCTCAAAAAGTATTTTTATATTAAAACAAAAGGGATAAATTTCAATTTCAAGCAAGATATATTTCTTTTTATTCGTGTGTAACATTTTAATAATCCAAATCAAGCCAATAACTCTTTTTATTATATTTATTTTATTTCTGTTTGGAATTCTTCCAAAGATATTTTGGTACATATTTTATATGCTTCCATGTACACTACCCTACAGATAGATTGCTTTGTTTTTATGAAATCCAGTGCTTTTAAAATGCTCACAATTTTCTAATTTATGTCTAGAAATGTTTTTGTATATTGTACATTTAAATTTGTATATTTTTGGTATTTTTATAAGCAAATTTTTAGATTTTACTGTCTTTAAAAAATGTGTTAAATTCAATATTGAATCATAACAATTGTGAAAACTTCTTTTAGGTTTTCACAATTGTTATGATGTACACTACCCATGTACACTACCCTATGTACACTACCCTACAAATAATGTACACTACCCTACAAATAGATTGCTTTGTTTTTATGAAATCCAGTGCTTTTAAAATACTTGCAATTTTCTAATTTATATTTAGAAATGTTTTTGTGTATTGTACATTTAAATTTGTATATTTTTTGTATTTTTATAAGCAAACTTTTAGATTTTACTGTCTTTAAAAAATGTGTTAAATTCAATATTGATTCATAACAATTGTGAAAACTTCTTTTAGGTGTAATATATTTAATAAGGGAATATATATATATATATATATATATATATGTTTAAATTATTAATAGCAACAATTTTTATCTTATCTATAATTTAAAAAAATTGAACAATATAATATGTTCATGAAATGAAAGAAAACATGACTTAGGTATGTCAAATATTACATATTTTTGTCTAATATTATTACTGGTTTGAAATTTGAGTCACAAATCTATAGCTAAATTTTGTTATTGTTTTACTTTTAATACATTTTGCACCTCACAAATGTGATAGTAAAAGTGGATTTAATTTAAGGCAAGAATTATCTACTTCTTTTGGTATTCCCTTTTCTGATTTATGCAAGTAAACCTTACAAATTAATAAGAAAATTTAATTCAACCCATTTCTTCAGATAGAAATCATTTTTGTCCTGATTTCTTAATTTATTGCTCAGAATTTCATAAAAAATAACTAAAATGCATATGCATGCTAACCACTGAATCAACATTTGGTGCAAACTTTCAAAGCCCATGATAGCAATGAAATATGTTAAAAGGAAAACTGAATTAAATAGCTTTATTTCAATATTATAGATTCCTAATATGAAAAAATAAACACATTATGATGATGTATTGTATATGCAATGAAAACTCCACAATTTGTATTTTACCTTTCACAATTTTTATTTTATCTTTTACAATTTGAAAAGTATCTGCAAAATCTATGCAGTAAAGTCTTTATTATCGGGGCCCCAATTATCTGAGTTTTACTTAAAATGAGCTGTCAAATATCTAGAAATATATCTTAAAATTCCAAATGTTACAATTTCTAGGTTCCAAATGCTCTAAGAATGTTATTAACCCCTTAGCATTCTTCCCAATGTTTATTACTGTATATTTTCCGGAGATTGAAAGGGGAGGGGTCGTTTTCCTAAAAGAAAAAGTGTGCTATTTATTGCATAGAAGAACTCCAATCGCGTGAACTTTTTCCCATATCAAAGTTAGTTGTCAAGCAAATTGAGCAATGAAAAAAGACACATTCAGTTTGCTTATCAAATTAAAAGTATGCAAGAGAAAGCTAATTGTGTTTTGAAAAAGAAAAAAAAATAATTAGAAGGAATAAAAAAAATACATAAAGTCAATAAGAAAAACAAAATCAATGTCAGAGAAACTAAAGATAAAAAATCAACACTTCCAAATCTTATGGAATGATTAAAAGCTATTGAAATTACAATTGAAAATAGTAACAACAAAAAGTAGGAATTTTTTTATCTTTAAAACATTGTTGCAAAATATATAAAAATGTCATCAAGAATATTTCAGTGGTTTCGTGCCAAACAACATTAATTACGAAATTCTATGATTTGAGATAACATTAGTTTTATATTGTGCTGAAACCAATACAAATCATAACAAAGAAGCTGTGATGTGACGTCAGTCAAATTAAACTTAATGGCAAAAAATGTTATTACAGAATTAATAAACAATACAATAATAATAAATGTTGATAAATATCACTTAATATAACCATATAATATGTAACTAGTTTTTGTTTGCCTATATTGAGTATGATTTTTGAGAAATAAAATGCAATCAAAACAGTTCTTTTTTCATTCCTGAAAACTCCAATTTTGTAGTTTGTGTTCTTTGATTCTAAACCCTTAATTTAAGGATCAATCAGCAATAACACTTTGTGCATAGGAAAAATGTTAAGAAATGCAATTGTACACAAATTATTATAAAACACAGCATGCAGCTGTTTTGATATCCCCTAAACAAGAAGTCTATACTGCATTCAGTTGGCTGAGTGGTCTGCAAATTTATATATTTTTATTTGTATCTGTTCCATTTGTGCCCATTTCATAGCCTTTTCAGTCTCTTATGGCATTTGAATTTGTTGGTACTCATTTACTCTTTAGGACTTATATCATCTTGTCAGGACATTTTTATTGTGTTTGGGTGTACTCCAACTCGTGTCTTAGTTCTATATTTTGTATTGGCTGGGCTGGTTATCATTCTGCTTTCGGTTTAACGCCTGCAGGTAGACTCTTGAGTTCTCTCTTGATGTGTTGTTTTTAACACTTTACAACAAAGTTGAAAAGTGTTTATGACTTTGTTCATTCTGTCTGTCTGTCCGTTAGCACGATAGCTGCCGTAAAAATGACTTAATCAAAATGAAATTTTAGTATGTTGTTCAGACGGTCTATAGGACCTATGGGAATATAAATGAATAATATCACCCAATTAGTTTTGGATTGAACCCGGGTTGAAAAAATGGAATACATTGAGCCCTATGAGACCTAATTTTTCAAGCATTTTTTAAGCGGATTTAAAATTCACAAATTGCTTCGAAAATTTTAGGCAATATTCAAATTGTTCCATAAACTATATAAAAAAAAAATTCAGCGAAATATATTCAGTTGTTTTTTAAATAAAAATTAAAATAATAATAACACCTCTTATATGAAGCGATCACGTGTCCATGATATGAAACGATCACATGACCCACTTCAAAATGATATATGGCATCCATCTTGTGTCAAAATCGTGATTTTTAAAGTTCTTTTCAATTCATATTGAGTGTTGTATCCATCCTAAAACTACTTTATTTTTGCCTAAATTCTGTGCATCTACATACTGAAACAACGCAATGACAATATATTTCAGTTTAAATGCTCTTCCAAATTTGATTATTTCTACTATTAAGCCTATTTTTCACCTATGTAAAATGTAAACAGCAAAATATGTAGAATGAGTTGTATTAGAATCGCTGTAATTCTTTAACACGAAATCATTTAGTCCATGGAGTCTGCTTAGCTGATGTGAATGAAATATTCATTGATTTTAGAAAGAGACGGACGATATTTTTCGATGAAGTTTTACGCATAGAGTTTACTTACTTGTAGCTCAATGGTCTTAATTTTTAAATAAAATAAATTATTATAGTATTGTGATGAATGACATGAATGGGGGAATTATTTATGAATGAAATGTTGCTTTTATAAAGAGAGCCAGGCGTGTTATTTTTTTATGACGTCATTTGAATGAATTTCAGTTGTTTTCGATGAAGTTTTCAAATATAATAAATTATCGTAGTATTATGATAATTCTAAAATTATTACCGAGGAATGTATCACATTTTAGAGATGTTTAAACCAGGCAATTTATACTTTAATGCCGTCATTTGAATGAAGTTAATTTTTTTCGATGAAGGTTTAAGGTTTCAAATATAATAAATTAATGTAGTATTGTGATAAGTTTTAAAATATTACCGAGGAATGTATTGCATTTTAGACATGTTTAAATAAAATTGCATTGAAGTTGGAAAGTGTTTCATAATCAATGCTTTAAGCATGATTGATCTTTCTTGTTTAATTGGTGGAATTATGAATTTACTGTCTTTAGGTTGTCCGTTTCTTCTAGTTGTTGTGCCCATTTCTTCTTTTTAACACTTTACAACAAAGTTGAAAAGTGTTTATGACTTTGTTCATTCTGTCTGTCTGTCCGTTAGCACGATAACTGGCGTAAAAATGCCTTAATGAAAATGAAATTTTAGTATGTTGTTCAGACGGTCTGTAGAACCTATGGAAATGTAAATGAATATTATCACCCAATTAGTTTTGGATTGAACCCGGGTCGAAAAAATGAAATACATTGAGCCCTATGGGACCTAATTTTTCAAACATTTTTTAAGCGGATTTAAAATTCACAAATGGCTTCGAAAATTTTATGTAATATTCAAATTGTTCCATAAAATATATAAAAAAAAATTCAGCGAAATATATTCAGTAGTTTTTTAAATAGAAATTTAAATAATAATTACACCTCTTATATGAAACGATCACGTGACCATGATATGAAACGATCACATGACCCACTTCAAAATGATATATGGCATCCATCTTGTTTCAAAATCGTGATTTTTTAAGTTCTTTTTTATTCATATTGAGTGTTGTATCCGTCCTAAAACTACTTTATTTTTAGGTTTCTTCTTAGGTTTGTTGGTCTGTGCAGCACTATGTATCCTCAAAACTGCTGTATGCTGCATTGCATAATAATGTTATGTGAAATTAAGTTGCTTAACTTTTCTTTAATATTTAAGGTCTTTTTATATAAAGAATTCTTTGCAAATAGTGAGTAAACAGTAATATTTTATTGTTATGTAATAAACCTATCCAATTTATATGAACATTTTTAACACTTTATAGTATAGTTGAAAAGTGTTTATGACTTTATTCTTTCTGTCTGTCTGTCCATTCACACGAAAACTGCCGTAAAAATGACTTTATCAAATTGAAATTTTAGTATGTTGTTGAGGCGGTCTGTGGAACATATGGGAATGTAAATGAATAATATCACTCAATTTGTTTTGGATTGAACCTGGGTTGAAAAAATGAAATACATTGAACCCCATGGGACCTAATTTTTCAAACATTTTTTAAGCAAAGTTAAAATTCACAAATTGCTTCGAAAATTTTAGGAAATATTCAAATTATTCCATAAAATATATAAAAAAAATTTGGCAAAATATGTTTGGTAGTTTTTTAAATAGAAATTAAAATAATAATTACACCCATATAATATGAAGAGATCACATGACCCACTTTAAAATAAAATATGGCATCCATTTCTTTTTTTAGTGTAAAAATTGTGATTTTTAAAGTTCTTTTAAATTTATATTTAGTGTCGCATTCGTCCTATAACTACTTTATTTTTGCATATTTTCTAGTCATCTATATTCCATGCCAACTCAATCACAATATTTTTCAGTTTAAATGATCATCAAACTTAGATTATTTCTACTACGAAGCCTAATTTTAATGGATGCAAAATATAAACAAATGATTGTAAGATGAGTTGTATAAGATTTGAATTTTTTTCACACAAAATTATTTTACTCTGGAGTCTGGAATAAAAGTGTATGAATGAAATATTCACTGCTTTTACATAGAGAGCCAGATGATTTTTATTTCCATGATGTCATTTGAATAAAGTTCATTTTTTTCGATGAAGTTTTAAATTTTCAAATATAATAAAATATTGTAGTACTGTGATAATTTTAAATATATCAACACTGAATATATCTCATTTTAGAGATGTTTAAATAAAATTGCATTGCAGTTCATAATCAATGCTTTATGCATGTTTGATCTTTCTTATTTTAAAAGCTTATTAGACAATATCATTATGTTACTGAGTAATGAGACCAATTTATTTAAATTCTTCAAAAATGTCTACATTTTATTGCAATTATTTAAGGTTGGCAGTTTTTGTTTAATCTCTTTCTATCTCAATAAGGAAATTATTTAAATTTATTAATCTAACAATTATTATTATTATTATTTTTTTTTTTTCAGATTGCATTTTATTATGAGTTATTAGCCTACTTATTTATAAATGAAAAAACACTACTCTAAAATTTTTTTTAAATATGTTCATAAAAATCTCAAGTTTGAAATTCTGTGGATAAATGGTAATTTCCTATAATATAGTATAAGAAAATAATAAACAAATTTTAGAAAAAGGTGTATTCTTTATTTTGGTTTTTGTTAACATATACAAATGAAAGACAAAAAGTTTACATTGAACAATAAATTTCTTTTTTGTTTAAATAGTTAAACAATATTGCTCATTTTCAACTCTATGATAATCAAAATATTGAATATAGCAAAGACTCCAGTTATGTCCACATAACTTGGTGGTTGTCAAAAGTTTCAATTAACCAATCGCAATCATCGTAACATCAAAAGTCTGCAGTTTTGTCGTATGCTTCAATTTGAATGATTAAAATAGTTCTAATGGAATGTCCATATTACATATATAAATACGATTATATTTCTATACCTTATATAAATCTAAAGGCATGTATAGCACTTTATGCATGTATAGACTATTTATTATAAGATGTTAGGGTTGTCAAATAACATAATGTTAAAAAATAAATTTATCAGAATCTTCATAACCCCATTTTGTTCCTTTGCATTTAAAATGTCTGTGCATCAAATTTCCACTCAATCTGGTAATATTTAGAGAATGCTCAAATCCTTACTACTGGGACTTTCAAGAATAAAAGTTGTAAATGACAATGCTAAAACACTTAATACAAAAATACACTGAAACTCTTACATAAAATGAAGAACAAAAAAAATCCTGTTTTGACTAGTAGCGAATCACTGAAAGATCTTGCCCCATTTCTTCCAAGATATTTTTGATAGTTTGAACTTTTAAAGTTTGAACTTGAGTGTTTTGCAAATATTAAATCTTTTTTGTGGGTATTATTTACATGTAAAAGAATAAAAAAGCTTTTGGAGATAGGTATTTTGAATGTGTACCTTTTAGGGACCACTCTAAGGTATTGTTCAAATAACTTTGAATACCATGGCTCTTTACTGTTCAGTAATACCATCAAAATATAATGACTAAAACTATTTCTACATACTATTCACACTGTGCCTTGCAACTAGTCTTGCTTTGGGCTGACCTGTGTTGAATTTCATTGTATGAAATTTGCCAATTTTTGATCTCTTAAAACTTTGGCAGGTTAAGGTTTTAGTTTTATATAACTTTACTGAGTTGTAATGTACATGCAGTTGAATCAATCTGTTTGCTTGTTGCATAGTGGTAAATCTGAATGAGCCACAGTTAAGAAATTCATTATAGTGATAGCTCAGGTCAAATTCCAAGACACCTCATAATATTTTTTTCAAAATTTGAATTTGAATGTCGGATAACTTTTTCAAAATATTTCAACAAACTCTGCAATCACTTCTAATTATGTAATTTAACAAATTTAAGCACCTGAAACAAGTGAAGTGCTTCTTAGTTTGTAGTGATTGAGTTATCTCTTTTGCCGTTCACAAATCTGTAGCCTAAATTACAGTCAATAAAGCTACTTTTGACTGACTGTCTCAGTCGCCACAGAACGTACCCCAAGTAAAGCACCACATTCACAGGAGTAAGCTTATCACTAGTCATTTAGGGGCTCGGCTGCAAAGGTTAAATTAGGGGTTTCTAGCCCTACTCAAAGTGTGGCCATCAAAATTGGACATTTGGAGCCCCTAGACCTCAGTACCGCCACCCTTTAGCATGCCCCTAGCGTACTGGAGTAGCAATAGAACCATGGCTCCACTTTAGTGGAGCCATGGTTCTATTGTGGAACCAAAATTTGAGGAAGTATCAGAAATAATAATAATGTGAATGATTGAATTAATTTTTGTAATACAAAATATTGTATCTGGCATCAAATTTTACTTCCCTGGAGGCATTCCCAGTATTGCCGACTTTTAAATACATCACTGACTGAAATACTATGCACTATTGACTGATCAACAGTTGTACCCCAGCTTTGTAAGAAAACGATTTGTTGTATTCATTGATAAACGAACATCCTATAACACTTTAAATATCGTAGCAAATCTGATGACAGTGTTCATAACTGGAGACACTTCCCTACATTTTTAGAAACCATTAATAAGTGTTTGCATAGTTTCACGCTTATAGATCATGCATAATATATCAACAATCAGAAGTTGATGCTGTTGGATGTGGTAACAGAGGTGTTTCTTGTGTGGTTTCTGTATTTTTGGATCCACTCGATCCATCTGTAGGTGATGAATTGCTCCTTTGGTATGAATTTTGATTATTACTTATGATATTGTTTGGTGCAGTGATGTAAGTTGGAGACTTGACTACTTCTGCCATGACTCTTTGGTAGTCATAGTAGTCCTTTGCACTGCATAAAGGTGTTTGCACTTCATTTGTAGCATTGAACTTGCTGTAATCCACAATATATTCTCCTGTTTCTTTGCGGAAGCTTACAACCTGAAAATGAAGAATTTATCATATAATAAATTGTCAAGATATGTAAATGTAAAAAACAAGTCCTAAATAGTACAAATGAAGGTATGTGTTAATCAAGATCAGGGTAGGCCAGGAATGCTGTGCAAGACTTGGAATTTGCGGACACAAAAAGTTTTCATAACTTAAATTATAAACAATTATAGAAAAAATATAAACAATTTTTAGGGTTTTTTTAAATTAAAAAGTACATATAATGAAATGCAAATTACCAAATTTGTGTTGCAAAATAAAACAGTGAATTCTGTTCTGTAAATGGCAATGATTAGCTGTGTTTTCAATTAAATTCAATTTAATTTCTATTTTTATGTATATACTATAAAAATAAGCCGATTTACATAGTTAGATAAAAAAAAGTAAAATATTGTAAAAATTTATAGTGGTAGTTAGTATTTATTAAAGAATATTGTTTTTTAATATTCATTAAACAATTGAAAATAAAAGCAGATGGTAATGCCATAATTTTTGATCTGGCAATGTATGGCCCGCACCATGTATTATACTGAACTTTTATGTAATATCAAAATGTCTTTAGTTCTGCTTGAATTTCCCCATAAACTGATCTAGAGTGGAAGTATGTAAAGTATACAATTCGTAGAGTTTCAGGGGATGCTTATGTTTTCAGACTTCTCATCAAAAAGATAATCTTTTATAGCCCCCGCTTTAAATGATCTATTTGGTTCCAAGACAGCTTGGAACCCAGGTGTAATGCCAGGATTTTCAAGTTGTTATCATTGTTCTGTTTTCCAATTATAGAAATGAGGATTTTTTGCGGTTTGCCGCAGTTGAATGCTGTTCCGTTAATTTGAAACTACTGTTTTGCCTTGTCAAAAGCTTCTATTTTGGATGTCAATAGTTATAGATCTGACCAGCCACATATGTATAGAGGCATTGACAGAAAGCGGACAACATCCCCAGGAACGTAAGCAGAAAAATCACTTATGTAGAGCACAAAAAAAGCCGTCCCAAAACAAATACCTGTTGTACACCGGGTTTCACCAATTCAAAAGAAGATAATGCATTACTAACTTGAACTGCCTGTTGTAGCTTAAATAAAAGCGATGCCAGCATTTTTAAGGGAAGACCTCGTTTACTACAGAACTCCAATTTCTTTAATAGTTTGGTGGGAAGCATGCAATCAAAAGTCTTAGATAGAGCACACACAGCAGGGCCGCCCATAAGGAGGGGGTTGGGCTTCAGAGGTGGCCCGGACTGCCAATATTTTCTTTTTAAGGCTGGATATGATAGGTTTAACCACAGAATACTATATTCAGAAGGTTCACTCCCATAGGACCCTATGGCAACATTTTTAACATGGGATCTCGCATAGACACTAGAGCTCGTGAGTTGGACAAACTGAACTACGATGCGTCTGCCAGATTTGGCGCGTTATCGCTCGCTTGGCGATTTTTTTTTTAAACGGGAGGGGAACAAAATGTTGAGGACTGTACTTTTATAATTTTTGAAACTATAGAAAGGATCAGGATTTAAAAATACATTAATCTGCAACATAAATATATTCATTAGTTTAAGAATATTTAAATAAACATAGTTATATATTTAATTCAAATAATCGTAAAATAGATTAAAAAATAGACACATTGCATTGTCTCACTATAAAACATAATGCACAAAAAATTACAAGCTAACATACTCAAAAGACTGAAATATTATATAATATTTTCAGTCTAAAAAGTATACTAGCGTGTTGATCATTAATTACTTGATCCATAATTTGTTCTCGGATCTTTTTTTTTTAAATATAAAAATATTCATATAGTAAATATCAAATTTACATAAATGCACTATCGAAGTTGTGGAACTCAATCATTAATTACCCGATGGGGGGGGGGGGGGAATTTCCCACCATAAGGCACTTAATAAAAATTTTACATAAATATATACACATACTATATCACATTCAACTAAGAAAAAGCTATCCAAATATCAATTATTTCACATTTTATAAAAATACGGAAAATATTTTTTAACTAATTATACCACTACCTCTTAAAATTTAGTCTAATCCGGCAGTAATAACACAGCACAATTTCGTATGATGAACACATGTATATTTATATGAACACGTGTATACTTATAATGAACACGTATGTAGGATGGTGATAACTAAAATTATTTCAATTTTAATAAACATAAATTACATACCCTGTAACGCAACCAGTTTTCTTTTATCAATCCATTTCTATGAAATGATCTAAACACTTAACAAAAAATCCTTTTCCACGTTATCCAAACCTCGCTAGTCTGTTGTTCTAAGTTTTCGCCGAGCGAAATAGGGTTATAACATTGAAAATCGTCTTGGACCCAAACCAGACTATCGCCAAGAGCGCGCCAACCCTCTGTTTGGTCACGAGCGGATAAATAGCACCGGACCCACTCCGACGTCATGACGTGGCGTCACCCGACGTCAATATCGACAACCAATAGTAGCTTCAGAGAACTGCGCCTGTGCACGGAGATGGCAGTTTATAATACGAACTCATCATCACTCAGCTGTTAAATTTACTATCGTATACTAGTATTATTAGATAGTTTAGAATATTAAATTCTAAGTTATAGTTGATGCTTAAAATGAACTACGCCTTTGCAAGGAGTATTTTGTTTTAATTACGATCTCGGTATTATTCAAGGAAATTTAAATATATTTAAATATCCTTCGTATTATTGGATGGAATAGAATATTAAACTAATAATTGATGACTAGATGTAACATATAGATATAATTTAGTCATTTTGAGAGCTATGTGTCAATGGCATCTAACCAATTTTCCCCATTTAAAAAAATTGTTCTACATAGATGCAATTAAAAAATTATTTGCTTTGTTTATATTATGCAACTCACAAAATCAATCTCCTTTTATTAGTCATGCATTTATTAGATTGTCAAAATGAAACATTGTTCTTTGCAACATTCAAGTTGTCAAGTTCAATTTAAAATTCACAATCATGTGCAAATTCCTATAATATATTAAATGGCATTGGCAATCAAAATATTCTATTAAATATTTAATTTAATGCTCCTAAAAAGAAGTTTTAGAATATCTGTTCTAGCTATACAAAATTATCTTCAAGGGCAGATCTGAAGAATAAAATGCCCTGGTCTTGTTTGTAAACAAATTTACAAAATATATGAAGTTGAATAAATATATGCAAAATAAAAGAGCTAAAACTGTATAGGACCCATACTACAACTTATGAGTTTCTAAAATCTTTACCAAAATAAAACAGATAACGTAATAAATTGAAAATATCTATAATTCCGTAGTCTTAAAACCTAAAAGGCCGTAATTGATTCCAATATATGCCAAAATATGTGCTGATATACTTGTACTGCTTATATTCTCATGGAGTAGAAGCAGCAGCGTATGTTTGGGGGGGGGGGGGTTGGCCTCTCTACTTTTCAAGGCTTTTTATTGTTATGCGTATTTTTCATTTAAAATAACCCTGGCATAAGAAAATGCTAAACAGTTGCCCCCCCCCCCACACTTTTTAGAGTCAGGATAAGCCACTGAATAGAAGATATACCCATGCATTTGTAGAAGATTACTCGGTACTAAGTACAATATATGAGTTTCAAAAATTTTTGCAAAAATAAAACAATGACATAATAAACTGAAAATATCAATAATAATAATGTTTAAACCTGAAGCCCATAATTGATATAATCCAGCCAAAAATGCAATATCGGTAAAATTTATTTTATATATATATATATCTTTATTATTTTAATCGGAAAGGATATAATAAAAATCAGCTGCCGTATAAACAAATTGGATTTAAATTTGTTGCTAAATGACATGATAAAATTTTCTTCAAATAAATTGGCGGAAAAAATATCATCTGCTTAATGCTATATGAAAGATTTAATTGTTCATTTTTAATTAATATCTGGGCAATCCCTGGTCTTAGAAACTGAAAACATGGACTAAATTTTAAGTCTGGATATTTCAAGGCTATCTACAAAATTTCATTTAAATTCGATTCAGTTGTTCTCCCATGATGAAGAGACACACATACAGACATATTTTCAATTTTATTTATATAGATTTAGAGAAATAGATTGAAAATTAGCAAAATGAGTAAACTTGCATTATATCTATTAAAAGTCTACATTTGGATAATTTTAATCCAGAATCAGTCATTCATAAATGATATGTTTCAGCTGACAAATGTAAATATATCATTAGCTAGGAAGAACCATGAACATGCCATAAACAGTTTGCAAATGATTGCGAAAATCATCCGACTTCAGTGCTGTAAAATTACAATTTTTTTCTTGGAAAATATCTTTTTGCAATTGCACATTTTAGAAAACTTTTCCGTTTTCTGTGAGTTTTCGGCTTGTGAAGTGTTTGGTCCATCCTTAAGCTTTGGATCAATATTCATATTTCTCAAAAAGAAAAAATTCACGAAACTTAAATTTGCCGCGAATGCTAAATAAAAACTCCGCTAACCAGAATCAACGTGTACCCTACGTCATCGGCTACGTTAATCGCATCATCGTCAGTTGTGGTTCCTTGTTGGTCGAATTGGAGTGGGTCCGGTGCTATTTATCCGCTCGTGTTTGGTCTATCTCTAATGGCCGCCGCGAAAACGAAACTATCGAGAGTGACAGGTCTGTATAATAGTCTGTGGGTTTAACTATCCCTCCCGAGCGACTAGATTAGGGTTTATGCTTTGGAGATGGGAAGCAGGGAAGTACTAATCTCCCATCCAGCGAGACCACAACCAGGGGAGAGAGGTCCGACGATGGTTCCGCCACATCTCGAGACCAGTCGCCGACGGGTTCAGGTCGTGAATAGACACAGTCCGTCCCAACGTCACCTGGAAAAGTTCGCGTCACGGACATCCATGTTCCTGGGATTTATGTACCCCCTAGGAAGGGAAGACCAGAACTAAGATCTTTACACCAACCTAAAGGAGTGCTTCCGTCCACGTGGGGGGGGGGGGGAGAATGAATATGACATGAAAAATTCTCAAAGAGATAAAATTAATTATAGAGGGGGGCTCCGTGATAAATATTTGTAAGGGGGGGCCTACAATTTCTATGGTTAGCCCTGCAGACAGCTTCCAATAAATGGCATTTTATTTCATCAGAGTACCTTCTGCGGATTTCAATTAATAAAAAAAATAAATCTTAAAGTTTAAAAATATACCCAGTTAGCTTGGTAGGATTTTTTTTTATTATTATTCGACGTGGGAAAAATAGCTATGGGAACGAAAAAAATAAACGATTTTTCGCTCAAATAAATCGTTTTATTTTTGTAATAAAATTGCAAGTAAAGCCTGGATCAAAAATCGGCTGAGTAGCTAACTGCGTAATACTGTCTGAAAGATCTATATGCCAAATTATAATTAAAAAAAGAAAAACATTATTTAAGCTTATCTATAGGTGTATGTGCCTAATTCAACTCAAAATTTATTTCGGACTGGTAGATGATTTCTTGAATATTCCATCTGGACTAAATTAATGGGTCAACAAAAGGTTTAGCTGCAATTTCTTAAAGTTCTCAGACATTATAAACATTCACTCAAAAATCAACGTATTACAAAACGAAGTTCGTATAGCTCAGAAAATTTAATTAAAGCTAAAAATTCTTGAAAAGTCGCAAACAAATGCTGCGTCCGCCGCTCACCGGGCCAAAGGTGCGTTTATTTTCCTTTTGCAATTTCGAGTATGTTCAACGCGCTTTTTTAGAATGTATTACGCCCGCGCTGTATAATTAAGATGCTTGCGCATGGAAAAAACGAAGCGCGGGAATGATTCTGGTTCAAAACAGGTGATTTAGAAATTGAGTGGTGTTATCTGTATCATTTACGTAGCGGGCGCTTATTTAGGACCCGGGCTACACCGAGTAATTCGTTCTAGTATTTCAATAAAAAAAAGTCTGATGTGGGCAGCACATGACTTTCCTTATATAATGCAATGAATTTACTACTTTTGCAGTTAAAACAAGAAAGATCAATCATGCTTAAAGCATTGATTATGAAACACTTTCCAACTTCAATGCAATTTTATTTAAACAAGTCTAAAATGTGCAATGCATTCCTCGGTAATATTTTGAAACTTATCACAATACTGCATTAATTTATTATATTTGAAAACTTAAACCTTCATCGAAAAAAATGAACTTCATTCAAATGACGGCATTGACATATAAATTGCCTGGTTTAAACATCTCTAAAATGTTATACATTCCTCGGTAATAGTTTTAGAATTATCATAATACTACGATAATTTATTATATTTGAAAACTTCATCGAAAACAACTGAAATGAATTCAAATGACGTCATAGAAAAAATAACACGCCTGGATCTCTCTATAAAAACAGGATTTCATTCATAACTTTCTCCCATTCATTTCATTCATCACAATACTATAATAATTTATTTTATTTAAACATTTTGTTTAAGACCATGGAGCTACAAAAAATTAAACTCTATGCTTGAAACTTCATCGAAAAAAATCGTCCTTCTCTTTATGAAATCAATTAATATTTCATTCATATCAGCCATGCAGACTCCATGGACTAAATAATTTCTAGTTAAAAAAATACAGGAATTCTAATACAACTCATTGTATATATTTTACTGTTTACATTTTACATAGGTGAAAAATAGGCTTCGTTGCAGAAATAATCAAATTTAGATGAGCATTTAAACTCAAATATATTGTCATTGCCTTGTTTCAGTATGTAAATGCACAGAATTTAAGCAAAAATAAAGTAGTTTTAGGACGGATACAACACTCAATATGAATTAAAAAGAACTTTAAAAAATCACGATTTTGAAACAAGATGGATGCCATATATCATTTTGAAGTGGGTCATGTGATCGTTTCATATCATGGTCACGTGATCGTTTCATATAAGAGGTGTAATTATTATTTTAAATTTCATTTAAAAAACTACTGAATATATTTCGCTGAATTTTTTTTTATATATTTTATGGAACAATCTGAATATTACCTAAAATTTTCGAAGCAATTTGTGAATTTTAAATCCGCTTAAAAAATGTTTGAAAAATTAGGTCCCATAGGGCTCAATGTATTTCATTTTTTCGACCCGGGTTCAATCCAAAACTAATTGGGTAATATTATTCATATATATTCCCATAGGTTCTACAGACCGTCTGAACAACATACTAAAATTTCATTTTGATTAAGTCATTTTTACGGCAGTTATCGTGCTAACGGACAGACAGACAGAATGAACAAAGTCATAAACACTTTTCAACTTTGTTGTAAAGTGTTAAAAATGTTATTCTTATAGTAGATACTTATCTAGGTGGCGTTGGTTTAACCTCCTCTGGCCTCTGCCTGACTACGGCCCTGCGTGGGTGGCAAGTTATCCCCCGCCCTCCCGGGGGCTACATTATCAAATGTGGCATTAATCGAAAGATTTTTTTCAAGCCCTTTAAGGGTGAGCGTCAGTAAATTTTCTGCCCTATCCGCGCTTTGTTAACTTTCGCAGCACACATATTTCGCCGAAATTCTGCTCAAACAGTTGCGAAAGATTTTCTTATAGATAAAATGCTATGCTTAGATTATATTAAAACTAAATTTAATACCCAATAAAACATAGAATATATGTTTTATTTTAATTTAAAATATTTTTAATGCTGCCATATCTGTTGTCGTAATTTAATTCATACCGACTATTTTTATTTTTTAATGAACATTTTTAAATGTCTATTCCTTCTAATACGCTATTAAATACAACAACAGATCATATATAATGCCATAATCATGGAAACGTAATTGAACTTGGACTTGAAGACAAAACTGCAGTCCTCAGTGATGTACATTCAGATCCCTTATCAAATTTATAGAATGATAAATTACCATTCCACGATTGTAGCAATATTATATGTGATCCGTTGTTGTATTTAACACTGTATTAGAAGGAATAGATATTTAAAAATGTTCATTAAAAAATAAAAATAATCGGTATCAATTAAATTACGACAACAGATGGCAGCACCAAAAATATTTTGCATTAAAATAAAAAATATATTCTATGTTTTTGGGGGCATTAAATTTAGTTTTAATATAATCTAAGCATTGCATTTTATATTTCAGAAAATATTTCGCAACTATTTGAGCAGAATTTCGGCGAAATATGTGTGCCGCGAAAGTTAACAAAGCGCGGATAGGGCAGAAAATTTACTGACGCTCACCCTTAAAGTGAAGGACACGCTATAATTGCAATCATTTGGACAATAACGATTTTTCATAAATTTTCTTGTAAAATTTGAACAAAAAAAAAGCTAATTAAAATGGATTCTGGTATCAGAAAATCGAGTAAAGACACATTCCGATTAATTTTTTTTCTTAAAAGGTATGAAATGTTTGTTAATTTATCTGCTGAGTTACCTGATCAAATCGATGGCCCCACAGTATCTCAGATGAGATGTACGAGGATCTTGCTTGTATAGTGGATCCTGTGGACTCAATGGTACCTTCCAGTATGACCACCACTTCGTACCGTTCCCTCAGCATGTCTTCGGCCGATTTCAGGAAGAATGGACTGCACTCGTTGATTTCGTGTACGATGGTGGTGGGCCAGATGAGGAAAACGTCGTCCCCGCCATCGTCGAAACGGACATCCAGATGAGTATGGTAGTAAGGGATGACCTGAAAGCATTTAAATCAGTGAGAGGAAGAAATGGTGGATATTCTCTGTGAGGAACCCGTCATTTCTCGAGCCTATTTTCAGCCATTTTCAGAATAGTTCCAGAGTTCATACACCTTAAGACCGCCTGCATTGCAGTTTTTGGAAAACAAGGCTATAAAACTCTATCATCATAGTCTGATTTCGGAGAAATGCACCCAATTTGAGCCGTCATCGGAGAAGGGATAACTAATCCCAGAGGGGAACTTTAGGTGGTCTATGATATGCAGAGCTTGGAAAAAGACATTCCGGAGCTTAGTCAGGGTGGTCCTCAGATTTTGGACCGGAATATATGCACGAAAGAGACGCTTTTCGAGAGAGGCGAAACAATTTTCGTAGAGACAGGTCGCACTTTTGGTGCGCCTGATGCACAGGTTCTCGCCCTCACCAGAATGTTATTCTGTAACTTTTTGATATTCCTTGTCATGCTATAATAAAAGCTTATTTTCTTTATCAACGATGCCTGTTTTATCCAAACTTGGAGAAAGTCATTATTTTCCTGATCTTGTCACTGATTCGAACTCACGAATTCAGAAGGGAACGGCTACTTGCATTTAGGTCGGCACATTTTACTTTGTGTGCGCTGACCGGACTAACGCTACTGAATCAACAACCATGCAGAGGTCTGAAAGAGAGCCGGAACGCAGAAATAAATTCATTACAAAATGATGGCGAGCGGCTGGATTCATTACCAAATGATGGCGAACGGAGGGATTTATTACATTCTCAATTCAGGTACAGTCTAACCTGTTTGAAACGGAACCTGTAGGAAACGGAATACTGTAATAAGCGGAAAAATTGTTAGCCCCATTCAAAAAAAATCTGATGTGGGCAAAACATGACTTTCCTTATATAATGCAATGAATTTACTACTTTTACAGTAAAAAAAAAAGGTTTTCCTTGTGGTAGATACTTACCTATATTCTTACCAAGATATTGAATTTTCATCAATGAGTCGTCATTTTCATTGATTTAGCGTTATTTTTATCCATTTGGCGAAATTTTCGTTAATTTGGCAAAAACATTTAAAAAGTCGTCAAGTTGGCGACATTCCACCAAATCCGTCGCCAAAATCTCGCTAAGCGTTATGGACGGAGAAATAAGTTATTCTTACAGCCGATAAATGACTATTGGCGTTCATATACAAAAGTATTACTCAAAGTATATTTTCTCATGAATGGGACGAGCTAGATCTACGAGAATGATGTCACCCAATTTATCGCATGATATTTTACATCAAAAGTGAACATGTTTCTCAACAGTTAATAATTTTTTTTTTAATTTATGGGATTTTTTGATAAATTTATTTGAAAAATGTGCAATATCTCGAGAACGGTTCATGCTAGCGTTCTAAAGTTTATGTCAATCGTTTTCTAAGGAAAAATTACATAAGAAATGTCTATTTGCGTAACTTTATTAGAGGTTTTGATTTTTTGACAATTTTTTCAAAATTTCACTCGAAAATTTAGGGGGGTTCTGACCTTTCGATTGCATATAAAAACAATAGGCTTCCCGTGTTTACGGAGTGTGATTCTTGTACCAAATTTAGTTCGAATCGGTCCATTCGTTCGTCAGTTATCGTTTCCACAGACTCACTGACACACACACACAGACATCACTTCAAAAATGTTTGATTCGTGATCAGGAATGCTTGAAACGTGCTCTCCCTTCGAAAATTCGAATTCGAATTTTCGACCCCGTCACAATACTTTCCTTATACATTATTGTATATAAGGAAAGTAATATAGGAAATTCGTGTTATTTTCCCCTGTGAAACAGAACCTGCACAACTCAGAAACGGACGGGCAATTTAAAATATTTTGTTAATAAAAAACACTTGTTGTAGCGAACAGAGAATGGAAAAATCATCCAACTCTTTTAGCCATTTTGTTTTCCATGAGAACCATTTTTCACAGAACTTTCTATTAAATTATATCATGATTTTCTGAAAACCATTTAATAACTTCAAGAATTTTCCGTCAATCAAGGGGACTCTGAAAATGAATGCACGAGTTTTAACTGAAAGTCGCATCATTAGTAAGACACATGTCCAATAAACCATGTTGGATTATTTTAAAAGTTTATCTCAATAACAAATACAGTTAAAGGCCCAGACCACACGACCAACCCAAGGGTTTAAGGTAGCAAACTGTGTGGCCGGGGTAACAAATACAGTGTTTTATTACTTTCCTTATATACATAATGTATAAGGAAAGTATTGTGACTGGGTCGAAAATTCGTATTCGAGTTTTCGACGGGAGAGCACGTTTCAAGCATCCCTGATCACGAATCAAACATTTTTGAAGTGATGTGTGTGTGTGTGTGTGTCAGTGAGTCTGTGGAGACGATAAATGACGAACGAATGGACCGATTCGAACGACATTTGGTACAAAACTCACAATCCGTAAACACTGGAAGAATATTGTTTTTATACGCAATCGAATGTTCAGAACCTCCCTAAATTTTCGAGTGAAATTTTGAAAAAATCGACGAAAAATCAAAACTGCTAATAAAGTTACGCAAATAGACATTTGTTATGTAATTTTTCATTAGAAAACGATTGACATAAATTTTAGAACGCTACCATGAACCGTTCTCGAGATATTGCACATTTTTCAAAAGAATTATTAAAATGTCATATAAAATAAAAAAAAATATATTTCCTATTGAGAAACATGTTCACTTTTCATATGTAATACCATGCGATAAACTTGGTGACATCATTCTCGTGGAACTAGCTCGTTCCATTCAGGAAAAAAGATACTTTGAGTAATACTTTTGTATTTGAACGCCAATAGTCATTTATATGCTGTAAAAATAACTTATTTCTTCGTCCATAACGCTGGGCGAGATTTTGGCGACAAATTTAGCGGAATGTCGCCAACTTGGCGACATCTTTAATTGTTGCCAAATTAACAAAAATCTCGCCAAATGGATAAAAATGACGCTAAATCAATAAAAATGGCGACTAATTGAAAAAAATTCAATATCTTGGAAAGGATATAAGTATCTACTATAAGAATAACATTTTTTTTAACTGTAAAAAAAGTAAATTCATTGCATTATATAATGAAAGTCATGTGTTGCCCACATCAGATTTTTTTTATTTATATTTATTTCATTGTAAGCAGTAATATTTTGCCGGTAAGTCAATTCATCTAGGTTTTAAGGTATTTTAACCCATATTGTACCAAGCTTTAAAAAAATTAATTTGTTTTATATAAAATCTTAAATGTGTGTTTCTCTAAGCCTATGTATACACATAAAATCAAAAAGCTTGCCAAACTTTTATTTGTTTGATCCGCACAGGCTGTCCTAAAAATAGGACAATGGTCCATCCTGATATATATCCCATAGGACAATCCTCTAGATCATTTTTTCTACAATCCTTTTCTACTAATATAAAAGTATGGAATATTACCTTAATAAATTTATATGTATGTTTTTTCGTGGAGCTCAAAACTTTAAAAAACTTGTGTGTTGAAAATTAAAAAAAAAAAAAAATCTGCAAGTATCGCCATTTTAAAAAATTAATAAAAAATATCCAACATTAATTTAAAATTGCGACAAAGGCAAATATATAGTTAATGATTCTTAAACGATATATTGTCTTTAAATTGAATTAAAATATGCAAAAGAATTTATACAAAGAACACTTATATGTGCTGTCCTATTTTTAGGACGATGAGGAAATGTGGTTTATAAGATAGCAGTTAAAGACATGGGGTACACTATATTTTTATGTACATATACACCTGTGATCGCAATATGCAAAATTGTACGTATATACATATTTAAAAAAATATGATGTGGGTAGCACATGGCTTTCCTTACATAATGCAATGAATTTACTACGTTTACAGCAAAAACAATAGGTTATTCTTATAGTAGATACTTATATCCTCCCAAAGATATTAAATTTTCGTTAATCGGTCAACATTTTCATAGATTTAGCATCATTTTTATCCATTTGGCGAGATTTTCGTTAATTTGGTAACATTTAAAAAAGTCGCCAAGTTTGCGACATTCCGCCACGTCGCCAAAATCTCGCCAAGCGTTATGGATGAAGAAATAAGTTAATCTTGTAGCAGATAAATGACTATTGGCGTTCAAATACAAATGTATTACTCAAAGTATCTTTTCTTATGAATGAAACGAGCTAGATCCACGAGAATGATGTCACCCAATTTATGGCATGATATTACATATGAAAAGTGAACATGTTTCTCAACAGTTAATATATATTTTTTTTAATTTATGGGATTTTTTTATTAATTTATTTAAAAAATGTGCAATATCTCGAGAATGGTTCATGCTAACGTTCTAAAGTTTATGTCAATCATTTTCTAAGGAAAAATTACATAAGAAATATCTATTTGCGTAACTTTATTAAAGGTTTTGATTATTTCATGATTTTTTTCAAAATTTCACTCGAAAATTTAGAGGGATTCTGAACATTCGATTGCGTTTAAAAACAATAGGCTTCCAGTATTCACGAATTGTGATTTCTGTACCAAATTTCATTCGAATCGCCCCAATCGTTCGTGAGATATCGTCTCCACAGACTGACTGACACACACACACACTTTCACACACACACACAGACATCACCTCAAAAATGTTTGATTCGTGATCAGTGATGATGGAAACGTGCTCTCCCATCGAAAACTCGAATTCGAATTTTCGACCCCGTTACAATACTTTCCTTATACATTATGTATATAAGGAAAGTAATAATTAAATTAGCTATTATGGTATAATATAGTATTTATCGAATTTATTTAAATACACTTTTTATGAATTTTTAAAATGTGATGTATAGAGGACTAAATTACATATGGACTATCAGCATTTCCAGCCAAGCTTTTACATTTAGCTTTTTCTGAAATGACCTGCATGAAACGAAAACCTCTTCAAGGCGGAAAATTAGTTCGGTCCCCTGAAGAGAATCGAAGGAAAAGAATGCTACGAAAATGAGAAAGTTTACTGCAAAAACTGTTCTCTATTTGGATCAGGGGTCCCATTTCAGCGCGAACCCGCGAGATTCTCTCGAAATCCATAAAAAATCTCGCGCAAAAATTTAGGCTGCGCGAGAATTTCTCTCTCTCCAGTTCCGGTCTAAAATTATTTTTTCCTTCAAATTGGATATCGAGAAATCCGATGCGACCGAAATTTCTCCAGAATCCTTTCAGTCGCCGGCGCCCCGCGGCTGGTAGATCGGGCCGATTGCTTCGTGACCGCAATTGCGATCAGTCTCCTCGTTGTTGCGAATCGCGGACCACGATTCCGTAGCATCGTGTTGAGACCCAGACCGTCCGACCTACCAGAAAGGTGTAAGGTAACTGTTTGGACGGCCAGCCGTAGCATCGTGTGGATTGCAGTCAATCACGATTTGGGCACACTGACAGCACTACGTGTTTCTAATTAGCGGGATATTTTATAGAAAACTATAAGTGTCTTCCCTACTTACGTGGGTCGCAAATTCGATCAAATAATTTTTTTTTTTTTTTTTTTTTATAAGATTCTTTCACGGATTTGAATTATGTTCTTTCCGAGTACTTCCCGCATTTTTCGTCTGTTCGAGAAATTTCCTTCTTTCCTCGGACGAAAATCCTTTTCCCCCTACACAGTATGTCTACAGGTTACAAAAATCCCGAAAATGTCTTGAAATTGGCCATATATGCCCCAAAAATATCGCAAAATTTGAACAAAGCCACGAATTTTTTATCAGAGACATTCCCTTCTTACATCTGAAAATCTGTTTCTCCGCGATTGCGTAAACGACGCTCGCATATGGGGATCCCCACAGTTTCTGAGGGGAGATGAGCAATGAATATCTTTTTGCCAGTTTTACAATATATTTGCATCGACTGATTTTTTAAAATTTCGTTTAATATACAAAGAATGAAAACCAAACCATTTTTCTACCGTATCTATATAATGAAAAAGCAATGTCTGTGTGTGTGTGTGTCTGTCTGTCTTATACACTATACCTATACGTTCAGCGACCGCGCGTCGGAGAGCTACGAAATTTGGCAATCGGAGACCCTGGGGGGTGGGAAGGGGACACGTGAAAACCGATTTTTAAAATTTTAATTATTTTTTTTGTTATTTAATGTTTTATGCGATATCGACCGTTTTTTGTCCTTTTTCTTTACGATCCGGACGTTGTAGAAAAAAACAAATCACACCACCGGAAAGAGGGGTCAATTGCCAGTAAAAATATATAAATTTTAAATCTCAGGGACAAATTCTAATATTTTTTGAAGATTTTAAAATAAAAGTCACTTTCGGTTAAAAAAAATCAACTTTCGTTTTTAAATCCTCCCATCGTAAAAACTACTCATAATTTCGACTAATAATTTACATTTTTAGAAAGATCAAAGATCTGGCAAGTCCAATCTGGTCAAGAAATAATGAAAATTGCCCGCAGGATCGCAATTTTAAAGACGTCATGATTTTATATTTCTCGGACAATTCTCGGCCAAGCTCCGATTCCTCCCCGACAGCCCCGACCAGAAATGGGGGGACGTCACGCCGTTGCATCAGGTTAGAGTGATATTTTAAATGATAAAATTAAGAGCTTAACATATGGCCATTATAAAATTTAATTGATTAAGTTATGGTGGATTGAATTGTGGTGATGTATTGTGTGAAATTATTATAATTATATTTTAAATGATAGAATGATATGGATATTTTAAATGATAAAACGATATGGATATTTTAAATGAATATTTTTATTTATGGATATTTTAAATGAATATTTTAAATGGATATATGGAACTATGGAATGAGGATATTTTAAATGATATTAATGAAAAGCTTAAACACTGAAGAAATAAAAAAATAAATAAAAAGAAAGTTATGGAGATTGTCGCGGTGCTTTAAAATTTCATTATTAGTTTTACCGTCATTAAACTAAACCAAACTTTGTTAACTCCACGGGATTGAGGGCGAGGTAGCCCAGTGGTTAGCGCGCGGGAATTGCACTCCGTAGGCCCGGGTTCGATTCCCGCCACTGCCAAAACTGCAGCCGTGTTCACGCGGAGTACGATCACGTTAAACATGTGGATCCGTAAGTCCATCCGAGGTTGGTGATAGGGGAAGGAGGGTACGGTCCCTGTGGATGCCTCCGCCACAGGGTACCGGTCTAAATTGGGTGAATAAAAAGAGAGTTATGGCGATTGTCGCGGAGGGCAAAGTAGCCCAGTGGTTAGCGCGCGGGAATTGCACTCGGTAGGCCCGGGTTCGACTCCCAAAATTACCGCCGTGTTTAAGCGGAGTAAGATCACGTTAAACATGTGGGTCTGTAAATCCTTCCGAAAGGTAGGTTCCGGTCTAAATTGGGTGAATAAAAATAAAGTTATGGAGATTGTCGCGGAGGGCGCGGTAGTCCAGTGGTAGGCGCGCGGGAATTGCACTCGGTAGGCCATGGTTCGATTCCCGCCACTGTCAAATCTGCCGCCGTGTTTACGCGCAGTACGATAACGTTAAATATGTGAGACCGTAAGTCCTTCCGAATTGTTTGTGGTAGAGAAAGGAGGGTACGGTCCCTGTGGATGCCTCCCCCACTGGGTTCCGGTCTAAATTGGGTGGCAGTTCCTGGCCGTCCAAACAGTTACCTTACACCTTTCTGGTAGGTCGCGCCAGCGAGTTTGCCACGGTCAGAATTTTCAAGGGTAATGAACAGGCTGGTCGCCAAAGGCGGCTAGTTATTAATAAAATGAAGGGTTATTTTGCAGCAGCATCACGAAAATCTGCATTTGTACGCGATCCTGGGCATACCTCGTTTAATTTGAAAAATATTTCTCACTTTTCCAATCTGTTTGCATCGACTGCAGTGTTTTTAATTGTTTCGCGTTTTATACAAAAAAATTATTTTGTAAACGTATTATTTATGAAATAAAGAGCTATTTTGAAAACAAAAAGAAAAAAGTCGACACTTTTCAAACAAAATGGCTAAAATCACATGATTGGCTTGAGATTGAACAGAAGGACGATGCAACCCCATGTTCTGCAAGTTTTATAAAAAATACAAAAACAGAATCCAATTTCAAACATCAAGTCAAAATTATTACCCAATTCTATTTGCCTAATGAAATAGTTTTCGTCGATATTCGCCCTCGGCGATCAAAAATCGTTAAAATTTTTAATTGTTATTGCTGCATGAAAATTGATCATAAAATGATTTTAAAAATCAAAATATAAAGTAAATACAGTCGGCCCTCGACTTTTGCAGTTTACAGACAAAAAAATCGTAAATTCGCATGTGAGTCATTTTACTTAAAATAACCCATGTAGACGTTATTATCAGCAAATAAAATCATAACGTAAGCATGGGAGAAGTCAGAAATTTGAGTATTATTGCTAACAAGTGTGTGTGTGTGTGTGTGGGGGGGGGGTTGTTGAAACCCAGACCGTCCGACCTACCAGAAAGGTGTAAGGTAACTGTTTGGACTGTCGGGAAGTGCCACCCAATTTAGACCGGAACCCAGTGGGGGAGGCATCCACAGGGACCGTACTCTCCTTCCCCTACCACCAACCTCTCGGAAGGACTTTCGGACCCACATGTTTAACGTGATCGTACTCCGCATGAACACGGCGGCAGTTTTGGCAGTGGCTGGAATCGAACCCGGGCCTACCGAGTGCAACTCCACCGCGCTAACCAATGGGCTACCGCGCCCGTGTGTGTGTGTGTGGGGGGGGGGTATAAAATTACCAAAAATGTGCTTACTTAATACTTAAACGACTCCTAACTATTTTTTAAAAAGAACGTTAGTAAGAATATTAAAAGAATGTTAGTTTTAAGAATTAAAAAATTTAAATGTCGAAGAATATGAGTTATAGTTAATGCTTCTTTTTTTAACTAACTTTCTTTTTTATTACTTTCTAAACCTCTGAATAACATAAAATAATTTATTCATGAATAATTTATGTACATTACACGTTTCACATTTATTCTTAAAATCGAAAATTTTGGTGTGCGGAACCCCCTAAAAAGGAAAATATTAGAAAACTGAAATTGCTCACTTTCTTCCTTTCGAACTCTCTGTCCGCACACCAATTTTGAAGTCTTTATCTCATACTGAAGCATGCAATTTTATCATTTCATCTTTCGAACGTTTTCATGTGGAGCACCCGCTTAAATGAACATTTATGAAAAACTCTATTCGTTTTTTCTATCAAATAATTAGCCATATACCAAATTTAAAGCCCCTATCAAATTTTAAATTGGACGTTTCTCCTTTGTTAAACAAATCGAACATTTTGGTGTGTGACACCCCCTTAAAAAAGCAAATATTGGAAATTGAAATTGCACACTTCATTCCTTTCGATCCATATCGCCATACACCAAATTGGAAGTCTCTATCTCATCGCAAAGCATGTTTTTCTATCATTTCACTTTTCGAACGTTTTGGTGTGCCGAAGCCCTCAAAATTACAAATATCGGAAATTTTCTATTGTACACTTTCTTTCTTTTGAACTATCTACCTGTACACCAAATTTAAAGTTTCTATTCCATCGCGAAGCACATTTTTTCTATTATTTCACTTTTTAAACATTATCGTGTAGCATAGCCACCCCTTTAAATGAACATTTTTGAAAAACTCTATTCTTTTATTTTTTTACCAAATGATTGCCCCATATACCAAATGTCAAGCCTCTATTAAATTTTAAAAGGAGGTGTTTCTAATTTTTTCGGAAAATCGAACATTTGTGTTTGTGGCACCCCCTAAAGTAGAAAATATCAGAAAATTGAAATTGCAAATGTTCTTCCTTTCGAACTATCTACTCGTACACCAAATTGGAAGTCTCTATCTGAACTCGAAGCATGGTTTTTCATAATTTCACCCTTCAAACGTTTTTCTCTCGAGCACCGCCTTAAACGAACATTTTTGAAAAACTATTTTGTCTTGGGTGTTTTCATTAAATGATTAACGCATATACCAAATGTCAAGCCTCTATCAAATTTTAAAGTAGTCTTTTCTCATTTGTTCCGCAAATCGAACATTTCAGTGAGCAGCACCCTCTAGAGTAGCAAATATTGAAAATCTGAAATTGCGCACTTTCTTCTTTTCGAACGATTTACCCGTACACAAATTTGAAGTCCCTATCTCATCGCAATGTATGCTTTCTTATTACAGTACGCGACCTCTTATCCGGCACCCCAATATCCGGACTCTCCCAAAACCGGAATTCGGCAAAATAATGCCAAATTCTGCGCCAACAAACGATTATTTGCTAAATATTGCGCCAAATGGCGATTTTTTGTTTAAAATCCCGTCAAACGCTTTTTTGCCTTAATTAGTAATATCAATTAAAAAAAAAATGATGCGTTGAAGCCTACATGAAAGGCAGGAATGAAAATATTTCGTGGATCGTGTTTTTTGCGGGAAGTTCCGTATCGCCATAGCGCAACTCCTCTTTTCCGGAAAACATCCGAAGTAGCACAATTTCCTCCGAAAATTTCTGAAGCGGCTGCATCCGGCACGGGCGACAAAGAATTTCTAACCGTACCATGCGGGCGAGACGCATGAAAGCTAAAAGCACAGACTAATATTAGGATCTATCTAGTCTTCATGTATATATAGGAGCCTTAGTTACAGACAAGTCGCGGCAAGGTGCTTTTTTTAATGGCGTTTCATTCTTTTCTGGGTATATAGGGCAGAGCACACTAGGTACAAAGGTTTCGATTTTTCCGAATTCGTTACATTTTCTTTTCTACTCTTTGTTCCAGGACTTTGATTTTCAGTAAAAGTATTCCAACTTTTTCGCTAGAAATATTCCGATATCGCTAAAGAAATCCTATTTGCTTTGTCTACGCCCTCCAAACGCGATGTGCCGCACAGAATTCACACTATTTTGCACAAACATTTATTGGAAAAAATTGGGGGAAAAAAGGTCATCAGCGCATTTCTGAGATGATAGAAAGTACGTTTAAGTAAGGAATTCCCGAAATTAATGAGAGTTAACTTTTGCCGAAATGCGAAGAAAAATATAGCAGCTATAAAATGTCATTCAGGGTCTTCTGATTGATCTCTTTAAATACTTAACCTAAGCAATAAACTTGTCATTTTCTCGAAAAAACCCCATTTCTTTTCATCTCCGTGGAAATATACACATCTTTAATATTTTAAAAAACGTTGATGGAATTCCAACATCAAAATCATTTTCAATGAAATCCTATTATTTGGATGAAAATGGCTATTTTGAACCGAAAATTGACCCTATCAAAAAGTTCCATTGCAGTATATTTATGGAGTTTTAACGTGCTACATTTTTTAATTAGTATTTTATAAAAGACAGTTTAGCAATATCGCGGAATTTTTTTTATGTAAACATGATCGACGAAATATTTCGTTTTATTTTTAAATATTTTCCTTTTTTTCAATCTGTTTCCATCCACTAGTATTTTTATATTTTTGGGGCTTTTTATAATGGGATATTATTTTTAAACATATCATTGATGAAATTGAGATATATGTAGTTTAGGATAACGAAATTAATTTTTTTTATTTATTCAGGCATTTAGAATTATAAGGCTTATTAGAAATACATTTCAAGAGCATAAATTAGAATTTGATATATTTGCACCCATAGTTGAATCTCTCATTTCAATTAAAAATGAACATCCTTCTCATCTTAATTTTATTAAAAGTACTTTAAAATATTTTGAAACATATGAACAAAGGTGCGCTTCTGCCAAAATATTAGATGAATATGGTGAGGGCCCACTTTAGTTGAAATGTTCTAAAAAAAGACTTCTTATAACTACCCTGAATAATCATCTTTTTTCACACATTTTTTTCTTTCAAAAATTTTCTTAATCCCTAAATTTGATACTATAATTATATGTAATTTGCATTTTAGTTAACCAAGTATATATTTTCATATGGATTGTAAAAAATTTGTATTTAATACATGTTTTTAAAATGAATTATAATTTTCTATAACATTTTAGACCATTCCAGTAAGTTTTAGAAAAGTGTTCCGAATTACGTAAAACCCCCTTATCCAGAATGCCTGAAGTCCCAAGCAGTCCGGATAATAGATCCTGTACTATTTCACTTTTCGAACGTTTTGGTGTTGAGCACCCCCTTTACAAAACATTTTTGAAAAATTCGATTTTTCCAGGGGATTTTATCGATCGATCGACTCGTGTACCAAATTGCAAATTTATATCTACTTGGGAAGTACCTAAAATAAGCGTGACAGACAGACGGACACTTGGCAATTAGTATATACTAGCCGAATACTCGTTGAAAATCAAAGGTCAAACATTAAGCAACCCCCAAATGACTTAAATTTTTGAATAATTCGCGTTTCACATTTATTCGGGAAATCGAAAATTTTGGTGTAAAGAACCCCCCTAAAGAAGAAAATATTGGAAAACTGAAATTGCTCACTTTCTTCCTTTCGAACTATCTACCTGTACAACAAATTTGAAGTCTTTATCTCATACTGAAGCATGCAATGTTATCATTTCACCTTTCGAACGTTTTTATGTGGAGCACCCTCTTAAATGAATAAACTCTATTCGTCTTGGGTTTTTTATCAAATGATAAGCCCATATACCAAATTTCAAGCCTCTATTAAATTTAAAAGTAGGCGTTTTCCATTTATTAGGCAAATCGAATATTTTGGTGTGAAACACCCCCTAAAGATGGCAAATATTGGAAATCTGAAATTACACAAGTCTTCCTTTCGAACGAAATCCCCATACACCAAATTTGAAGTCTCTATCTCATCGCAAAGCATGTTTTTCTATCATTTCACTTTTCGAACGTTTTGGTGTGCGGAACCCCCCGAATTACAAATATTCAAAAATTTCTATTGCACATGTTCTTTCTTTTGGATTATCTATCTGTACACCAAATTTCAGGTTTTTAATCCATCGCGAAGCATATTTTTTTCTATCATTTTACTTTTCGAACAAACGTTCGAAAGGAGTGGAGTAGCCACCCCCCTTAAATGAACAGTTTGGAAAAACTCTATTGTTGTGTTTTTTATCAGATGATTGTCCTGTGGCAGTAGACGACTTTGCTCCTGCCAAAGACATGATCGAAGATGCTAGGAATTAGTACCCAAATTATATGGAGTCGAAGCTAGTTTCGACTCCGAACAACATCAATCCCAGCAACATCAATTCCAACAATTCACGTCTGGGTCACCATTGTAGGAATTGTTGCTAGTTCCGAGCCAGGCCCGAACTCGGGACTCTGTGCTTACAAAACCGACATTATAAGGTTAGAGCAAAAGTTAGCTTCGACTCCGAACTTATAATTCGGGTACTGATTCCTAGCATCTTCGATCGATGTTTTTGGCAGGAGCAGAGTAGGCTGCTGTCACAGTCCCATATACCAAATATCAAACCTCTCTTACATTTTAAAAAGAGGTGCTTCTCATGTATTCGGAACATTGAATATTTGGGTTTGCGGCACCCTCTAAAATATAAAATAACGGAAAACTGAAACTGTACGTGATCTTCCTTTCGAACTATTTACCCGTATACCAAATTTGAAGTTTCTTTCGCATCTCGAAATATGATTTTTCGTCATTTCACCTTTCGAACGTTTTTCTCTATAGAGGAAGAGGGGTAGCATTGACGTCACGTAGCTGTAGCAACGGCCGACGCAAATTCAGCTTCCTACAACTGGAGTCCAAACATGCTATGAGGTGATTCGAGTCTACTTTATAAAGTTGAATTTTAAGCTCTTATGATCTATAAAATGTAAAGAGATTACTTTAGTTTGAAGACTGGGTTATACCGTATCAGTCTAGAAAATATTTTCCAATTAATTATTTTTAGTGGACTATTTTATGCTCTAATCATGGTACTTCATTGTAGTGAATTTATCTGCGGCGAATCGCGATTATTATAAAACAAGAAAGATCAATCATGCTTAAAGCATTAATTATGAAACACTTTCCAACTTCAATGCAATTTTATTTAAAAAAGTCGAAAATGCAATACATTCCTCGGTAATATTTTAAAACTTATCACGATACTACATTGATTTATTATATTTGAAAACTTAAACCTTCATTGAAAAAAATGAACTTCATTCAAAAGACGGCATTGAAATATAAATTGCGTGGTTTAAATATATCTAAAATGCAATACATTCCACGGTAATATTTTTAAATCTATCATAATACTACGATAATTTATTATATTTGAAAACTTCATCGAAAACAACTGAAATTAATTCAAATGACGTCATAGAAAAAATAACACGCCTGGATCTCTCTATAAAAGCAGGATTTCATTCATAACTGTCTCCATTTCATTCATCACAATACTATAATAATTTATTTTATTTAAAAATTAAGACCATGGAGCTACAATTCATAAACTTTATGCTTAAAACTTCATCGAAAAATATCGTCCTTCTGTTTATAAAATCAATTAATATTTCATTCATATCAGCCATGCAGACTCCATGGACTGAATTATTTTGTGTTAAAGAAATACAGTAATTCTAATACAACTCATTCTACATATTTTGCTGTTTACATTTCACATAGGTGAAAAATAGGCTTAATTGTAGAAATAATCAAATTTGAATGAGAATTTAAACTCAAATATATTGTCATTGTGTTGTTTTAGTATGTAGATGCACAGAATTTAAGCAGAAATAAAGTAGTTTTAGGATGGATACAACACTCAATATGAATTAAAAAGAACTTTAAAAAATCACGAATTTGAAACAAGATGGACGCCATATCTCATTTTGAAGTGGGTCATGTGATCGTTTCATATCATGGTCACGTGATCGTTTCATATAAGATGTGTAATTATTATTTTAATTTTTATTTAAAAAACTACTGAATATATTTAGCTGAATTTTTTTTTTATATATTTTATGGAACAATTTGACTATTACCTAAAATTTTCGAAGCAATTTGTGAATTTTAAATCCGCTTAAAAAATGTTAGAAAAATTAGGTCCCATAGGGCTCAATGTATTTCATTTTTTCAACCCGGTTCAATCCAAAACTAATTGTGTGATATTATTCATTTATATTCCCATAGGTCCTACAGACCGTCTGAACAACATACTAAAATTTCATTTTGATTAAGTCATTTTTACGGCAGTTATCGTGCTAACGGACAGACAGACAGACAGACAGACAGACAGAATGAACAAAGTCATAAACACTTTTCAACTTTGTTGTAAAGTGTTAAAAAACGGATTAGAACTTTACGAAAAAGACCAGAACTTTTTTCTGAAATAGAGATTAGGGATATATTGCACCATTTGGTACTATCAACATATTTTATCGTTTTGCAGCAATGGAGAGCATGAAAATCACTGGAAAGCCAAAGCTATTTTACAAGTGAATAATTTAAATAATAATAATTGAATAATTCAAATATATATAATAAGTGAATAATTCAGTGAATATATAATAAGTGAATAATTCAAAATCTGAAATGATAGTAAAAACGGACTTTGCAATAAGATATAGACTTTAAAATTGGGGCAAGGATAGATAGATCGTTAGATAGGAGTAAAATGTATAATTTCAGCTTTCTAATATTTCCTAATTTAGGGATGCCGCAGACTTAAATGTTTAATTGGTTGAAAAATGAGAAATGCCAAGGCTGAAGTAACACAGATGTTTGAAATTTGGTGCATAGGCGGACAGTATGAAAAGGACCACTGGAAAAATTGAATCATTCAAATATTCACGTTATTCAGAGGTTGCTTATTGTGATACCGTTGAATTTCAACGGGTATTTGGCTAGTATATACTAATTCCCAAGTATTGAGCCTTTTCCGGGCACTTCCCGAATAGATAGAGATTTGATATCAGAGACAAGGTTCAATCGTTCCATAAAACCCACATGGAAAATCAAATTTTCTATAAATGTTCATTAGAGTGGGGTGCCCTACAACAAAACGTTCGAAATGCGAAATGACAGAAAAACATATTTAAAGATGAGATAGAGACTTCTAATTTGGTTTAAGGGGAGATAGTTTGAAACAAAGAAAGCACACAATTCCAGTTTTCTGAGATTTGCTACTTTAGGGATGCCGCACACTAAAATGTTCGATTTACTGAATACATGGAAAACCCCTTCTTTTACGTGGGATAGAGAAATATTATTTGGTGAACGGATTAATAAGTTGATAAAACCTACGAGAAAGATTGAATTTTTCATAAACATTCATTAGAGAGGGTATCCTCACACTAAAACGTTCGGATTGGGAAATGACAGAAAAGCATATTTAAAGATGAAATAGAGACTTCAAATTTGGTTTAAGGGTAGATAGTTTGAAACAAAGAAAGCACACAATTCCAGTTTTCTGAGATTTGCTACTTTAGGGATGCCGCACACTAAAGTGTTCGATTTACGGAATACATGGAAAACCCCCCTTCTTTTATGTGGGATACAGAAATATTATTTGGTGTACGGAATAATAAGTTGATAAAATCTACGAGAATGATTGAATTTTTTATAAATATTCATTAGAGAAGGTGTCTCCACACTAAAACGTTCGAATTGGGAAATGACAGAATACATACTTGAAGATAAAATAGAGACTTCAAATTTGGTTTTCGAATTGGGAAATGACAGAAAAGCATATTTAAAGATGAAATAGAGACTTCAAATTTGGTTTAAGGGTAGATAGTTTGAAACAAAGAAAGCACACAATTCCAGTTTTCTGAGATTTGCTACTTTAGGGATGCCGCACACTAAAGTGTTCGATTTACGGAATACATGGAAAACCCCCCTTCTTTTATGTGGGATACAGAAATATTATTTGGTGTACGGAATAATAAGTTGATAAAATCTACGAGAATGATTGAATTTTTTATAAATATTCATTAGAGAAGGTGTCTCCACACTAAAACGTTCGAATTGGGAAATGACAGAATACATACTTGAAGATAAAATAGAGACTTCAAATTTGGTTTAAGAGTAGATAGTTCAAAACAAAGAAAGAGTACAATTTCAGATTTCTGATATGTGTTACTTCAGGGATGCCGCATACTAAAGTGCTCGATTTACCGAATAAATGGAAAACGCCTTCTTTCACGTGGGATAGAGAAATGTTATTTGGTGTACGGATTAATAAGTTGATGAAACCTACGAAAAGGATTGGACTTTTCATAAATATTCATTAGAGAGGGTGTTCCCACACCAAATCGTTCGAAATGCAAAATGACAGAGAAACATATTTAAAGATGAGATAGAGACTTAAAATTTGATTTAAGGGTAGATAGTTCGAAACAAAGAGAGAGTACAATGTCAGTTTTCTGATATTTGCTACTTTAGGGGTGCCTCACACTAAAATGTTCGACTTGCAGAGCAAACGAGAAACGCTTCAGTTAAAATTTGATAGAGGTTTAAAATTTGGTATGTAGGTTACTTATACGATAAAAAAATCCAAAAAGAATAGAGTTTTTCAAAAATGTTTATTCAAAGGGGTGTTCATCAAAAAGATGTTCGAAAGGTGAAATGATAAAAAAAAAAACCATCCTTTGGGATGAAATAAAGACTTCAAATTTGGTGTACTGGTAGATAGTTCGAAAGGAAGAAAGTGTGCTGTTTAAGTTTTCCAATATTTTTTACTTTAGGGGGTTCCGCACACGAAAATTTTCGATTTCCAGAATAAATGAAAAACGTTCCATGTAAACATATCTATTTCCATAAACATATTTGGTATATGGGCCAATCATCTGATAAAAAACCCAAGCAGAATATAATCTTTCAAAATATGTTTACTAAAAGGGGTGCTTCACAGAGGAATATTAGAAAGATTAAATGATAAAAAAAATCTTGCTTGGCGATGGAACAGAGACTTCAAATTTGGTGTATGAGTAGATAATTCAGGAGAAAGAAAGTGCCCAATTGGAGTTTTCCAATATTTGCAGCTTTAGGGTTTGCACACCATTAATCGCGGGGGCGCGGTAGCTCATTGGTTAGCGCGCTGGAGTTGCACTCGGTAGGCCCGGGTTCGATTCCAGCCACTGCCAAAACTGCCGCCGTGTTCACGCGGAGTACGATAACGTTAAATATCTGGGACCGTAAGTCCTTCCGAATTGTTTGTGGTAGAGAAAGGAGGGTACGGTCCCTGTGGATGCCTCCCCCACTGGGTTCCGGTCTAAATTGGGTGGCACTTCCCGGCCGTCCAAACAGTTACCTTACACCTTTCTGGTAGGTCGGACGGTCTGGGTCTCAACAACAACAACAACACCATTAATCGCGTGCTTGCCAACTGCCCAACAGTGCTGAAAACACCGATTCTCGTTAGATCACCGAAGTCAAGCAGCATCGGGCGCGGTTAGCACTTGGGTGGGTGACCACCTGGGAACACCGCGTGCTGTTGGCACATTTCGGGCGCGGTGGCCCGGTGGTTTGCGCGCTGGATTTGCACGCTGCCACAACTGCCGCCGTGTTCATGCGGAGTACGATCACGTTAAACATGTGGGTCCGTACGGGGCCGGCGGGATTAGTTCTGCTTCTTATCGGGCCTATGCCTGCGGCGCTGCTGTAGCTCGTGACGTCATAAAGTACATCCCACAATTTACAACTTACAGCATGTGTTTGAAAGTATGATCGTGTAAATATTGACGAAGATACAGATGTATCCTAATAAGGTAAGCTATATCGTTAATATTTTTATTATCTAGGTAATAATAATAATGCATGGTGTTGTTAATTTCTAATATTTAAGGGAAAATGTAATCAATTTGTCCACTTTTTTCAAGATACTTAAAGTGAAGCACATGCAGTATAGGTCTAACGAACGTATCAACGAAAGGGGTTTTCTTTTAAGTGTATTTTTAAAATCTAGAAAATGACTGGAAGTGATTTAGAACTAGATTCATGCATGTCAAGATTTTAGGTAGCGTAATTTTTTCAAATCCAATGTCAAATTCGTCCGTTGAACGAGTATTTTTGCTACATAAGAAGCTGATGGAAATCGGGTATAAATAAACATACCTTAATGGAATAAGTAGAATGCAAATACATGTTTTTTTATTTATGCATTAGCATAATGAAATTTTTCTTAGTAAGGTTTGTTGTTGTCAATATAAACAATTGTTCGATTTATATATGTAAAGTGTAGAGTTAGACATTTTTGCGGATTGTTGTTGCCCCCCCCCCCTAAAATTTTTGTTACCCCCCCCCCCCAAAAAAAAAAAAAAAAATCATAGATTATACACCCTCAAATTTTTTGGTGTAAGTAATTAAAAAAGTAAATGTGCAGAAAATTTCATGTAAATAAAATTTTTACTTTATCTTGTTCTTTTTGTGTACGTGTTTTGATTTTTTATTAGTGAGTCAAAAAGGAATCATTGATCTGCAATTTGTAAATGGTCTATGGGCAATTGTCATATTGTCGTAGCAAAAGGCAAGATTAAAATTGAGAATGCTATTGCTACAGTACTATTAATTAATGACTAATGTAACTTTATTCTTTCAATCATCTGACCTCCAAAGAAACTGGAAACCAATTTTTTATTTATTTTATGCACATGTGTATTAAATATAAAAATGTGAAATGCACAAATCATTGTTTCTATTTTTTTTTTTTTTCCCCTTGCATATTTGTAATTACAAAGAAAAAAAAAATCTAAATTTCATAATTTTTTTTTGGAAAAACTGAAATTCATATTGGCTCCGAAAACTTTTCGTGGATTATTTAGCTTATTATTATTTCATTAAAATGCAGATGATGACACTCAGCAACCTTAAAGTGTTAAAATTAGAATTTTCAAAGCTTCACATCAGAGGTGAAAATCATCTGTCAATAAGTAACGACTAAAATTATTTTCGTTGAAAAAAAAAAAAAAGATTTAAGCTATTAAAATAAGTTTGGTAAAATAGTTTGTCATTGTAATACAGTATTTTATTTGATATTTAATCGATGTATTCAAATTTATTAAATTATTTCTGTTGTAAAAAAGCGTATCACCCGAAAGAAATTTTTTAGTTTTTTAAAAATTATTACTATTTGAGACTACAGTCTTTTCCTGTCATTCACGCTAATCTCTACATTTCATTTTACCAAAACAGAGATTTCAATTTAATCTGAAAATGCACAATAACAAAAAATAAATATTTTTATATCACAACCCTGCTGTCAATTACAAATGTAATTTCCGAAATAGTCGTTCATAATGGGCATGATCACTTATTGACGCTTAAAATATAAATCTAATGTCTGTATTATTATGCATGCATATCATTATTAAGTATGCATATTATTATTAAGTATATATATATTATTAAGTATGTATTATTATTAAGTATATATATATATATATATATATATATATATATATTACTAAGTATGTATGTATATTACTATTAAATAAGTATTAATATTATATTAATTAATAGTATTAAATAATTATTAATAGTATATTAATTATTAAATATTTTTATTACGTATGTATGTATATTAGGATATATGTTATGTAAATCTGACAGTTAAAACTTTTGAAAGACCTTATTACAAAAATGTTTTAGGAGAACTATGCAATTAGAAATTTAATTAACTCTGCCCAAAAGCATTATTATATATATATAAGAGGTCATAATGTGTTTCTGTGCATTAGGTTATTTAAGAACAAAAGCCAGATTTCTCAAGTAAATGAATTTTATGAAAAAATAAAATTCAAAAGGTTAAAACCTGGCATTGAATTTTTTAAAAGGAAAAAAAGAAAAAAAAACAACTCGTAACTACGGAAATATTCAGTATTTTTTTACTTTACAATCTTATTTATATTCCTTCTTTATATATATAATTTGTTTTCGTTATATTTATTCAATTAAATCATTATTACATCAACCAACTTCTATCACTCTAAAATATCGACTCCATAATCGACGCTCTTCATAGAGTTTCGTCCAGAACAGAGCACCAGGCGCGAAGCGTCTTATCTCTAGGTGTGGTTCTTATCTTCATACTGTGACATTATTTCATTGGTCCATAGTTGGAGGTTCGAGGTTTTTGATTTACTGTTTTTATTATTTGTCCTAGCTCCTAGTGTGGCAGTTTGTTGCACATTAAGAGTTTAAGCAGTTTGGGGGGTTGATGCAGATCTGAGGGTAACCTAGCATTTTAGCAGTTTAGGATTTTAAACATTTTGTAGAAAACCAAAGATCGCGAGTTTTCTTTAATATCAACTGATTAAGGTGGGACGTTCCTAGTACCGAATATCAAAGTTAAGTACCGAGCGGGGTCTCTTACGAGATTTAGCCTTGCGATGATCATAGTCATGCAGATTAAATAATAGTTCATTTGGGACAGATGGCAGATTTTTGTAGAATTTAAGCGATAGCTTTTTGATTTGGGCTCTAACAGTTTTTATTTTGAAGTCTTTCCTAATTACCGAGCTTCTTAAGTATCTAGGGGCTTTCCTTATAATCCTTAGGGTTTTGTTTTGTCTTGTCTCTAATAAGTCTATGGTAGTTTTACAGGCATATCCCCATACGGGTGCTGCATACAGCATTCCCGGGCAGATGACCGATTTATAAATTAGGAGTTTATTTTGATAACTTAGATTTCCGTTTCCTATCATTGGGTATAAGGCTCCTATGGTTATATACGCTTTTTTGATTATGTTCGTTACGTGCAGTTTCCAAGTTAGGTGGGAGTCTATCGTTACACCTAGGTATTTAGTAGATTTTTCCGCTTTTAGGGCATGGTTGTTTATGTACAGAGGAGGCGGAGGTTTACGTTTTCTTGAGAAATAAATCCAATGACATTTATTGGGATTTAATTTTATTCGCCATTTTTCCAGCCATGTTTGGAGTATGTCTAAGTGTTGTTGTAGCTGTCTGTGCATTACTGAGACGTAAGGGTGTTTTGCAAGTATCGCGCTGTCGTCTGCATAGAGTGCCAGCTCCGTGTCTGGGGTCCTGGGAATGTCATTTAGATATATGTTAAAGAGTGTCGGGCCCAGGATGGATCCTTGCGGTACACTACTTTTAATGAGCTTGGGTGTAGATAAGTTATTTTTTACTCTGACTTGAAAGTGTCTGTTATTTAGGTATGAAATTAAAAGTTTGACAAGTGCGTCAGGGACTTTTAGAGTGATCAATTTGTAAGCTAATCCACAGTGCCACACTTTATCAAAGGCTTTTTGGATGTCAAGAAAAATCGCAGCTGTGGGTGTCTTATTATTAAAACCAGAAGAAATGTACTCTACCACTCTCAGCAATTGATGAGTGGTGGAGTGTTTTGGCCGAAATCCAAACTGCTCCGGAATGATAATGTCATTCTCACTAAGGTGCGTGTTCAGTCTCTTAAGAATTATTTTCTCAGTAATTTTACTAAGTGTCGGCAACAAACTGATTGGTCTGTAGTTGGCTGGAATTGAGGCATCCTCACCAGGTTTATGGATCGCTATAATTATCGCTTCCTTCCATTCTTTGGGGAAATAATTTAGTTCTAGTATCTTATTTATTAAGATGGTCAAGTAAAATATTATATTTAAGGGTAGGTTTTTTACCGCGATATTCCTGATTTTGTCGTGCCCTGGGCTTTTACGGTTTTTGATAATCTCTACTATTTCTTGCGGGGTGGCTGGGTTAATCTCAGCCGTGACCGGGGAGTTCCTGAAATTGTTTAGAGTTTGCCTAACCATTCTTAGGGTGTCCTGACACATTAGATCGTGGTTTGGTTCAAATTGCTTTTCGTAATGCCTAGCAAGCGCCTCTGCCTTTTCTTCGTCTGAGTACGCAATATTAGCGCCATCTATTAGTGGCGGGAGTTTAATTTGAGGTTTTCTGAGTCTTTTAGCGAATTGCCAGAGCGATACGTCTTCCTGGCTAAGGGATTCGATTAATTCTTTATACTGTTGCTGCTTTTCTGCGACAATTTTTCCACTGACTTTAGACGTGAGTCTATTAAGCTCCCTTTTAAGGGTAGGGTCTCTGTTAGCCTGCCATGTCTTACGCATTCTATTTCTCTGTTTAACTAACTGTTTGACATGGTGGGAAAGTGTTGGCATTTTTGATGACTCACGATGTGTTGTGGCAGATGCAATAGCTCTCCTGATTTCTGTTGTGAGTGTGTGCGTGGCAGAGTCAATATCCGCCGTGCTCATAATGTTGGGTACTGCTAAATGCGGCTCGAAAAGTGCTCTTTTGAATACGTTCCAGTTCACCCTCTCTTGTCCCAGAGAGGCTGGAAGGGGAGTGTTCAAATCGAATGTCACCAGTACCGGTAGATGATCCGAGTCGAATTCATCCAGGGTATCAATTGTGTGAGCGTATTCTATGTTTCTCGTTAGGACAAAGTCTATGAATGAGCCATTGGCACCTGAGAAGCAGGTTGGTCTCGACGGTGCAATGATGTCAGTGTTTGTTGTGTTTAGCAATCTATGTATCTGTGTACCGCGTGTGTTGGCTCTCTTGCTGCCCCACGCTCGGTGGTGTGCATTGAAGTCGCCCGCGAGTATTGTGTTTGGATATCGCGAGAAAAGCAGTTCCAGCTGCGCAGCTACATTTATACCACTCATGTTTTTGACATATATTGAAGTTAGGATAAATGGGTTTACATTATTTATTTTAATTTTTATACTAGTATTTTCTATACCTTGAAGAGTTATGTTGTTTATTTCCTCGTGGGGAATATTACTTTTAATATATATTGCTGTTCCTCCATGGGGATTTCTAGCAGTTATATTTGAGCTAAGGGTATGATAGCTATTATAGTTTGCTATATTTAGTTTTTTGTTTTCTCTAACTTTAGTTTCCTGGATTAGCAGGGCATCTACATCATTTTCATTTACGTAGCTCCTAAGTTCATTTATTCTTGGAGATATGCCGTTCGCATTCCAAAATATTATTTTAAAACTTTCTTTTTGGGACCTATTCATGGCGGGTTTGTTTCTCACTGTTTTTATTAAATTTCGCGATTAATTTAAAAGCCTCAAAGACCATTTGCATTGGATCGCTCTTTTTTTGAATTAATTCAGCGAGCTGCATCAACAGATGTTTTATATCGTCTAGGTTGAACATACTGATAAATCCTCTGACGAGGTTGAGGATTTCATCCATCTTTTCATCATTGGATTTATCAGCAAGTTCAGTCTCAGCTTCCATTTCCTGAGTCTCAGCTACAATTTCCTCAGCCTCAACCGCGGTTTGATCTGTTTTGTGAGTATCCTTTTGGACCTCGGTAGTCTTTTGTTTTTTTTCAGCCGATTTGTCTAACTGCTGTGTTTGCGCGAGCTCTTCTCGGGCGCGTTTAGTTTTCTGCCATTCCTGCACCTTTTTTTCTAATCTTTGTTTTGCTTCTCTTGCCTCTTTGGCGGCTTTATCAATTGCTATCCTCTGATTTATGTCTTCATGAGCTATTCTCACTTCCTCCACAGTCATTTCTCTGGAGGTCGACGGTTTAGGGGCCTGCTCTTGCACCGATCTGGTAGGTGCTGAAGTTTGAGTTCTTTTAACCTGTGGCACAGAGTGCGAGGAGTCCTGATGGGGTGTCTGAGGGTTTAGACCGAGGGCCTTTTGCTTCCAAGGGGGTATCTGATTTTTGGGGGGAGGGGGGGGCATACCCCGGTGCCTTTCCTCTGTTCCAGGGGTTCTTCGGGCATTGCCTGAAGTTCGCCGGGTGATCTCCATTGCAGTTAGCACACGTTGCTTTCTCTGTCCTTGGTCTTTGGCAGTCACGTGTGAAGTGTTCTTCAGCACACTTAAGGCACTTTGGTGGCATGCTGCAATTCTCAGAGGAATGATTGAATTGCTGGCACCGGTAGCAGATTTTGAAGCCCCGTGCTCTGAAGGCCTCTACCTTCACAGCCAAGTATCCTAATCTTGTCAGTCGGTATACCCTCTGCCAGTCTTCCGTAGGCCTAATGCTGACTAAGAAGATCGGCAGGGACAATCTCGTTTTTGTGTTTCTCAGTTGAGAAACCCGGACTACATCTAATCCTTCGGATGTTAGAGTGATTTTTATTTCCTCAATGTTATAGTTTGTTGGTAGCCCCTTCAAAACTACCTTTTTGGGCCTTTCCGTCTTTAAGTTTAAACTGTGGAAGGGGATTTTCTCACTAGATAAATGGCGTTGTACAACCCTATAGGCGTCAGCGTCATTTGGAATCAATTTTAGCATGTCTCCTGTGAGCTTGCCAGATACTTTATTACCTGAGATTTCATTTAATTTTTTAAGGAGAGCCTGGTAATTGTCATTAAACTTAATGAAAAAACATTCCGCTTTTGGGTCTTTTTTCTCAACCACTACACTATTTTGCCTGTCACTATTTTGAACCGTTTTTGGTTTTGGTGCACTTTTGAACACTATAGGTTGCGCGACAATTTCAGCATAACTCTTAGTTTTAACATTATCATTTACATCTTTATCAATTTTTTCACTACAATCCATGTTATCCTTGTCATTAGATTTTAAGTTTAATTCTCCATTCTGGTTTTTAGTAGGAGCATCCATAGTAGATTGCCCCTCTATCCTCCTCTTTTTATTTGGATTTTCAACAGGTTTAAGTTTATCTTCATCTTTAATTTCTTTAATTAAGCCTAGTTCTATCATTTTACATTTAATTACATCACTAGAATTACTTCCTTCACAGTTATAAATCTCATTTAAATTACTAGCATAAAACCTATCCAAATTCTGGACCAACAAAAAAGAATTTACAGAAAGAAACGAACCCAGAATCTTGGAGACTTGGTCCTCGTCCCGTCCGAGTAGTCCATTCGTCAGTAGCTCCCTGATGTGTAGCGTCAGAGTGTAGATTGCCAGTGCACAAAAGTTCACAGCGTTTTTCACTTCTTCCTTCCAAGCGGGCATCAATCCATCCATGGGCAGAGTATCACAATATTCAATCATGGCATCCCTGAGAGGCCGCAGTCCATTTTCGTCTAGCTCACCAGCAAGTCCGCGAGTAGCTTCCGTATCGAATGCATCCAAATCCATGTCGTCAGCGTAGAAACGATCAAAGCAATAGCACTACCACATGGGAAAAACACACGTGGCACTCCAAAGTTGAAAAAGCACGAATCCAAAATGGCGAGAAATCCGTACACAACAAAGCTGTAATTGCTTAGCCCGACGTGTTCTATCGTAACTAGATATAACACGCCAAACTTAAGCAAAGAAAGTCACCACAATCAAAAAGCAGCAGCTTCACAAAATCACAACCTCGTAGCTCGGAGTCTGAGCTCCGAATCCATAATCGACGCTGATTAAGAACTGGAGCAAAGTGTAAACGCCGTGGATGGGATGTAAGTTGTGACGTCACGAATCCTGCATCTAGGCCCGATAGCAAGAAGAAATCCCGCCGGCCCCGGTCCGTAAGTTCTTCCGAGAGGTTGGTGGTAGGGGAAGGAGGGTACGGTCCGTGTGGATGCCTCTCCACTGGGTTCCGGTTTAAATTGTGTGGCGCTTCCCGGCCGTCCAAACAGTTACCTTACACCTTTCTGGTAGGTCGGACGGTCTGGGTCTCAACAACAACATCATTAATCGCAACACGAGTTTTCGACGGATTTACACATTTCGAGTTCTCTAGAACACGGAAAATAACGTGAAGTCTGTGGGTGTGTTTGTCTATGCAATGTACGTATCCACTCTGGCTGAAGAACTAATTGATCAAATTGCACACAATTTTGTAGGTAAGTCACGTGTAGTGCTGATTAGATGTTAGGTACGATTCGCTAAAAAAGAGCCTGTTTTTTTTTTTTTTTTGCAACATGGTCCGCAAAAATCATATGTATCGACTTTAGCTAAGAAAACTAATTGACTAAATTTCACAAAATTTGGCAGATAAGTCACTTGTGGGTTGTTCTAGTATTGATTAGAGTTTGGTGTACGATTCGGTAAAAACAAACCTGACTTTTTTTTACAAAATGGTTTGCAAAATTTGTCAATATCTAAAATAAAAGACTGTGAATGCCATCAATTAAACGCTTGTTTTATACGTAATTTTTGATGATAAAAATTTATAAGATCAACCCCATAACTCTATGAATAACCTTCCTTGAGATATTTTAGTTTTTTTGCATTTTTGTCACGTTCCTTTGAAAATATGCCCGGTTACCAAAAGAAAACGAAAATTGAATTAAAACTACTAATTCAGTGTAAATTAAAATAATTATCCATATTATTTTGTGCAACTAAATTTAATGAGTTGGGAAAGAAAGAAAAGACAAAATTGTGTCTGAAGGGAAATTTATGTGCTGCCCAGTGTTTCTTTCAGAACATTTTGACCGGTGGGATGGGGGGGGGGGGGGGGGGGGGTGACATTTTGGGTGGGCAAGTTTTGTGTTTGCCCTATGTAAATATATCAAAATACTGTGTCACATAAATAGAAACTAGGTTAATATAAAATGTCTCCGGGGGTGGGGGCTTCGCATCCCCGGAGGTATGCCTGAAAGAAACACTAGGCCCACATCAGATATTTTGTTGCTGTAATTGCTGAAATGTGATTATTAATATGAAACAATCAAGTAATTAGTTTGCACGCGTTTCCGCATTGTAAACTGTTATTTAGTGCGTGTTGGAAATCGCCAAAGGATTTTATATAACGTATACAGGATTACAAGAGAAAGTATGTGTTGAAATATATTTTGTTTATTCATTAGTTTTGTCAATAGATGGCAGCACTACACATCAGAAGCTACTTCATGAGGATTAACAAGTGTTAGGAAACTACAGCTACTTTATTAACCTTGTTCTTAGGCACTTTTGTCAACATTGCGGTTAATAATTATGGTACGTGCTTGTGAAAGGCCTTCGTAATAAGAACTTTTCATATTTCTACAATACTGTATAGCAGCATTTCAGAGTGTGAGACACAGGGCAGTAGCCAGAGCCGAAATTGAAGAGGGACAGCCAGGAGGGAAATTCAAGGCGGCCAAGAGGGGTTCACCGAAAACACAATTAATCATTAGCATTTATAAATCATAATGGTTGCTTTCATATATTTCAATTCATATAAATTAACAAATATTTGCAAGCTAGGAGCTGATTATTATTATCCACATACATCAATATTAATGTATAACAAGAAAGATCAATCATGCTTAAAGCATTGATTATAAAACACTTTCCAACTTCAATGCAATTTTATTTGAACATCTCTAAAATGTAATACATTCCTAAGTAATATTTTAAAGCTTATCACAATACTACATTAATTTATTATATTTGAAAATTTAAACCTTCATCGAAAAAAATGATCTTCATTCAAATGACGGTATTGAAATATAAATTGCCTGATATAAACATCTCTAAAATGCGATATATTCCTCGGTAATATTTTCAAAATAATCATAATACTACAATAATTTATTTTATTTGAAAACTTCATCGAAAACAACTGACATTCATTCAAATGACGTCATAGAAAAAATAACACGCCTGGCTCTCTCTATAAAAGCAGCATTTCATTCATTACATTTTCCCATTCATTTCATTCATCACAGTACTAAAATAACATTTTTTATTTAGAAACTTAAGACCATGGAGCTACAAGTAATTAAACTCTATGCTTAAAACTTCATCGAAAAAAATCGTCCTTTTCTTTGTGAAATCAATGAATATTTCATTCATATCAGCTATGCAGACTCAATGAACTAAATACATTTGCGTTAAAAAAATACAGCAACTCTTATACAACTCATCCTACATATTTTGCTGTTTACATTTTACATAAGTGAAAAATAGACTTCGTTGTAGAAATAATCAAATTTGGATGGTCATTTAAACTCAAATATATTGTAATTGCGTTGTTTCAGTATGTAGATGCCCAGAATTTAAGCAAAAATAAAGTGGTTTTTGGACGGATACAACACTTAATGTGAATTAAAAAGAACTTAAAAAATCACGATTTTGAAACAAGATGGATGCCATATATCATTTTGAAGTGGGTCATGTGATCTTTTTATATCATGGTCACGTGATCGCTTCATATAAGAGGTGTAATTATTATTTTAATTTTTATTTTAAAAACTACTGAATATATTTCGCTGAATTTTTTTTTATATATTTTATGGAACAATTTGAATATTACCTAAAATTTTGGAAGCAATTTGTGAATTTTAAATCCGTTTAAAAATTTTTGAAAAATTCGGTCCCATAGGGCTCAATGTATTTCATTTTTTCAACCCGGGTTCAATCCAAAACTAATTGGGTGATATTATTCATTTATATTCCCATAGGTCCTACAGACCGTCCGAACAACATACAAAAATTTCATTTTGATTAAGTCATTTTTACGGCAGTTAACGTGCTAACGGACAAACAGACAGACAGACAGAATGAACAAAGTCATAAACACTTTTCAACTTTGTTGTAAAGTGTTAATAATTACAATTGATTTTAATGTAAGTATTAACTGAAGCTGTTAATTATTTGTAGAAACATTATGGAAGTTTATACAAGTTAACGCTTAATACTAATTCTTATCAGTTTATTTTGACTCTATAATGTATTACAGTGAACAGGGCCGTATTAAGACTGTTTGGGGTCCAAAGCACAGACAATTTTGATGCCACTGGGTAGTGGAGTTGATAATTTTCTTCTTGTTCGAAAAAAAAAATGCCATTAGTCTTCCCCAAGGTCTATATTAGCAAATTAACTTACTTATTTGGTCGTCGAATGTCCCTTCACGAAGATCTTGGTAACGCCTATGCCCTTATTAACACTTTACAACATAGTTGAAAAGTGTTTATGACTTTGTTTATTCTGTCTGTCTGTTTGTCCGTTAGCACGATAACACCCGTAAAAATGACTTTATCAAAATTAAATTTTAGTATGTTGTTCAGACCGTCTGTGGGACCTATGGGAATATAAATGAATAATATCAACCAATTAGGTTTGGATTGAACCTGGGTTGAAAAAATGGAATATATTGAACCCTGTGGGACCTAATTTTCCAAACATTTTTAAGCGGATTTAAAATTCACAAATTGCTTCGAAAGTTTCAGGAAATATTCAAATTATCCCATAGAGAAATATAAAAAAAAAATCAGCAAAATATATTCAGTAGTTTTTTAAATAAAAATTAAAATAATAATTGCACCCTTTATATGCACAAACAGATCACGTGACCATTATATGAAGCGCGTGACCCACTTCAAAATAATATATGGCATCCATCTTGTGTCAAAATAGTGATTTTTAAAGTTCTTTTTAATTCATATTTAGTGTTGTATCCGTCCTAAAACCGCTTTATTTTTGCTTAAATTCTGTGCATCTACATACTGAAACAACGCAATTACAATATATTTGAGTTTAAATGATCATCCAACTTTGATTATTTCTACAACAAACCTAATTTTCACTTATGGAGATTATAGACACCAAAAGATATAGAATGAGTTGTATAAGAATTGCTGCATTTCTTTAACGCAAAATTATTTAGCTCATGGAGTTTGCAATATAGCTGATATGAATGAAACATTCATTTTACACAGAGAAACAACCAGACAATTTTTTCGATGAAGTTTTAAGCATAGAGATAAATTAGTTGTACCTACATGGTTTTAAGTTTTTAAATAAAATAAATTATAATAGTATTGTGATGAATGAAAGGATTGGAAAACAGTTTATGAATGAAATGCTGCTTTTATAGAGAGAGTCAGGCGTATTATATTTCGATGACGTCATTTGAATAAAGTTCATTTGTTTTCGATGACGTTTTCAAATATAATAAATTATTGTAGTATTATGATAATTTTAAAAATATTATCGAGGAATGTATCCCATTTTAGAGATGTTTAAGACAGACAATTTATATTTCAATGTAGTCATTTAAAAAAAGTTCATTTTTTTCGATGACGTTTTAAGTTTTCAATTATAATAAATTAATGTAGTATGGTGATAATTTTAAAAATATTACCGCGGAATGTATAGCATTTTAGAGATGTTTATATAAAATTGCATTGAAGTTGGAAAGTGTTTCATAATCAATGCTTTATGTATGATTGATCTCTCTTGTATATATTTATCAAAAGGCTTCTATACGACGGGATCCAGAATTGTCCCTTTAAATTGCATTACGAGGCAACGGGACAACATTAATCTAAATTTGAAAGAACTTTAAAAATCGCGATTTTTACTCTGGAAAAAAAAGATGGATGCCATATTTCAATTTAAAGTGGATCACGTGATCTCTTCATATTATATGGGTGTAATTATTATTTTAATTTTTATGTAAAAAACTACCGAATACATTTTGCTGAATTTTTTTTTAATATATTTTATGGGATAATTTTAATATTTCTTAAAATTTTTTAAGCAAAATCGAATAAAAAAATCCACAAGGTCTTCTTAAAAAGGCTTTACTGTTTAAATCTCTCGAATTTGAAAATTTTCGGAAAAACATAATTTTTTAACACTTTACAGCAAAGCTGAAAGTGTTTATGACTTTGTTCATTCTGTCTGTCTGTCTGTCTGTCTGTCCGTTAGCACGATAACTGCCTTAAAAATGACTTTATCAAAATGTAATTTTAGTATGTTGTTCAGACTGTCTGAGGGACTTATGGGAATATAAATGAATAATATCACCCGATTAGTTTTGGATTGAACCCAGGTTGAAAAAATGAAATACGTTTAACCCTAAGAGACCGAATTTTTCAAAAAATTTTTAAGCGGATTAAAAATTCACAATTTGCTTCGAAAATTTTAGGAAATATTCAAATTATCCCATAAAATATATAAAAAAAATTCAGCAAAATATATTCAGTAGTTTTTAAAATAAAAATTAAAATAATAATTACACCTTTTATATGAAGCGATCATGTGACCATGATATGAAAATATCACGTGACCCACTTCAAAATAAAATATGGCATCCATCTTGTGTCAAAACGTGATTTTTAAAGTTCTTTTTAATTCATATTTAGTGTTGTATCCGTCCTAAAACCTTTGTGCATCTTAAATTTTGTGCATCTACATACTGAAACAAAGCTATTACAATATATTTGAGTTTAAATGATCATCCAAATTTGATTATTTCTACAACGAAGCCTAAATTTCACTTATGGAAAACGTAAACAGCAAAATATGTAGAATGAGTTGTATAAGAATTGCTGCATTTCTTTAACGCAAAATTATTTAGCTCATGGGTGTCTGCAATATAACTGATATGAATGAAATATTCATTGATTTCACAGAGAGAAGGACGTTTTTTTCGTTGAAATTTTAAGCATAGAGTTTAATTACTTGTACCTCCATGGTCTTAAGTTTTTAAATAAAATAAATTATTATAGTATTGTGATGAATGAAATGAATGGAAAAATGATTATGAATGAAGTGTTGCTTTTATAGAGAGAGCCAGGCGTGTTATATTTTGATGACGTCATTTGAATGAATTTCAGTTGTTTTCGATGAAGTTTTCAAATATAATAAATTATCGTAGTTTTATGATAATTTTAATAATATTACCGAGGAATGTATCGCATTTTAAAGATGTTTAAACCAGACAATTTATATTTCAATGCCATCATTTAAATAAAGTTCATTATTTTCGATGAAGTTTTAAGTTTTCAAATATAATAAAATAATGTAGTATTGTGGTAATTTTAAAAATATTACCGAGGAATGTATCGCATTTTAGAGATGTTTAAATAAAATTGCATTGAATTTGGAAAGTGTTTCATAATCATTGCTTTATGCATGATTGATCTTTCTTGTTTTTCTTTGCAAAAATTATGAGGAAGTAAAAATATCCAAGGAAGGTGCAATATTAAATTCCTCGTCATTAGAAAAGAATACAAGTTGCTCAACTATTGTTGACTGAAATATTACTTGTAACTCTTATTAAAACTAAGATAAGTCTCAACCACTGTCTTATACCTATATTAAGCCTCATAATATTTTATGAATAGCTGCTTCATAAATTAAGGCTGATTTACGAGCATCCGCGAAAACTGACGACGTCAGGATTTCATTTGTGACTGTCACTTGTGCCCTACATGTGATGCTTAAGAGATATATTTCCCATTTTTATCTTACATGTGGCAAATGGCAAACATTTTTCAAAAGATAGAAAGATGCACCAAAAAACACATTTTTGGAATCTTTAATTTTCTCGAAGATACTATGAGAACTGGAATTCCGGTGATACCACTCCCACCCTTTCAAGGGAAATATTTACGTACAGAAAATTATATTCGTATTCAGAGTATATGAATATAACTAGCAAATAGCCGTGTTTTAAAGAGACTTGCCCGCATGAAGTATGTGAGCTGTGAAAGATTTCAAATGAAAACTTAATTTAACGAATATATATGAAACAAGAAAGATCAATCATGCATAAAGAATTGATTATGAAACACTTTCCAAATGAAATGTAAATTTATTAAAACATCTCTAAAATGCGATGCATTCAGCGCTGATATATTACTTTCCTTATATACATAATGTATAAGGAAAGTATTGTGACGGGGTCGAAAATTCGAATTCGAGTTTTAGACGGGAGAGCACGTGTTAAGTAACCCTGATCACGAATCGAACATTTTTGAGGTGATGTCTGTGTGTGTGTGTGTGAAAGTGTGTGTTTGTGTGTGCGTGTGTGTGTGTCAGTGAGCCTGTAGAGACAATATCTCACGAACGAATGGAGCGATTCCAATAAAATTTGGTACAAATATCACAATCCATGAATACTGGAAGCCTATTGTTTTAAAACACAATCGAATGTTAAGAACTTCCCTAAATTTTCGAGTGAAATTATGAAAAAATCATCAAAAAATCAAAACCTTTAATACAGTTACGAAATAGATATTTCTTATGTAATTTTTCCTTAGAAAACGATTGACATACACTTTAGAATGCTAGCATGAACCGTTCTCGAGATATTGCACATTTTTCAAATAAATTTATCAAAAAATCCCATAAATTAAAAAAAAATATTAACTGTTGAGAAATATGTTTACTTTTCGTATGTAATATCATGCGATAAATTTGGTGACATCATTCTCGTGGATCTAACTTGTTCCATTCACGAGAAAATATACTTTGAGTAATACTTTTGTATTTGAACGCCAATAGTTATTTATCTGCTGTAAGAATAACTTATTTCTCCATCCATAACGCTTGGCAAGATTTTGGCGATGAATTTAGCGGAATGTCGTCCACTTGGCGACATTTTTAAATGTTACCAAATTAGCGAAAATCTCGCCAAATGGATAAAAATGACGCTAAATAAATGAAAATGACGACTAACTGAAGAAAATTCAATATCTTGGAAAGAATATAAGTATCTACTATAGGAGTAACATTTTTTTTAACTGTAAAAGTAGTAAATTCATTGCATTATATAAGGAAAGTCATGTGTTCCACATCAGATTTTTTTTAAGTTATCACAGTACTACAATAATTTATTATATTTGAAAGCTTAAAACTTCATCGAAAAAAATTAACTTTATTCAAATGACGTCATCGAAATATAATTCGTCTGGCTGTCTCTATGAAGGCTGTGAATATTTCATTCATACACTTTTATTCCAGACTCTAGAACTAAATAATTTTGCGTGAAAAATTCAGCTATTCTTATACAACTCATCTTACAATCACTTGTTTACATTCTGAATCCGTTAAAATTGGGCTTCGTTGTAGAAATAATCAAAGTTTGATAATCATTATAAACTCAAAAATATTGTAATTGCTTTGTTGCAGAATGTAGGTGCACGGAAAATACGTAAAAATAAAGCGGTTTTTAAACGGATGTAACACTAAATATAAATTTAAAAGAACTTTAAAAATCACTATTTTTACACTAGGAAAAAAAGATGGATGCCATATTTTATTTGCCTTACTTTATTTTGAAGTGGGTTACGTGATCTCTTCATATTATATGGGTGTAATTATTATTTTAATTTTTATTTAAAAAACTACAAAATATATTTCGCTGAATTTTTTTTTTAATATATTTTAAGGGATAAGTTGAATATTTCCTAAAATTATTGAAGCAATTTGTCAATTTTAACTTCTTAAAAAAATATTTGAAAAATTACGTCCCATAGGGTCCAATGTACATTTCAACGTACATTCAATACACACAATGTATTTCATTTTTTTCAACCCGGGTTCAATCCAAAACTAATTGGGTGATGTTATTCATTTCCATTTCCATATGTCCTACAGATCGTCTCAACAACATACTAAAATTTCATTTTGATAAAGTCACTTTTACGGCAATTATCGTGCGACAGACGGACAGAATGAACAAAGTCATAAGCACTTTTCAACAATGTTGGAATATATATATATATATATATATATAGGCTAGTAAAGCTTAATTCTCTCTTTTAGCTTAATTCGCTCTGAAGTTAATTCGCTCTTTTTTAATTTTTGTACACCAATGGTTATTCATGTCCAAAGTGGCGCTAGCCCTATATTTCATTTTCACACGCTATTCTTATTAGGGTGCGGTAGCCCAATGGTTAGCGCGCTGGCGTTGCACTCGGTTTGCCCGGGTTCGATTCCAGCCACTGCCAAAACTGCCGCCGTGTTCACGCGGAATACGATCACGTTAAACATGTGGGTCCGTAAGTCCTTCCAAGAGGTTGGTGGTAGGGGAAGGAGGGTACGGTCCCTGTGGATGCCTCCCCCACTGGGTTCCGGTCTAAATTGGGTGGCACTTCCCGCCCGTCCAAACAGTTACCTTACACCTTTCTGGTAGGTCGGACGGGCCTCTTCCCATTTTTGCCCACACCTGGGGAGAAATCAACAATCCGGTTTCGTTAGGTTCTGTTCCGTGGCTAATACAATGAGTTAGGGCCGTAGCCAGGCAGGGGCCAGAGAGTCTAAGCCCCCCAAGAGGTATACTCAGCCCCCCCCCCCTGATAAAAATATTAAATTTTTAGTAGTGATATGAAATTTCATATAAAATGTCATTCAAATTTTGTATAAAAAATTCTGAGATTTTTTTATAAATTACTTTGTTTTAAAGATTTTTTAATTTAGCTTAATTTGTGGTTATACCAATGATCAATCTATTTACATATTTAATTTAAATGTATTTAAAAATTATGACAATAACATTTCGGATACTTTTGTATTATTGCGGGATTCACGAATACAGAGTCAAAATCAACTGATAAGTAGTTAAGAGTTAATATTAAGCATTAACTTGTACTAACTTTCAGAACTAACAGCTTTACTACTAGTTAATGCTTACATTAAAATCAATAGTAATTGTGAGACCAGAAATAGATCTCACATTTGATGAGACACTTTTATGTACAAATTTATGGTGGCCAAAACGGCGAACAATACTTCTAGTCTGGCTGGCACCGAGTTTTATAACCCCGGGAATCTAAAGGTCAGAAAACCACAAATTTAGTGGTGCCATGACAGAGGGGGCCGAGCTGGGCCTTACGAGATGTGGAATGGTTCCATTGGTTAAAGGAGTAACCAATGAAAAAGAAGATTGTTACGTCAAACTCAATGCGGCAAATGGAAGAAAAGGGGGAGTTACACTCCCCCAAAGAGGGAACCACAGCCTGTGACCCGAAAACTACAAGAAAATAACTTGTACACAGATAGAGACTAACATGACTTGAGAGAGTGAGATACCAATATGACTTAAGGCAGTGATGTTTTAATACGACTTAAGATAACTTGGAGACGATGACTGGATTTGGTGAATTCAGACTTGTAGAGTGTCCCGTAGAGGTTCCAAAATAATGGAGATATATTAATGTGTGAGTGCAATCAGAGTACGAGAAGGAGCCACACACCAAAGAGTTATGGCGAGTACAAATAACTGATGCAAGCATTTGATATATGATCAAAGCCCAAGACAGACTTGAAGGTATGCGCCCATTGAAAATGATATCTAATCATAACCACTATTTAGGATTTTCCGTTTTGGTCACATATGTCCCCTCCGCTGAAATAATATAATTAAATAGTGTAATTGAATTTAATTAAGATTTATGTTGTTAATAAATGTTTTATTGTTAAAGTTTAAATGGTGCAGTCAATGAGTATTATAAATGATAATAATTCCTTTACAGGACTTTATTACTTTCCTTATATACATAATGTATAAGGAAAGTATTGTGACGGGGTCGAAAATTCGAATTCGAGTTTTCGACGGGAGAGCACGTTTCAAACATCCCTGATCACGAATAAAACATTTTTGAAGTGATGTCTGTGTGTGTGTGTGTGTGTGTGTGAAAGTGTGTGTGTGTGTGTGTCAGTGAGTCTGTGGAGACGATAACTGACGAACGAATGGAACGATTCGAACCAAATTTGGTACAAAAATCACAATCCGCAAACACTGGAAGCCTATTGTTTTTATACGTAATCGAATATTCAGAACCCCTCTAAATTTTCGAATAAAATTTTGAAAAAATCGTCAAAAAATCAAAACCACTAATAAAGTTACGTAAATAGACATTTCTTATGTAATATTTCATTAGAAAACGATTGACATAAATTTTAGAACGTTAAACATGAACCGTTCTCGAAATATGGCACATTTTTCAAAAAAATTATCAAAAAGTCATATAAAATGAAAAAAATATATTTCCTATTGAGAAGCATGTTCATTTTTCATATGTAATACCATGCGATAAATTGGGTGAAATCATTCTCGTGGATCTAGCTCGTTCCATTCATGAAAAAAGATTCTTTGAATAATACTTTTGTATTTGAACGCCAATAGTCATTTATCTGCTGTAAGAACAACTTATTTCTTCGTCCATAACGCTTGGCGAGATTTTGGCGGAATGTCGCCAACTTGGCGACTTTTTGAAATGTTGCTAAATTAACGAAAATCTCACCAAATGGATACAAAATGACTCTAAATCAATGAAAAGGACTACTAATTGTCGAAAATTCAATATCTTGGAAAGAATATTAGTATCTACTATAAGAAAAACCTATTTTTTTACTGTAAAAGTAGTAAATTCATTACATTATATAAGGAAAGTCATGTGTTGCCCACATCAGATTTTTTTTTTCGGTTCCCACAGTAATTATTACGTACGTATATGTTAATATTGATGTGTAGTAGCTTTATGGATATTAATAATCGGCTTTTTGCTTGCAAATATAAATATGCAATTATTTGTTAATAATTTATATGGATTGAAATATATAATATTAACTAGTGTGGTTTATAAATGCTAATGATTAATTGTGTTTTCGGTGAGCCCCTCCTTCAAGGCTGTTGAGACCCCCCCCCCCCTTGAATTTCCCTCCAGCCCCTCTTCAACTGCATCTCTGGCTACGACTTTGCAATAAATGTGTTCAATTGCAGCCTTCTGGGGTACCACGTTTATTGGAGGGGCGGGAAAGACAAAAACAAGTTAGATAACTATTGTATAAATAGAAAATCAGTAGGAGGGGGTTACAATAGACGTTCCTCCCCCCTTGCGATGGATGGTATAGAAACGAATTTTGTGTGACAGGATGTTCGCGAGACATAGCTGAAAGAATGAAAGTCTGCGATTTATAAATTTATAGAACAAAATTCCAAATTTTAGATTTTTCTTATTTCTTAGGCCAAATAGCATGTGTATGCAAAATTGCAAGTTTCTACCTCCACCATACTCCAGTTTTCAGTCTCACTCAACTGTTTCACATAGGGGGAAAAAAAACCCTCTGTGATTTATAAATTTTTCGAACAAAATTCCAAGATTTTAAAATCAAGTCCCACATGTTCGCAAAGTTTCAAATTTCTATCGTTAGTAGTTTGGTCTGTTGTTGTTGTGACCCAGACCTTCGGACCTACCAGAAAGGTGTAAGGTAACTGTTTGGACGCCGGGAAGTGCCACCCAATTTAGACCGGAACTCAGTGAGGGAGGCATCTACAGGAACGGTACTCTCCTTCCCCTACCACCAACCTCTCGGAAGGACTTACGGACCCACATGTTTAACATGATCGTACTCCGCGTGAACACGGCGGCAGTTTTGGCAGCGCCGGGAATCGAACCAGGGCCTACCGAGTGCAATTCCCGCGAGCTAACCACTGGGCTACCGCGCTCTAGTAGTTTGGTGTGTGTAAGTGTCCCTTAGTCAGTCTCTGTATATGATATTGTTATTAGGCATCCTTTGGAATCGGGGATATGGGTCCAGGATATAAGAATAAGTCCGAATTTCTGGATAACTAATACATTTATTCACAAGCACAGCGTAAACAGGAACAATATACGCTGTGAAACAGCACTTAAATGCTCCACTCATTTCACAAAACAGCCGCTACTATTGTCGAAACATTGACAAAAATCACAGTTCAATGTAGTTCGTATCACGTCAACTGTTCTCCAACTGAGTGATGACTCTTTTTATAGGCTTTTTATAGAAACTGCTGGAAATCTCTCATATCTCGTAGAATACTAGTTATTTCGAAGTGTATCTGGAACCTTCGAAAATTCGCCAAATTGGATATAGATCGCCACATCTGGCAACCCTCTTCCGAACTTCAGCATCCAGAAACTCAAGATTTACGTCATAGGAAATGTTACCTGTACAGGAGTGTTTTCTCCGTCTGGTCTTTGAAAGAGACGATAGTGAGAGGGGGGAGAAAGATCCCATAGCATTTTACAAGTTCGTAACAATATGATATCAAATTGGATATTTCACAGTTAATTTTAAAATACATAATGCAAGTAATAATAACATATATTGTAGCTTTCTTACTTCGCCTTCAGCCGTGGTCTTCCTGCGGATAATTTGGGCACTAATTTTGGCCCCTACGATATGGGACTTCCTCATGTCTCCTACACGAAACATAAAGCAGACTTTGCCGTCCCTCAAGCACACGCATGCGTACCGGCTGAACATGAGTGTTTGGGACCTTTTCTTAGGCCTGGACAGCTTTGCAAAGACGATGCCTGCCATAAAGCACTGAATCATGACCCCGGTGATAGACTGGGCACACATGATGAACACAGCTTCAGGACATTCGTCGCTGGTGGCGCGGGAACCGTAACCTATAATAAAGATCGACAATGTTGTAACCATTGAGGTAAAAGTAAGGAGTTAAAACTTCATATGAAGAAAACGCCAATATCGTTGAAGACAATCATTCAGGTGGCGCTGGGGTAATAAGTAGGCCTGCATTGTATGCGTTTCTATGGCGAGAGGCCTAAAATATTTATTTAAACCGCCAATTTTGTAAAAATAAATTATTACCCTAACAGCATTTTTTTTGCAGTGACGTAAGATTTACGTCACACTGTGACTTTGGGACGTCGCAGTACGTCTCAGCAATGTCATATTGAGGTCACAGAGAAGTCATTTTGGTCATTTTCATGGTCGTTTGTGACGTCGCATATTAACTTATTTGTGACGTCGCATTGTAATTACCATTGTAATGTCGCCGGATTGTTACGTGTTAATTTAATTGTGGAAGCGTCACAGAATATAATCACAATGAAGTTACAAAGTTACTAATACGTAACGTCGCATAGAAGTCACAAATATGATGTCACATTGCGACCCAGGTATCACGTGACTACAACGTCACTGTCACACATGGGACGATCTTTGCTGTGAGGGCAGCGCGATCCAAAGTGGAACTGAAACAATAAAGAATATTTCTACGTATTCAAAATTATTTTGCCTTTTAATTTATTTTTATCTCCATATATTTTGTACTCTATTCTATAACTGTGAAAAATACTGGTTAATTATACTCCTAATGAGGGAACGCTTAATTTAAAAATAATCAAAAGTACATATATTAAATACTACGCCTTTCTGTTGTGTCAACTAACAATACAGACTGCTTTACTGACACTTGCGACACCTAGATATAATTCTCAAAGCATTATGGCATTTTCAAGCTTTTCATCCATAGGAGTTTTATTTCCTTCATTCTAATTCCACGGTTGTAATATTTCATATCATAGTAACGAATTCCTCCAGTAGGGGGCTTTCTAAAGCTATCCATCATATTTACTTTCTTATACTATTGAATATGGCATAGAGAAAGTATTGTTTTCACGAAAATTTTTGATTTCGAGAATTTAATGCCAATATGTTTTAGGACGTCCTGAACACATTTTTAAAATTTTTGGAGTGATGTCCGTCTGTCTGTCGTCGATTTGTTGCGTACACAATACTGCCACAAATATTGATGGTTTTCACAATGCTTTATATTCAGCTTTTTTATCGAAATATCTAGAACAAGATAGAATTATGGTGTTATTACACGGGCAATTTTTATTGTCGAACTTCGGCAATTCCATCCGCCAATCATACTTTAGACTCCTCCTCTTTAACAGGTCCCTTCTCTCTAATCTCGCCGATTTCATTTCAGAAAGCATTCTTTGGTGTGTTTTTCGTATAATTTGAATCTTTTATATTCTAAAGGTGTCTGTAATTTGTTAAAAGTTCTATTATTATTTTTCCATCTCCAGATTTTAAAAATTCCTCCCGGCAATGATACCTTAGGCCGCCGCCTTTCTAAAACGCCCCTCCTTTCTAATACCGCCGACTTCATTCCAAGAAGCATTATTTAGTGGGTTTTTAACACTTTACAACAAAGTTGAAAAGTGTTTATGACTTTGTTCATTCTGTCTGCCTGTCTGTCCGTAAAAATGATAACTGCCGTAAAAATGACTTAATCAAAATGAAATTTTAGTATGTCGTTCAGACGGTCTGTAGGACCTATAGGAATATAAATGAATAATATCACCCAATTAGTTTTGGATTGAACCCGGGTTGAAAAAGTGAAATACATTGAGCCCTATGGGACCTAATTTTTCAAACATTTTTTAAGCGGATTTAAAATTCACAAATTGCTTCGAAAATTTTAGGTAATATTCAAATTGTTCCATAAAATATATAAAAAAAAAATTCAGCGAAATATATTCAGTATTTTTTTAAATAAAAATTAAAATAATAATTACACCTCTTATATGAAACGATCACGTGACCATGATATGAAACGATCACATGATCCACTTCAAAATGATATATGGCATCCATCTTGTTTCAAAATCGTGATTTTTTAAGTTCTTTTTAATTCATATTGAGTGTTGTATCCGTCCTAAAACTACTTTATTTTTGCTTAAATTCTGTGCATCAACATACCGAAAGAACGCAAATACAATATATTTTAGTTAAAATGATTATCCAAATTTGATTATTTCTACAACTAAGCCTATTTTTCACTTATGTAAAATGTAAACAGCAAAATATATAGAATGAGTTGTATTAGAGTTGCTGTATTTTTTTAACACAGAATCATTTAGTCCATGGAGTCTGCATGGCTGATATGAATGAAATATTAATTGATTTTATTAAGAGAAGAACGATTTTTTTCGATGAAGTTTTAAGCATAGAGTTTAATTACTTGTGGCTCCATGGTCTTAATTTTTAAATAAAATAAATTATTATAGTATTGTGATAAATGAAATGAATGGGAGAAAGTTATGAATGAAATTCTGTTTTTATAGAGAAAAACAGAAACAGTTTCAGGCGTGATATTTTTTCTATGACGTCATTTGAATTAATTTCAGTTGTTTTCGATGAAGTTTTCAAATATAATAAATTATCGTAGTATTATGATAGTTTTAAAAATATTACCGTGGAATGTATCGCATTTTAGAGATATTTTAACCAGGCAATTTATATTTCAATGCCGTCATTTGAATGAAGTTCATTTTTTTCAATGAAGGTTTAAGTTTTCAATTATAATAAATTAATGTAGTATTGTGATAAGCTTTAAAATATTACCGAGGAATGTATTGCATTTTAGACTTTTTTAAATAAAATTGCATTGAAGTTGGAAAGTGTTTCATAATCAATGCTTTAAGCATGATTGATCTGTCTTGTTTTTCGTATAATTTGGATCTTTTATATGACACAGGTGTCTGTCATATGGTAATAGTTCTATTATTATTTTTACATCTCCAGACTTTAGCAATTCCGCCCGGTAATGATACTGTAAGCCCCTCCTTTATAGTAATGATACTGTAAGCCCCTCCTTTATAGTAATGATACTGTAAGCCCCTCCTTTATAGTAATGATACTGTAAGCCCCTCCTTTATAGTAATGATACTGTAAGCCCCTCCTTTATAACAGGCCCTCCCTGTTCAGTGCCGCCAATTTCAGGAAGCATTCTTTAGTGAAGACCCAGACCGTCCGACTCATCCAGAGGACTTGAGTATCTAATTGGACGGCCGGAGGAAGCATTCTTTAGTGTGTTTTTTCGTATAATTTGGATATTTTATATCCCACAGGTGTCTATAATTTGGTAGAAGTTCTATTATTTTTTCCATCTCCAGATTCTAACGTCATTGAGCTGCTTCGACGTGTTTGCATTACAGTCGCCATCGCGAATGCAAATGAGAAGAAGAAAGGCGGAGCGTAGTGACGTCAAATTTTATCGACCGCTGATTGGGTCGCCACTCAGAAATTGAGCAATTTTTATTGCCGAGTACGAACGAATTGCGGCAATTCGGCGGCAAGATTTCTTCCCATTGAAATGTATGGTGTTGCTGAAAAATTGTTGAAAGGAATTGCTTCGCGTAATAACACCATTACTTAAAATTCGAGCGAAAACTTCGAAATTTCATGTTTTCTTAGCATGGCGCAGCATACGACAAAATTTGATATAATTATGCATAAAAAGAGGCATCGTGATCACGTGTGGCTCAATGACACCGGAACTTATCAGCTTCAATCATTGTAGTCACACGCAACACAATTTTTGTGTTCGTGACGTCATTAGCTCCACTTGAGCGAGGGAGGAGTTACCCCCTCCAAGTGGGTACATTGTCAAACTTGATATCAATCGAAATATTTTTTCAAGCCCTTTGAAATGAAGGGTAACGTGCTATAATTGGGATCATTTAGACCATTAATACAGATTTTTAAATTACGAAAAACATAATAATAATAAAAAAAAATCTGATGTGGGCAACACATGACTTTCTTTATATAATACAATGAATTTACTACTTTTACAATAAAAATATAGGTTCTTATTATAGTAGATATTTATATTGTTTCCAAGATATTGAATTTTCGTTAATTAGTCTCATTTTTAGTCTCATAATTAGTCTCATAATTAGTCAATTTTCATAGATTTAGCGTCATTTTTACACATTTGGCGAGATTTTCGTTAATTTGGCAACATTTAAAATGTCGCCAAGTTGGCGACATTTCGCCAAATTCGTCGCCAAAATCTCGTCAAGCATTATGGACGAAGAAATAAGTTATTCTTACAGCAGATAAATGACTATTGGCGTTCAAATACAAAAGTATTACTCAAAGTATCTTTTCTCGTGAATGGAACGAGTTAGATCCACGAGAATGATATCACCCAATTTATCGCATGATATTACATGTGAAAAGTGAACATGTTTCTCAACAGTTAATATATATATTTTTTTAATTTATGGGATTTTTTGATAAATTTATTTAAAAAATGTGCAATATTCCGAGAACGGTTCATGCCAGCCTTTTAAAGTTTATGCCAATCGTTTTCTAAGGAAAAATTAAAATTACATAAGAAATGTCTATTTGCGTAACTTTATTAAATGTTTTGATTTTTTGATGATTTTTTCAAAATTTCACTCGAAAATTTAGGGGGGTTCTGAATATTCGATTACGTTTAAAAACAATAGGCTTCCAGTATTCACGGATTGTGATTTTCGTACCAAATTTCATTCGAATCGCTCCATTCGTTCGTGAGATATCGTCTCCACAGTCTCACTAACACACACACACACAGACATCACCTCAAAAATGTTTGATTCATGATCAGGCATGCTTGAAACGTGCTCTCCCGTCGAAAATTCGAATTCGGATTTTCGACCCCGTCACAATACTTCCCTTATACATTATGTATATAAGGAAAGTAATAAATAAAATAAATGCCACAAGCTACATAAAATGGATTCTGGCAGGAGAAAGTCGAGTTGAGCCAGTCTCCAATTAATTTTAATGTAGCAACCAGATACTGTGGATTGGTCTAGCTCTTGCTAGAGCTCATCAGAACCGAATAGTTGTTAAATGCACTAATGGTAAAAAACATTTGCCTAAAGCAGCAATTTTACGGTTAACTGTGGTTAACAAAATCTTACATGAGCTAAGTGAGTGAACTGAATTAGCTGGTTACCACAGCGATTTGCGAAATTGCAGCATATAGCAAGTATCTTTTGCTGTAAGAAGCAGTTAAGAACAGTTCTACATGATGAGTTCTAAGAAGTGCGAAACCGACTCATCGCAATATGGTTATTTCATTAGGAGCATAATATCAAGTTAGTAAAATAATCGTGGGAAATAGAGATCGATATATTTAAAAAGCAACTTCTCATCGGAATTTACTGGACATCAGTCAGAATCGTCCATGCAAATTGGGGCCCTCTTACAAATAATACCATGTCCCACCTCGCATGTTTGATTTTTCTCTCCTTGTAAATCTTTGATGTCTTTTCCGTCCCTCAAAAGAAAAAAATCTGATGTGGGCAGCACATGACTTTCCCTGCAGACTTATATCCACGTTCTCTTTATTTCAATTAAATTTAATTCACTTTTCATTCAATTTTCGTTCTCATTTGATAACTGGATTTATTTTCAAAGTTGGCGTGGAGAAAATACGAAAAAAACTAATATATCTCGAGAACGGCTAGTCCTAGTGCAATGGGGTTGGTCTTAATCTTTTCTTCGTTGAAAATTACGTCTTAAACAAGCATTTAATGGATATATTTGAGCATACGTAGCTTTTTAGTTTAGATTTTGACAATTTTCGCGGGCCATTCTGCAATAAAAGACAGGTTATTTTTTTCTGAATCGTACCAAAATCTAATCAGCACCAGGATGACCCATACGTGACTCATCTAACGAATTTTGTGAAATTCGGTCCATTAGTTTTTCATCTAGAGTGGATACAAGCTTTTGCGGGCCATTTCGCAAAAAAAGGCGGGTTCTTCTATCCCGAATCGTACCCAAAACTAATCAGCACCAGACCCGCCCACAAGTGACTTACCTACAAAATTTTGTGAAATTCGGTCCATTAGTATTTTAGTTAGAGTGGATACAATATCTGCACAGACAGACAGACACACAAACACACAGACAGACATACACACAGACACACACACAGACGTCACGCTAAAAATAGTTTTTTCGTATTCTAGAGGTCCCGAAACGTGTAGATCCGTCGAAAACTCGAGTTGCGATTTTCGACATGATTCCAATACTTTTCCCTATACATTACCATGTATTGCAGGGAAAGTAAAAATCTGATGTGAGCAGCACATGACTTTCCCTGCAGACTTATATCCTCGTTTTCTTTATTTCAATTAAATTTATTTCACTTTTAATTCAATTTTCGTTCTCATTTGGTAACCGGGCTTATTTTCATAGGTGGCGAAGGGAAAGTACGAAAAACTAAAATATCTCGAGAACGGCTAGTCCTAGAGTAATGGGGTTGATCTTATTCCTTTCGCCGTTAAAAATTACGTATTAAATCAGCATTTAATGGATATATTTGAGTATACCTAGTTCTTTAGTTTAGATTTTGACGATTTTTGCGGGCCATTTTGCAAGAAAAGGCAGGTTATTTTATTCCGAATCGTATCAAAATCTAGTCAGCACCTGGGTAACCCACAAGTGACTAATCCACCAAATTTTGTGAAATTCGGTCCAGTAGTTTTTCAGTTAGAGTGGATACATGCTTTTACGGGCCATTTCGCAAAAAAAAAGGCGGGTTCTTTTATTCCGAATCATACCCAAAACTAATCAGCACCAGACTCGCTCACAAGTGACTTACCTACCAAATTTTGTGAAATTCGGTCCATTAGTTTTTTAGTTAGAGTGGATACAAAATCTGCACAGACAGACAGACAGACAGACACACAGACACACACACAAACGTCACGCAAAAAATGGTTTTTTCGTATTCTAGAGGTCTTGAAACGTGTAGATCCGTCGAAAACTCGAGTTGCGATTTTCAACATGATTCCAATACTTTCCCTATACATTACCATGTACTGCAGGGAAAGTAAAAATTTGATGTGGGCAGCTTATGACTTTCCCTGCAGATTTATATTAACGTTCTCTTTACTTTAATTAAATTTATTTAATTTTTAATTCAATTTTCGTTCTCATTCGATAACCAGACTTATTTTCAAAGGTGGCGTAGGGAAAGTACGAAAAACTAAAATATCTCGAGAACGGCTAGTCCTAGTGTAATGGGGTTGGTCTTATTCTTTTCGTCGTTAAAAATTACGTATTAAATCAGCATTTAATAGATATATTTGAGTATACCCAGTTTTTTATTTTAGATTTTGGCAATTTTTGCGGGCCATATTGCAAAAAAAGGCAGGTTATTTTTTTCTGAATCGTACCAAAATCAAATCAGCACCAGGGTGGCCTATACGTGACTCATCTACCGAATTTTGTGAAATTCGGTTCTTTAGTTTTTCAGCTACAGTGGATACAAGCTTTTGCGGGCCATTTCCCAAAAAAGGCGGGTTCTTTTATTCCGAATCGTACCCAAAACTAATCAGCACCAGCCCCGCCCACAAGTGACTTACCTACAAAATTTTGTGAAATTCGGTCCATTAGTTTTTTAGTTAGAGTGGATGCAAAATCTGCACAGACAGACAGACACACAGACAGACACACAGACAGACAGACACACAGACACACAGACATAAACACAGACGTCACGCTAAAAATGGTTTTTTCGTATTCTAGAGGTCTCGAAACGTGTAGATCCGTCGAAAACTCGAGTTGCGATTTTTGGCATGATTCCAATACTTTCCCTATACATTACCATGTATTGCAGGGAAAGTAAAAATCTGATGTGGGCAGCACATGACTTTCCCTGCAGACTTATATTCACGTTCTATTTATTTAAATTTAATTTAATTAATTTTTAATTCAATTTTCGTTCTCATTTGAAATCGCAACTCGAGTTTTCGACGAATCTATACGTTTCGAGACCTCTAGAATACGAAAAAACTATTTTTAGCGTGACGTCTGTGTGTGTGTCTGTCTGTCTGTCTGTGCAGATTTTGTATCCACTCTAACTAAAAAACTAATCGACCGAATTTCACAAAATTTGGTAGGTAAGTTACTTGTGAGCGAGTCTGCTGCTGATTAGTTTTGGGTACGATTCGGGATAAAAGACCGGCCTTTTTTGCGAAATGGCCCGCAAAAGCTTGTATCCACTCTAACTGAAAAACTGTTGGACCGAATTTCACAAAATTCGGTAGATGAGTCACTTGTGGGTTACCCTGGTGCTGATTAGATTTTGGTATGATTCGGAAAAAAATAACCTGCCTTTTTTGCAAAAAGGCCCGCAAAAGTCGTCCAAATCTAAACTAAAGAACTGGGTATACTCAAATATATCCATTAAATGCTGATTTAATACGTAATTTTTAAAGACGAAAAGAATAAGACCAACCCCATTACACTAGGACTAGCCGTTCTCGAGATATTTTAGTTTTTCGTACTTTCCCTACGCCACCTTTGAAAATAAGCCAGGTTACCGAATGAGAACGAAAATTGAATTAAAAGTGAAATAAATTTAATTAAAATAAAGATAACGTGGATATAAGTCTGCAGGGAAAGTCATGTGCTGCCCACATCAGATTTTTAATCACTTAATTTAATATTTACATTATCGGCTGCTCATAGAAAGTTATATCTCGCTAGCAGTATATCCGTTCTTCGTACAGAATATACAACATATATAAAGAAGAAAAGTATGTATGTATGTATGTATGTATGTATGTATGTATGATCCAACATCACGGGAGAACGGCTGAACCGAATTAGATGAAATTTGGTTTGTAGTCTTGAAACAGCCCCACTTAAAATTTAGCCCATGTTTTGAGTTTCTAACTCCAGGGGTTGTCGCGATATTAATGAAAAACCAAACTTTCGTTTGTCTCATCATCACGGGAGAACAGCTGCACCGAATTTAATGACATTTTGCGGGTAGCTTTGAAATACCCCCCCCCCCCCCCCCCCCTATAATTTAGTCCAAGTTTTGAGTTTCTAAAACCAGGGATTGTCGAGATATTAATGGAAAACGAAACTTTTTCCTAGGAGTTCTACTCTCTAACTCCATGATTCCCAACGAAAAAGGTTGGAAATCGTCGGTTTAAAACGTGAAAGTCAATTAAATCTTTGAGTTTCGTGGGAGTTTATTGAACATATTAGTCACTTTTGAAAATCGCAGGTTTGAAATATGAATTTAAATGGAAACGTTATCACCATGGTTTATTTTTCACAGGCTTACTCAACAAATGTTATTAATTTCAATAATAAATAAATGAATATAAAAATATCTATTTATCTATCTATATATATAAAGAAGAAAAGTATATATATATGATTCAATGGATCTGATTGGCCAAAGAGTGGCCGTGCTTAGGCAATGCGTTAAATAAATAGAAACGATGATTGTGATTTCACAGTGAAAAAACAATGTATAAGATTCATTGCCCTATATGTTCCGGTGTAATTTTTATCAGAGTTTTGCATCGTAAATCCAAAGCAACGCCGGGTAATCGCTGTTAGTACAATATAAAGAAATTTGAAATACACAATCATGTGCAAATTCCTACAGAATTCTAAATGACATTGTTATTTAAAACATTCTATTAAAATATTTAAATAAAAAGAAGTTTAAAAATCTCTGTTCCCGCCATACAAAATTGTCTTCACAGGCAGATCTGAAGAATGGACCTATTGTCTCGTTTGTAAAAAAAATTACAAAAATATGAAATTGAATTAATATATGCCAAAATAAAAACGCTAAAATTGTATTGAAAGATATACCCGTACTGGTTATATTCTCGTAGATTAGAAGATATTCCCGTACTACAATATATGAGTGTAAAGAAACTCATACCTACTACAAAACCCTTTATAACTACTACAAAATAAAACAGATGACGTGAGAAATTGAAAATGTTAAACTTTAAAATCCGAAGGCAGTAATGGATATAATCCAGACAAAAATACAGTTTCAATCAAATTAATTTTATACACATTTCTTTATTATTCAAATCGAAAAAGATTTAATAAGAATCGTCTGCAGTATAAACACATTGGATTTAATTCTGTTGCTAAGTGACATGATATACTTTTTTTTCAAATAAATTTGCAGAACAAATATCGTGTGTATAATGCTATCTCAATGGAAGGTTTAACAGTGCGCTTTTTATTAATATCTCGATAACTCCTGGTCCTAGAAACTAGAAACATGGACTCAATTTTAAGTGGGATATTCCAAGTCTGTACCCGAAAATTCCATCCAATTTGGTGCAGCCGTTCTCTCGTGATGATGAGATAAACACATCAGACACACACAAACAGACAAATTTTCAATTTTATTACTTTCCTTATATACATAATGCATAGGAAAGTATTGTGACGGGGTCGAACATTCGAATTCGAGTTTTCGACGGGAGAGCATGTTTCAAGCATCCTTGATCATGAATCAAACATTTTTGAAGTGATGTCTGTGTATGTGTGTGTGTCAGTGAGTCTGTGAAGACGATAACTGACGAGCGAATGGACCGATTTGAACGAAATTTGGTACGAAAATCACAATCCGTAATCACTGGAAGCCTACTGTTTTTATAAGCAATCGAATGTTCAGAACCCCTCTAAATTTTCGAATGAAATTTTGAAAAAAATCGTCAAAAAATCAAAACCGCTAATAAAGTTACTCAAATAGACATTTCTTATGTAATTTTTCATTAGAAAACGATTGACATAAATTTTAGAACGCTAACACGAACCGTTCTCGAGATATTGCACATTTTTAAAAAAAATTATCAAAAAGTCATATAAAATAAAATATTTCCTATTGAGAAACATGTTCACTTTTCATATGTAATACCATGCGATAAATTTGGTGACATCATTCTCGTAGATCTAGCTCGTTCCAGTCATGAAAAAAGATACTTTGAGTAATACTTTTGTATTTGAACGCCAATAGTCATTTATCTGCTGTAAGAATAACTTATTTCTTCGTCCATAACGCTTGGCGAGATTTTGGCGACGAGTTTGGCGGAATATCGCCAACTTGGCGACTTTTTAAATGTTGCTAAATTAAAGAAAAACTTGCCAAATGGATAAAAATGACGCTAAATCAATGACTACTCATTGATGATGACGGCATGGAAAATGACGATATGGAAAATGACGACTCATTGACGAAAATTCAATATCTTGGAATATAAATAACTACTATAAAAATAATCTATTTTTTTTTACTGTAAAAGTAGTAAATTCATTGCATTATATAAGGAAAGTCATGTGCTGCCCACATATGTTTTTTTATATAGAAGACTCGTACAAGGAATTTGGACTTCGATCGATTCGGTGGATGTATTTATCAGAATTAAAGCAGCACTTCAATCCTCTTCTGCAAAAGGTATCGAATATTCGGATCCGAGTTGAAATACTATCAGTTCAACAAACCATAGAGATGTGACATAGTCATGCATGCTTCAACATGGATTTCAAAATTTCGATCCCTTTTGCAGAAGGGCATGAAACTTGATCCTTTTTGTTCCTATAACCATCAGCCGATCTGATTTTTCTGATTCTCATTCGGGACCCACATTTTTAATTCACACGAGGTATTAGGGACACATGCTCCTTTCCCCTTATTAAAAAGTTTACAGTTATCCTTAATTGCACCTAATAGGACAAAATTGGTATTGGTTAAATATATGCAATATTACCCACATTTGCATACAATACAATCTTACCCACATTATTCCTAATAGCATGTTAATATTGCAGCCAATATAGATCCAAAATTGGGCCAATATGAAACATTATTGGGCTAATACTAGCTTCCAATACTGGCCGGTTATTTATAGCCAATATTGGCATGCCAATATATAACCAATATTTAGTTAGTATTGGTCGCCGATATAATCCAAGTATTAGAAATATTTCCAATGTAATGTTAATATTGGCGTAATATCGTAATACCAATATCTAGCCAAAATTGTCATCCTAATATATAGCCAATATTTATCTAGTATTGGTTGTCAATATAATCCAAGTATTGGAAATATATCCAATGTAACGCTAATATTGGTGTAATATCGTAATGCCAATATTGGCATGCCAATATATAGCCAATATTTAGCTAGTATTGGTTGCTAATATAATCCAAGTATTGGAAATATTTTCAATGTAACGCTAATATTGGCATAATATTGTAATGCCAATATATAGCTACTATTTATCTAGTATGGGTTGCCAATATAATCCAAGTATTGAAAATATATCCAATGTAATGCTAATGTTGGCATAATATTGTTATGCCGATATCGAGACAATATTGGCGGCTAAATCATCCTCAATATTGTCGCTATATTGGAAATATTTCTAATGAAATGCCAAGATATACAATATTTGACTAATACTGAGATGGATGATATTACCTTTACTGACATGGATGATATTACCTTTATTGACATGGATGATATTATCTTTACTGACATGGATGATATTGTCTTTAGCTATGCCTACTGCCGTGAACAAAATTTCCGATATGAAGACTTACAGAAAAGAAATTCTGCCACAAATTGTAAGCTGAACTTCAACAGCCGACTTCTCACATATTCATCACATCAATCTTTTTCGATCATTTTCAGAATTGCTGTCGCACACGGAGAAGGTAAAAATCGACCTTTCAACATAAGTTCATAAGTTTATCGACCTTTCAACATTTATTGAGATCGGCATTTGCTCCTAAATATTGCACGACAATGATTCAATCTTCAGCAAGTGGCTAAAAACATATTTGGAGTTGTGAATACTCTTTCAAACTTGCCGATCGGATGACATGAAATAAAGTTTTATTGAAACAAAACGCTTTACTTTGCATCTTTATTAGAAAAACCGTCTGAAGAAGCTTATCCATGGATATGTGTTCGGTGTGCTCTTTAACAATTATTGTTAAACACAAGTGTTACAGTTTAGAATTCAGTTTGAAATGTAATTCACCGTTTCTTACTGCAAAGTTTCTTGCTGATATATTCATAGTTCACTTCTTCTAATCATGACAGAAAAAGCACTTACGTATACATACAACACGCGCATGCACATACGCGTGTTTACCGAACATGGCGTAGTTCGTTTTTATAGGTAGCGGAGTCTTAATGTTCAACTAGATTTTCTTCCGAGCAGAATTCTGTCCCAACTGTATTTGATGTAAGTATTAACGTATTTACATTTGTAGTATTACTAATATTTGATCAGAGCACAGCCCCAACAATGTTCGAACATAATTTCTATGCGTAGAAGCGAGGCTTAAGAAGGAAATAGGAAGTTGCGATGGCTCAATCTCGGGACATGTAAATCTCACCTGTAAGTTCGCTGACATCTGAGAAACTTTTGAAATTTTGTACGCGATAACGACAGCAAATATTAATGGATTTTCACAAAACTTTATATCTGGCTTTATTATCAAAAAGTCTAGAACTAGATAAAAAAAAAAATTAATTCGAGCGAAAAGTTCGAAGTTTATTTGAAATAATATATTTTTTTTTAACATGGCAGCATTTTAACATAGCATTTTTTTTTTAACATGGCAGCACTCTAGTTAATTTCGAGGGTATACTAGATTCCCCTAACAGAAAATAATTGTACAATTTCAATTTCTCGGTGTTTTATTATGAGTTTAAATTTTGATGTGCAGGGTCATTCCATGTCAAATCAATCAATAACAAGAAAGATCAATCATGCTTAAAGCATTGATTATGAAACACTTTCCAACTTCAATGCAATTTTATTTAAACATGTCTAAAATGCAATACATTCCTCGGTAATATTTTAAAACTTATCACAATACTACATTAATTTATTATATTTGAAACCTTAAACCTTCATCGAAAAAAATTAACTTCATTCAAATGACGGCATTAAAGTATAAATTGCCTGGTTTAAACATCTCTAAAATGTTATACATTCCTCGGTAATAATTTTAGAATTATCATAATACTACGATAATTTATTATATTAGAAAACTTCATCGAAAATAAATGAAATTCATTCAAATGACGTCATAAAAAAATAACACGCCTGGCTCTCTCTATAAAAGCAACATTTCATTCATAAATAATTCCCCCATTCATGTCATTCATCACAATACTATAATAATTTATTTTATTTAAAAATTAAGACCATTGAGCTGCAAGTAAGTAAGCTCTATGCGTAAAACTTCATCGAAAAATATCGTCCTTCTCTTTCTAAAATCAATGAATTCATATCAGCTAAGCAGACTCCATGGACTAAATGATTTTGTGTTAAAGAATTACAGCGATTCTAATACAACTCATTCTACATATTTTGCTGTTTACATTTTACATAGGTGAAAAATAGGCTTAATAGTAGAAATAATCAAATTTGGAAGAGCATTTAAACTGAAATATATTGTCATTGCGTTGTTTCAGCATGTAGATGCACAGAATTTAGGCAAAAAGAAAGTAATGTTAGGACGGATACAACACTCAATATGAATTAAAAAGAACTTTAAAAATCACGATTTTGACACAAGATAGATGCCATATATCATTTTGAAGTGGGTCATGTGATCGTTTCATATCATGGACACGTGATCGCTTAATATAAGAGGTGTTATTATTATTTTAATTTTTATTTAAAAAACAACTGAATATATTTCGCTGAATTTTTTTTTTATATATTTTATGGAACAATTTGAATATTGCCTAAAATTTTCGAAGCAATTTGTGAATTTTAAATCCGCTTAAAAAATGCTTGAAAAATTAGGTCTCATAGGGCTCAATGTATTCCATTTTTTCAACCCGGGTTCAATCCAAAACTAATTGGGTGATATTATTCATTTATATTCCCATAGGTCCTATAGACCGTCTGAACAACATACTAAAATTTCATTTTGATTAAGTCATTTTTACGGCAGTTATCGTGCTAACGGACAGACAGACAGAATGAACAAAGTCATAAACACTTTTCAACTTTTCTGTAAAGTGTTAAAAAATAAGTTTTGAAATTTGATGTCATGGATTTGGCTAATGTTTGGAATATTTGTTCCATATCATCTGAAATATAAGATTTTTTTTTTTTTTTGTCTCTGTTGCCGTTTTTTATTAACACTTTACAACAAAGTTGAAAAGTGTTTATGACTTTGTTCATTCTGTCTGTCTGTCTGTCTGTCTGTCTGTCTGTCCGTTAGCACGATAACTGCCGTAAAAATGAGTTTATCAAAATGAAATTTTAGTATGTTGTTCAGACGGTCTGTAGGACCTATGGGAATATAAATAAATAATATCACCCAATTAGTTTTTTATTGAACCCGGGTTGAAAAAATGAAATACATTGAACCCTATGGGACCTAATTTTTCAAACATTTTTTAAGTAAATTTAAAATTCCCGAATTGCTTCGAAATTTTTAGGAAATATTCACATTATCCCATAGAATATATAAAAAAAAATTCAGTAAAATATGTTAAGTAGTTTTTTAATTAAAAAAATTATTTAATATAGGGAAAAAAACAAATTCAATTAAATTCTGACTTTGGGATATCTTCCAGAAAGAAAAGAGAGAGATATTATATAATAAATATCTCTCCATTTGTTTAAACGTTTTGCATATGGGAGTGGCTTCATATTTTAAAACAAATTTGGTAGATAACAATTTTTCATTTTTTTAAAATTTTATATAACTCTTCATGATAAATTTAATTGATGGCATTTTAAATGCACTTTCCTACGTCCTAGAGAGTTAAAATTTGGTCCACAGCTTAAATTTGTTGAACATTTTATTCGACAAAAATTTGATGGATCTTTAAATATAGATCATACATTTTTTTCGAAATGGCCTGAAAATAATCCCCGTTCACTTCTATAAATCATTGGTGTAATATTGTTAAAAATTCTGATGTGGACAGCACATGTCTTTCTCTGCAGACTCATATTCGTTCTCTTTATTTATTCAATGATAATTTGAGTTTATCTGCACAACATAAGTATTTTAAATGACATTGAATTTACACGTTAAACTTAAATTTGGTTCTCATTTGATAGCTAGACTTATTGTCAAAGGTGGCGTAGCGAAAACGCGAAAAAACTAGAATATCTCAAGAACGGCTAGTCCTAGAGTAATGGGGTTAGTCTTATTCTTTTTGTTGTCAAAAATCACATATAATATAGGAATTTAATTGATATACTTGAGCACACGTAGTCTTTAATTTTTATATATAACGATTTTTGCTGGCCATTTCGCAAAAATAGCCCGTTCCTTTTTCCCGAATCGTAGTAGAATAACCTACAAATGATTTATATACAAAATTTTGTTAAATTTGGTATATAAATCACTTGTAGGTTATTGAAATATTATACTCCAAATTTTGTTAAATTTGGTTCATTAGTTTTTAGCTAGAGTGGATAAAGGCAATTTCTGCGGCCATTTCGCAAAGAAGGCAGATTCTTTTATTACGAATCGTACTATAATCTAATGAACATCAAGATTTCCCACAAAAAACATACCTACCAAATTGTTTGAAATTCGGTCCATTAGTTTTTCAATTAGAGTGGATGTAATATCCACACAGACACACAGAAACATACACAGATACACCCTTACACACACAGACGTCTTCCTAAAAGTAGTTTTTTCGTGTTCTAGAAGTCCCAAAACGTGTAGATACTTTGAAAATTCGAGTTCCGATCTTCGGCACGATTCCAATACTTTGAGTATATACACATACACATATATATTATCTGTGTATCTAAATTCCGTGCCTATGCAATTACAATAGTTGTGATTTTAAATGATCCCTAAACTTTTATTATTTCTTCAAGGAAGTCTAATTTTAACATATGCAGAATGCAAATATCTCAAGCGATTGTAAGATGAATTACATAAGAATTGCTGAATTTTTTTCACACAAAATTATTTAGCTCTGGAGTCTGGAATACAAGTTATATGAATGAAATATTCATTGATTTTGCATAAAGAATCAGATGATTTATATTTCGATACAGTTTTAAATATTTAAGTATAATAAATTACTGTAGTACTGTGATAATGTAAAATTTATTACCACTGAATGAATCACATTTTTGAAATTTTTAAATGAAATTACATTTCAGTTGGAAAGTGTTTCATAATCAATGCTTATGCATGATTGATCTTTCTTGTTTCTGTTTTTTTTCTTTTTTTTAAGTTTTAGAATTTTCAAAATTGCCAAAATGTCCTAAAAACCGCCTCTCTGTCAAAACTTCAAATGCAATTTGAAGTGTCTGTGCGTTTGATCACATCAAAATATAAGCTCATATTAATGTACCGAGTAATTAAGAGAGTAATTAAGCGAGTACTCTAGTAATTAATCGAGAATAAAAATTCTTGACATATCGTACCTATAGTATGTTGTGTTTCCACTGAGAATAGAAATGCAGAGGCAAAAGAATGTATTTCTGAAACGCATGGCTTCCAGTTTTCGTCGCCGATGTGATCGAAGTCGCCGTGCGCTAAGCATATCAGCCACCAAATGAGAGAAAATCCCAACCAGCTGAGAAGGAAACCCATTGAAAACACCTAAAAATGCAAAATAACATGTAGTTTATTATTTTTTTTACCATAAATGTTTTATTATTTTTAACATACATGTTTTATTATTTTTAAACATAAATTTATTATTTTTACTGTCTCTGCAATACATAGTGATGTATAGGGAAAGTATTGGAATTCTGTCGAAAATCGCAACTCAAGTTTTCGACGGATCTACACGTTGTGGGACCTCTAGAACACGAAAAACTATTTTTAGCTTGACGCCCCCCCCCCTCTCTCTGGGTGTGTATGTGTCTGTCTGTCTGTGCAATGTATGTATGTATCCACGCTAACTCAAAAACTAATGGACCAAATTTCATAAAAATTTTTAGGTAAGCCACTTGTGTTCGACCCTGATGCTGATTAGATTTTGGTACAATTCAGAATAAAAGAACTCCCTCCTTTTTTTTGCGAAATGGCCTGCAGAAATAACATCTATCTACTCTAGTTAAAAAACTAATTGACCAAATTACAGAAATTTGGGTAGTTAGGTAACTTGTGGGATACCCTGGTGATTAGGTACGATTCGGAATGGTACGATTTTGGTACTATCCGGAAAAGAAGAACCTGCCTTTTTTCACGAAATGGCCCTCCAAAATCTAAAATGAATGACTACGTATGATCAAATGTATCAATTAAATGCTTGTTTTATACATAATTTTTGACGAGGAAAAGAATAAGACTAACCCCATTACACTAGGACTAACCGTTCTCGTGATATTTTAGTTTTGTCACATTTTCCTTTCACTGTCGTTGAAAAAATGTCCAATTACCAAATAAAAACAAAAATTGAATTAAAAGTGCAAATTCAGTGTTATTTTGTGTAATTAAACTCAATTTAATGAATTATTAAAGAAATAAAGAAAAAATGAATGAGTCTGCAGGGAAAGTCATGTGCTGCCCACATCAGATTTTTTTTTTGGAATAGTTTGCCCAAAACGATTTGTTAAAAATTTTCGTAAGTAAACATGGAAATATTCAGCGGTGGCGGCAGGCCGATGGAGCTTAAACGGCTTTGCGTGGTAAACGTCTTGTAAAATAAAACTCCCAATAAAGTTCAATAAGTTTAAATGTTATTTTCATTATCATTTGTGTCGCTTAGAAAAGTTAAACTAATGTAAGATACATAATCGAAACTACTTGATATTGTAATGTGAATAATATTTACAGTTGGGGTTTCTATGGCAGAAAAACGGAGCTTTACAAAAAATGGACGCTTATACACTTTGCACGCTTATACACCCAATAGTGATAAATAAAAATGTAATTTTTTTTTTCTGTTTTGTCGGAAATACGATCCAGATTATGAATATATAAAAAAATAATTTCAATATTTTAAATGCTTTTACTTTCCTTATATACATAATGTATAAGGAAAGTATTGTGACGGGGTCGAATATTCGAATTCGAGTTTTCGACGGGAGAGCACGTTTCAAGCATCCCTGATCACGAATCAAACATTTTTGAAGTGATGTCTGTGTGTGTATGAAAGTATGTGTGTGTGTGTGTCAGTGAGTCTGTGTAGACGATAACTGACGAACGAATGGAACGATTTGAACGAAATTTGGTATAAAATCACAATCCGTAAACACTGGAAGCCTATTGTTTTTATACGCAATCGAATGTTCAGAACCCCCCCTAAATTTTCGAGTGAAATTTTGATAAAATTGTCAAAAAATCAAAACCGCTAATAAAGTTATGCAACTAGACATTTCTTATGTAATTTTTCATTAGAAAACGATTGACATAAATTTTAGAACGCTAACATGAACCGTTTTCGAGATATTGCACATTTTAAAAAAAAAAAAGTATCAAAAAGTCATTTAAAATTAAAAAAAAAATATTTCCTATTGAGAAACATGTTCACTTCTCATATGTAATAGCATGCGATAAATTGGGTGACATCATTCTCGTGGATCTAGCTCGTTCCATTCATGAAAACAGATACTTTGAGTAATACTTTTGTATTTGAACGCCAATAGTTATTTATCTGCTGTAAGAATAACTTATTTCTTCGTCCATAACGCTTGGCGAGACTTTGACGACGGATTTGGTGGAATGTCGCCAACTTGGCGACTTTTTTAAATGTTAAATTAACGAGAAACTCGCCAAATGGATAAAAATGACGTTAAATCAATGACGACTCATTGATGATGACGACATGGAAAATGACGACTCATTGACGAAAATTCAATATCTTGGAAAGAATATAAATAACCACTATAAAAATAATCTATTTTTTTTTACTGTAAAAGTAGTAAATTCATTGCATTATATAAGGAAAGTCATGTGCTGCCCACATCAGATTTTTTTTTTTAGTAGCTCTGAGGGAGTATTTTTTTCATTTTTCTTTCACTCGAGGTATATAGTAAACCATAAAAGGTAGATAAAAATACGTAGTACACACTAAAATGCGTACTAGAAAAATTTAGTATTAAAATCTATATTTATTATTAAAAAATGTTTTTATAGTTTTCGAATAATCGTTTTGTCAGGTTGAAGATTGGAAATTTTTCGTTTTTTAAATTGTTAATGATTATTATATTTCAGAAACTTAAAGAGCTAGCTTTGAACAATAAGCAATAATTTGTAGCTCTTTGAAAGCCACACAAGCTATATAATAAAATTTTGTTTCAATCTCTATTAAAAAAAAAACTTCAAAAAGTATCTATCCGAACGAGTTTTATTTTTCATTTTTCATACTTTCACTCGAAATATCTTCGAAACTATAAAAGATAGATATAAATAGTGAGCGACAAAAATATTTATGAGGAAATTTATTTTCTAAATTTATATTTATTTAAAAAAAAATCTCTTATAGTTTTCGAGTAATCGTCTTATCAGTTTGAAGACGTACGAAAATGTTACGTTTTTAACACTTTACAACATAGTTGAAAAGTGTTTATGACTTTGTTCATTCTGTCTGTCTGTCTGTCCGTTAGTACGTTAACTGCCGTAAAAATGACTTTATCAAAATGAAATTTTAGTATGTTGTTTAGACTGTCTGTGGGATCTATGGGAATATAAATGAATAATATCATCCAATTAGTTTTGGATTGAACCCGGGTTGATAAAATGAAATACATTGAACCCTATGGGACCTAATTTTTCAAACATTTTTTTAGCGAATTTAAAATTCACTAATTGCTTCGAAAGTTTTAGAAAATATTCAAATTATCCCATAAAATATATAAAAAAAATTTCAGCAAAACATATTCAGTAGTTTTTTAAGTAAAAATTAAAATAATAATTACACTCTTTATATGAAGAGACCACGTAACCATTATGTGAAGAGATTAGGTGACCTTTATATGAAGAGAACACGTGACCATTATATGAAGAGATCAGGTGACCATTACATGAAGAGATTACGTGACCTACTTCAAAATAAAATATGGCATCCATCTTGTGTCAAAATCGCGATTTTTAAAGTTCTTTTTAATTCATATTTAGTGTTGTATCCGTCCTAAAACCGCTTTATATTTGCTTAAGTTCTGTGCATCTACATACTGAAACAACGCAATTACAATATATTTGAGTGTAAATGATCTTTACACAAGATCACAAACTTTAAACCAAGAAAGATCAATCATCCATAAAGTATAGAACACTTTCCAACCGCAATGCAGTTTTATTTAAACATCTCTAAAATGCGATACATTCAGCGGTAATATTTTTAAAATTATCACAATACTTCAATAATTTATTATATTTGAAAACTTAAAACTTCATCGAAAAAAAATGGAATTTATTCAAATGACGCCATCGAAATATAAATTGTCTGGTTCTCTATGTAAAAGCAATGACTTTTTCATTCATATCACTTTTATGCCAGATCCCGAGCTAAATAATTTTGCGTAAAAAAATTCAGCAATTCTTATACAACTCATCTTTACAACCACTTATTTACATTCTGCATCCATTAAGATTAGGCTTCGTTGTAGAAACAATCTGTTACGAACCCCTCTCTGTCCATGCCAAGAAGACTGGGTAAGGTTATTCTAGGCCCGCCATCTGACTTCGAGAGTTTTGCAGCTGGCCACGCAATTTGATACTGCGGGGGGTCAAGGGCCAGATACTGGAGGGGAGGGCGATGGCGTTTTGAAGAAGAAAAAAGACTTGCTTCGGAGATGCTGAACTGAACAGACGATCGGACTCGCAGAGTCCGGAATAGGATGTATGAGTCAATTTGAATCTGGGAAGATGTGTACATATATCTGTAAATATTTAGATGTAATAAATGTGGTGAAATGAAAGTGTTTTGCTTAGCATAGAAACGAACCACCGAACGGGCTCAAGGCGATCAGCAATTGGAAATGAGAGCCGAGTTCGTTACACAATCAAAGTTTGATGATCATTTAGACTAAAAAATATTGTAATTGCATTGGCACAGAATATAGTTCCACATAAAATACGCAAAAATAAAGAGGTTTTAGGACGGATCCAACCCTAAATATAAATTTAAAAGAATTTTAAAAATATCACGATTTTAACACTGGGAAAAAAAGATGGATGCCATATTTTACTTTGAAGTGGGCCATGTGATCTCCTCATATAATATGGGTGTAATTGTTATTTTAATTTTTATTTAAAAAACTACCGATCATACTTTGCTGAAATTGTTTTTATATATTACATAGGATAATTTGAATTTTTCTTAACATTTTCGAAATAATTTGTGAATTTTAACTTTGCTTACAAAATGTTTGAAAAATTAGGTTCCACAGGGTTCAATGTATTTCACGTTTTTAACCCGGGTTCAGTGCAAAACTAATTGGGTGAAATTATTCATTTGCATTCCCATATGTCCCACAGACCGTCTCAACAACATACTAAAATTTCATTTTGAAAAAGTCAATTTTACGGCAGTTATCGTGCGGACGGTCAGACAGACAGTTTGAACGAAGTCATAAACACTTTTCAACTATGTTGGAAAGTGTTAAAAAGGAACATAATTAAAAAAATCTGATGTGGGCAGCACGAGACTTTCCCTGCAGACATATCTACGTTCTCTTTATTTTAATTAAATTTAATTCACTTTTAATTCAATTTTCGTTCTCATTTGATAACTGGACTTATTTTCAAAGGTGGCGTAGAGAAAATACGAAAATACTAAAATATTTTGAGAACAGCTAGTCCTGGTATAATGGAATTGGTCTTATTCTTTTCTTTGTTAAAATTTATGTATAAAACAAGCATTTAAGGGATATATTTGAGCATGCGTAGTTTTTATTTTAGATTTTGACGATTTTTGAGACCCATTTTGCAAAAAAAGGCAGGTTATTTTTTTCCGAATCGTACCAAAATCTAATCAGCACCAGGGTGACCCACTACATACTTATCTACCAAATTTTATGAAATTCGGTCCATTAGTTTTTCAGCTAGAGTGGATGCAAGTTTTTGCGGGCCATTTCGCAAAAAAAAAAAAAAAAGGCGGTTCTTTTATCACGAATCGTACCCAAAACGAATCATCACCAGATTCGCCCACAAGTGACTTACCTACCAAATTTTATGAAATTCGGTCAATTAGTTTTTTAGTTAGAGTGAGTACAAAATCTGCATAGACAGACAGACACACACACAGACGTCACGCTAAAAATAGTTTTTTCGTATTCCAGAGGTCTCGAAACGTGTAGATCCGTCGAAAACTCGAGTTGCGATTTTCGACATGATTCCAATACTTTCCCTATACATAACCATGTATTGCAGGGAAAGTAAATATACATATACTTAAATATATTCATTATGCCTCAACTGTCTTGACTACTGTATATCTTTACAAAAATTTCGCTTGCGCTTTATTGCACAACTTCTACTGTAATAACTTGTCCCGGTTTCCCCTATCTTATTATTTGAAAGATACTTACCATCAGATTATACCTCCATTGAATGTCAACCATCGTTGTGAATATGTCTTGCAGGTATCTTTGACCCCTCTTGCTGACGTGCAGCTTTGAAAGGTTGACAGTTCCATTTTTTAGAATTACCCTCTTTCTTCGAGTTGACAAGCCTCTTGTCACTCGAATTATAGTAGAACCTGTGCCGCCATCGGTACCGTTGCTCTTCAAAGAATATCGGCTACCAGTGCTCTTGGTGCGGTAAAGGCCTCTGAAAAAAATAAAATGCTTAAATAGCGTAGCTGTTCAAACAACCAAATAATGGGATGTGGACAGCATATGACCTTTTCTACATAAAGCAGTGACTGCAAAGAAAACTGATGATGTATGCGATTCATGGCAAATTGTTTTCAAGGGGACTTTGGTTGAAATTTTTTTTATTTGTTTATTGACTTAGAAACATGAAAATTTGTATAAATATTCCTCTTAACATTACTATATAAAATACCATTAAATTTTTTTCAATTTTGTTATAATTTTGTATTTCTTTTTTAAATTTAATTTTTTTAATGAAAATTTGAAAATGTTCCTTGCTTGCCATTTGTTCACATTTTTGATCAATTTTGCATTATTATCACTCAAAAACACATTATGAGCAAATGTGGGTATTCATTTTTAAATCCCTCAGAAAGGTAATTTTTAAAAAATATTTTTCTGCATTAAAACTTAATTTTCATCATTTAATTAGGTTCTTATTCACTTTTAATTACCTTAATAAGGTCCAATTATAAAATGCATATCCAGTTTCATTAAAAAGTATAGTGTCTTCTTGCCAAATTTCATGCATCTCAGACAAAAATTAAGACGCATGGAACATTATAAAAATGTAAAACTTTTGAAAATTCCGTTTCGAAAAAAATGCATTCAACCGTTTGCTTACGGGTGAAACAGCGTCAGTCCCAAACGAAGAACCTCCCAAAAAGACAGATATTTGATATACCCTATCCCAAACAGTTCGATTCCCCTTTGCAGGTATTGGCTTCCATGGAAATCTCTGACAGAAACATTGAACCTGTTGCATGGACGCCAATACCTGCAAAGGGGGATCGAACTGTTTGGGATAGCGTATGTCAAATATCTGTCTTTTTGGGAGGTTCTTCGTTTGGATGGACGCTGTCCCACCCGGAAGCATATGTTAAATGTGTAAAATAATGTTACATATTAAAAACTTTTTTTAATCAATTTTTACTCATTTCAACGTCCACCGTCCCCTTAACATTGAAGTGTACATTACCATTTGGCGCTTTTCTGGAAGACAATGTATAAAACTATTTCCAAGTATCCAGTTAACTTACATGTCACGTAAATGTAACTTGATTATTAGAAATATTGGGAGCATCCGCCAAGCAATATAGTCCATATATTAAATGATTTTAGTCTTTAGAAAATATTAAAATTTTATGTATTTTAATGCCATTTTCATAAATTTAGCGTCATTTTTGCAAATCTGGCAACATTTTAAAAAGTCGCCAAATTGGCGAAATTTCGACAAATTTATCACCAAAGTCAACCTATTTAAGGATATTTGCTATGTGCTGCTCGTATAATGCGTGAATGGTTCATGCTAGCGTTTAAAGTGGGTGCCATTCGTGTTTTTAATAATAAATAATGGAAGTAATGATTTTTTTTATTTAACATTACTAAAAGTCATTTTAAGGGTATTTTTTCTAAAATTCATTAAACATTTTGGGAGTTGTTCTGAACATTCGATCGAGCTTAAAATCCAAAGGATTCCAGTATTCACTGATTGTAATAATAGTATCAATTTTTTTTCGAATAGCTTCATTTGTTCGGCAGATATCGATTCCACACATACACACCGGTTGACTCGAGTTCGGGGATGCTTAAAACATGCTATTCCTTTGAAAACTCGAATTATATTTTTCGACCTGGACACAATACTTTTCCTATGCATTATACTATGCATTTAGGGAAAGTAAAAATGTTCAAACACTGCTGTAATATAAAAACTAAATAACATAAAAACTACTAAAGGTCGCAGCTGGGCCTGCTGCTCCCCTGCTCCCAAAATAATCAATATATCCCAAGATCATCAATCGGCACCGTTTATACGTTTCTCATTTATGCGTTTTTCCTATTGATGCTTTTTACTTCTATTGACATTAGTTTCAATTGCACGTTTTTGTAGTTATATACTTTTTACATTCCCTACATTCATTATGTAATGTATAGAGAAAGTACGGTGACGAGGTTGGAAATTCGAATTCGAGTTTTTAACGGAAAAGTACTTTTCAAGCATTCCTGAACTCGAGTAGAACTTTATTGAGATGTCTGTGTTTTAGTATGTGTATATATATGTTAATGTATATGTGTGTATGTTTATGTGTGTGAGTCAGTGGACGCGATATCTCATGAACGAATGAAGCGTTGTAAAAATAATTTGGTGCGATCAATCAGTGATCATTGAAACACTATTAATCTGAAAAGAAATAGAATGTTCGGAAAATAAAAAAATCTGATGTGGGCAGCACATGACTTTCCCTGCAGACTCAAATTCATATTTATTTTTCTTTAATAATTCATTAAATTGAGTTTAACTGCACAAAATAATATTAAATTTGCATTTTTAGTTCAATTTCTGTTTTTATTTGGTAATTAGACATGTTTCTAAAAGTGGCATAACTAAATGCAAAAAATCTCAAATATCTCGAGAATGGTTAGTCCTACAGTACTAGAGTTGTTCTTATTATTTTCCCCAACAAAAATTACGTATAAAACAAGCATTTAATTGATATATTTGAACATACGTAGTTTTTTTTAGATTTTGCGATTTTTGAGGGCCTTTTCGTAAAAAAAGGCAGGTTGTTCCTTTCCGAATAATACCAAAATCTAATCAGCACCAGACTATCCCCCAAGTAACTTATCTATCAAATTTTGTGAAATTTGGTCAATTAATTACTTTCCTTATATACATAATGTATAAGGAAAGTATTGTGACGGGGTCGAAAATTCGAATTCGAGTTTTCGACGGAAGAGCACGTTTCAAGCATCCCTGATCACGAATCAAACATTTTTGAAGTGATGTGTGTGTGTGTGTGTGTGTGTGTGTGTGTGTGTGTGTGTGTGTGTGTGTGTGTGTGTGTGTGTGTGTGTGTGTATACGCAATCGAATGTTCAGAACCCCCCAAAATTTTCGAATGAAATTTTGAAAAAATCGTCAAAAAATCAAAACCAATATTAAAGTTACGCAAATAGACATTTCTTATGTAATTTTTCATTAGAAAACAATTGACATAAATTTTAGAACGCTAACATGAACCGTTTTCGAGATATTGCACATTTTTCAAAAAAATTATCAAAAAGTCATATAAAATTGAAAAAAAAATATTTCCTATTGAGAAACATGTTTGCTTTTCATATATAATATCATGCGATTAATTGGGTGACATCATTCTCGTGGATCTAGCTCGATCCATTCATGGAAAAAGATACTTTGAGTAATACTTTTGCATTTGAACGCCAATTTATCTGCTGTAAGAAAAACTTATTTCTTCGTCTATAACGCTTAGAGAGATTTTGGCGACGAAATTGGCGGAATGTCGCCAACTTGGCGACTTTTTGAAATGTTGCCAAATTAACGAAAATCTCGCCAAATAGATAAAAATGACGCTAAATCAATGAAAATGACGACTAATTGTGGAAAATTCAATATCTAATAAGTTATATAATATATAAATATATAATAATAGTTATATAATATATGTCGAAAATTCAATATCTAATAAGTTATATATATATATATATATATATATATATATATATATATATATATATATATATATATATATATATATATATATATATATATATATATATATATATATATATACTATTACGATAAAGTGAGACTAAAATAGGATATATCCCAAATAAGCCAGAAATTAAAAGAACGATTCACTACAAAGGAGGAGGCGCAAGTTCTGCTCAAATTCCCTAGTAGAATACAAGAATGAAAGTAGAAAAGAACGGGAGTGACCATATGAATTACATAGGAATGGTAGGGGTGGATTGCGACACCCCTTTCCCGTTTAAAGCAGCTTTTACTACCCGGGTAACGCTCACGGAACCAACATAATTCCATGGTCAGCCTCCCAAATGTGCGAAAATAAAAGCACCAGAACAGACTCAGGAACAAAGAAGTTAACGAATCCATGAAGGGAAAACATCCGCTAGTCCAACCGGATGGAACGTCTCTTTATATAAGTAAAGTACTTATATAAAGATACTTATATAAAGAGACGTTCCATCCGGTTGGACTAGCGGATGTTTTCCCTTCATGGATTCGTTAACTTCTTTGTTCCTGAGTCTGTTCTGGTGCTTTTATTTTCGCACATTTGGGAGGCTGACCATGGAATTATGTTGGTTCCGTGAGCGTTACCCGGGTAGTAAAAGCTGCTTTAAGCGGGAAAGGGGTGTCGCAATCCACCCCTACCATTCTTATGTAATTCATATGGTCACTCCCGTTCTTTTCTACTTTCATTCTTATACATATATATATATATATATATATATAACTTATTTCTTCGTCCATAACACTTGCCGAGATTTTGGCGACGAAATTGGCGGAATGTCGCCAACTTGGCGACTTTTTGAAATGTTGCCAAATTAACGAAAATCTCGCCAAATGGATAAAAATGACGCTAAATCTATAAAAATGACGACTAATTGTCGAAAATTCAATATCTTGGAAGGGATATTAGTATCTACTAGAAGAAAAACCTATTTATTTTACTCTGAAAGTAGTAAATTCATTATATAAGGAAAGTCATGTGTTGCCCACATCAGATTTTTTTAGTTAGAATGGATGCATGACATTTTTGCGGGCCATTTCGTAAAAAAAGGCAGGTTGATCTCTTCCGCTTAATACCAAAATCTAATCAGCACTAGAGTATCGTACAAGTAATTTATCTACCAAATTTTGTGAAATTTGGTCAATTAGTATTTTAGCTAGAGTGGATACATGAAATTTTTACGGGCCATTTCGCAAAAAAAGCGGGTTCTGCTTTTACGAATCGTACCAAAAACTAATCAGCACCAGGGTCATACCCAAGTGACTTACCTACCAAATTTTATGAAATTCGGTCCATTAGTTTTTGATTTAGAGTGGATACATACATTGCACAGACAGACACACAGACAGACAGACAGACAGACACACACACACACACACACAGACGTCACGTTAAAAATGGTATTTTCGTATTCTAGAGGTCTCGAAACGTGTAGATCCGTCGAAAACTCGAGTTGTGATTTTCGACATGATTCCTATACTTTCCCTATACATTACCATGTATTGCAGGGAAAGTAAAAAAATCATTAAAAATGACGACATTTAATGATGATAAATAAATAATATAATCCTGCAAAAATAAATTCTCCAAATATAACACGCCAACGCTCTCTTCTCCGTAGCTCTACACCGTGGTATATACATATGATGGAACTGATAATTTGAGCTATGCTGTGGATGTGAATGATTTCAAAATAGTTAATAGTTGATAGTTAATAGATACATGTATACTATTCATGACGCAGTAAGCTGTTGCCGACTACAAAGAATCAATTTTTACTTTCCCTGCAATACATGGTAATGTATAGGGAAAGTATTGGAATCATGCCGAAAATTGCAACTCGAGTTTTCGGCGGATCTACACGTTTCAAGACCTCTAGAATACGAAAAAACCATTTTTAGCGTGACGTCTGTGTGTGTGTGTGTGTGTGTGTGTGTGTGTGTGTGTGTGTATCTGTGTGTCTGTCTGTCTGTGCAGATTTTGTATCCGCTCTAACTAAAAAACTAATCGACCGAATTTCACAAAATTTGGTAGGTAAGTCACTTGTAGGCGATTCTGGTGCTGATTAGTTTTGGGAACGATTTGGAATAAAAGAACCCGCCTTTTTTTGCGAAATGACCCGCAAAAGCTTGTATCCACTCTAACTAAAAAACTAATGGACCGAATTTCACAAAATTCTGTAGATGAGTCACTTGTGGGTTATCCTGGTGCTGATTAGAATTTGGTACGATTCGGAAAAAATAACCTGCCTTTTTTTGCAAAATGGCCAGCAAAAACTCGTCAAAATCTAAACTAAAGAACTAGGTATACTCAAATATATCCATTAAATGCTCGTTTAATACGTAATTTTTAACGACGAAAATAATAAGACCAACCCCATTACACTAGGACTAGCCGTTCCCGAGATATTTTAGTTTTCCTTATTTTCTCTGCGCCTCCTTTGAAAATAAGTCCGGTTTCTGAATGAGAACGAAAATTGAATTAAAACTGAAATAAATTTAATTAAAAAAATCTGATGTGGGCAACACATGACTTTCCTTATATAATGTAATGAATTTACTACTTTTACAGTAAAAAAATAGGTTTTTCTTATAGTAGATACTAATATTCTTTCCAAGATATTGAATTTTCGACAATTAGTCGTCATTTTCATTGATTTAGCATCATTTTTATCCATTTGGCGAGATTTTCATTAATTTGGCAACATTTCAAAAAAGTCGCCAAGTTGGCCACATTCCGCCAAATTCGTCGCCAAAATCTCGCCAAGCGTTATGCACTAAGAAAAAAGTTATTCTTACAGCAGATAAATGACTATTGGCGTTCAAATACAAGAGTATTATTCAAAGTGTATTTTTTCATGAATGGAACGAGCTAGATCCACGAGAATGATGTCACTCAATTTATCGCATGGTATTACATATGAAAAGTGAACATGTTTCTCAATAGGAATTTTTTTTTAGGTGACTTTTTCATAATTTTCTTGAAAAATGCACAATATCTCGAGAACGGTTCATGTTAGCGTTCTAAAATTTATGCCAATCGTTTTCTAATGAAAATTTACATAAGAAATGTCTATTTACGTAACTTTATTAGCGGTTTTGATTTTTTGACGATTTTTTCAAAATTTCATTCGAAAATTTAGGGGGGTTCTGAACATTCGATTACGTATAAAAACAATAGGCTTCCAGTGTTTACGGATTGTGATTTTTGTACCAAATTTGGTTCGAATCAGTCCATTCGTTCGTCAGTTATCGTCTCCACAGACTCACTGACACACACACACACACACACACACACACACACATACACACACACAGACATCACCTCAAAAATGTTTGATTCGTGATCAGGGATGCTTGAAACGTGCTCTCCCGTCGAAAAATCGAATTCGAATTTTCGACCCCGTCACAATACTTTCCTTATACATTATGTATATAAGGAAAGTAATAAAGAGAACGTTAATATAAGTCTGCAGGTAAAGTCATGTGCTGTCCACATCAGATTTTTAGTTTCCCTGCAATACATGGTAATGTATAGGGAAAGTATTGGAATCATGTCAAAGATTGCAACTCGAGTTTTCGACGGATCTACACGTTTCAAGACCTCTAGAATATGAAAAAAACATTTTTAACGTGACGTCTGTGTGTGTGTCTGTCGGTGCAGATTTTGTATCTACTCTAACTCAAAAACTAATTGACCGAATTTCATAAAATTTGGTAAGTCACTTGTGGGCGAATATGGTGCTGATTAGTTTTGGGTGCGATTTGGGAGGATAAAAGAACCCGCATTATTTTGCAAAATGACCCGCAAAAGACTGTATCCACTCTAGCTGAAAAACTAATGGACCGAATTTCACAAAATTCAGTAGATAAGTCGCTTGTGGGTTACTCTGGTGCTGATTAGATTTTGGTACACTTCGAAAAAAAAAATAACTTGCCTTTTTTTACGAAATGCTTAAATATATCCATTAAATGCTTGTTTTATACGTAATTTTCAATGAAGAAAATAATAAGATCAACCCTATTACACTAGGTCTAGCCGTCCTCGAGAGATTTTAGTTTTTTCGTATTTTCTCTATGCCACCTTTGAAAATAAGTCCAGTTTTCAAATAAGGACGAAAATTGAATTAAAAGTGAATTAAATTTAATTAAAATAAAGGGAACGTGGATATAAGTCTGCAGAGAAAGTCATGTGCTGCCCACATCAGATTTTTAATAATGGAACATGATTGAATAATGGAATATTTATATATGAGAAAGTCGAGAGGAAACACATTTCAGATGTTTTAGAAATGTTATTATTTATTAAAAAGCAGAAAAATAAATTTATTGGCTCCATTTGTATGTATGCCTTTAGATTTTAAAGTCTTTATATTTTAATAAAATTGTACTGAAACACTGAATAAATAATACTTTAAAAATAAAAATAACCAAAAAATTGGCCATAATTTTCACTTCGCCACTGATGAAGGGTATAGTAATGCCCGAAAGCTGTGTAATTTAAGTACGTCGTAAAAGGAGATTTTAATAAGACTTTTAATGATGGTCAATTTTTTGGTTGTCTTACAGTACTTTAGAGTATTTTATATTTTATTTTATAATTTTTTTTATTTTTACAGAATTCATGGAATATAAGTCAAAATGTTCCACAGTATTTTATTTATAAAATCATTGTTATTTTTTTTAAGCCACATCCATTTAATTAACAAATTATCTATTAACAAAGGGAGCCCTCAAAGTACTGTTCATAAATGCCCTATACAGGGCGTCCCGAAAAGATTGAAAAGCGCTTTAATTCTTTAACTGTTGGATATAAGTGGGCAATGTAAACTGCAAAAATGTTGAAAGGTAGGAAATAAGACTACGGTAATGAAATAGTCCTCCCATTCATTTTCAAAAAGTTACACTTTTTAAATTTTTATACGACCCCCTTAGACAAATTTGGTCAGAATTTTTATTACTTTCCTTATATACATAATGTATAAGGAAAGTATTGTGACGGCGTCGAAAATTCGAATTTGAGTTTTGCACGGGAGAGCACGTTTCAAGCATCCCTGATCACGAATCAAACATTTTTGAAGTGATGTGTGTGTGTGTGTGTGGCGGGGGAGGGGGGGGGGGGGTCTGTGGAGACGATAACCGACGAACGAATGGACCGATTCGAATGAAATTTGGTACAAAAATCACAATCCGTAAACACTGGAAGCCCATTGTTTTTATATGCAATCGAATGTTCAGAACCCCCCCTAAATTTTCAAATGAAATTTTGAAAAAATCGTCAAAAAATCAAAACCACTAATAAAGTTACGCAAATAGACATTTCTTATGTAATTTTTCATTAGAAAACGATTGAAAATTTTAGAACGCTAACATGAACCGTTCTCGAGATATTGTACATTTAAAAAAAATATCAAAAAGTCATATAAAATAAAATAAAAATATTTCCTATTGAGAAACATGTTCACTTTTTATATGTAATACCATGCGATAAATTGAGTGACATCATTCTCGTGGATCTAGCTCGTTCCATTCATGAAAAAAGATACTTTGAATAATACTTTTGTATTTGAACGCCAATAGTCATTTATTTATCTGCTGTAAGAATAACTTATTTCTTAGTGCATAACGCTTGGCGAGATTTTGGCACCGAATTTGGCGGTATGTCGCCAATATGGCGACTTTTTTGAAATGTTGCCAAATTAACGAAAGTCTCGCCAAATGGTTAAAAATGACGCTAAATCAATGAAAATGACGATTAATTGTCGAAAATTCAATATCTTGGAAAGAATATTAGTATCTACTATAGGAAAAACCTATTTTTTTACTGTAAAAGTAGCAAATTCATTACATTATTTAAGGAAAGTCATGTGTTGCCCACATCAGATTTTTTTTAATGCAACAAGATCATTAAAAAACCCCGCATATCTGTATCTTTAAAATTGAACAAGTTATATTTAATTGAACATTGTGAATGGGGACCCTATATCAAATTAGAAATGTAAATTTGTGACACATCACAAAAAAGATGAAACTGGATGATAATACATAGGAGACATTTTTGCGAATTCCGCGTAGGCTCACGATGAAATCACGGATTCTTAAGTACTTTTAAATAACTGAGTACTTTTTCAATAATTAAGTACTTTTAAGTACGTTCTTTTTATCTGAATAATTTCCATCGTCAATTTGTTTATGATCCCTATTTTCACTGATGAAACAGCATTTCATATGGTATGGAAAAGTGGCATAAGTCAGATTTTTTGCTTTATTATAATTCAGTTAATTTTAAAGGTACAGATATGGGTTTTTTTTAATGATCTTGTTGCATTAAAAATAAAAAAAATTTTATTGACCAAATTTGTCTAAGGGGGTCGTACAAATATTTAAAAAGTGTAACTTTTTGAAAATTAATGGGAGGTCTATTTCATTAACGTAGTCTTATTTCCTACCTTACTTTCACCAGTTTTGCAATTTACATTGCTTACTCCAACCCCATTTCCAACAGGTAAAGAATTAAAGCGCGTTTCAATCATTTTGGGACACCCTGTATAACAGTAACAATAGATAAACAATATAATCCTCTTTAGGATAGCTATGGTACTATGGCCGGCACCAACTTCGTGGGTACGAAACACTTTTTGTAATCTCAATGATTTTGTTGCGGGTTTATCGAACTCTTAATATTTTTGTGCGTATTTAGTGGAGAAAATGTGTCTATAAATTTTGTTTTTGTTATCAATTCTTCAAGTTTTTCATTATTTCATTTCCTGTTTACTATATATAAAGTGTATATAGAAATTTACTCCTCCTCCCATCCAGACTGTTTATTGTATTTGAAATACAAAATATTAACTCAAATGATTTAAAGAGAAATTTGTTGACTTTTTAACATTATTAAAAATCTGATGTGCGCAGCATATGACTTTCCCTGCAGACTCAAATCCATTTTTTCTGTATTTCTTTAAGAACTCATTAAATTGAGTTTAATTGCACAAAATAACACTAAATTTGCATTTTTAATTCAATTTCTGCTTTTATTTGGTAATTGAACAGTTTTCCAAAGGCGGCATAACAAAAATGCGAAATATCTCAAATATCTCGAGAACGGTCAGTCCTAGAGTAATAAAGTTGTTTTTATTCTTTTCCTCGTCAAAAATTACATATAAAACAAGCATTTAATTGATACATTTGAACATACGTAGTCTTTTTTTTTAGATATTGACGATTTTTGAGGACCATTTCTAAAAAAAGGCAGGTTGTTCTTTTCTGAATTATACCAAAATCTAATCAGCAGAGTATCCCACAAGTTATTTATCTACCAAAATTTGTGAAATTTGGTCAATTAGTATTACAGCTAGAGCGGATACATTTTTGCGGGCCTTTTCGCAAAAAAAAAGGCGTTCTTTTTTCCGAAATGTACCAAAAACTAATCAGCACCAGGGTGACAGCCAAGGGTCTTACCTACCAAATTTTATGAAAATCGGTCCATTGGTTTTTGAGTTAGAGTGGATACATACATTGCACAGACAGACAGACAAAAAGACACATACACAGACGTCACGCTAAAAATAGTTTTTTCGTATTCTAGCGGTCTCGAATCGTGTAGATCCGTCGAAAACTCGAGTTGCGATTTTCGGCATGATTCCAATACTTTGCCTATACATTACCAAGTATTGCAGGGAAAGTAAAAAAGATCTGATGTGGGCAACACATGACTTTCCTTATATAATGTAATGAATTTACTACTTTTACAGTAAAAAAATAGGATTTTCTTGTAGTAGATACTAATATTCTTTCCAAGATATTGAATTTTCGACAATTAGTCGTCATTTTCATTGATTTAGCGTCATTTTTATCCATTTGGCGAGATTTTCGTTAATTTGGCAGCATTTCAAGAAAGTCGCCAAGTTGGCGACATTCCGCCAAATTCGTCGCCAAAATCTCGCTAAGCGTTATGCACTAAGAAATAAATTTTTCTTAAAGCAGATAAATGACTATTGGCGTTCAAATACAAAAGTATTATTCAAAGTATCTTTTTTCAAGAATGGAACGAGCTAGATCCACGAGAAGGATGTCACTCAATTTATCGCATGGTATTACATATGAAAAGTAAACATGTTTCTCAATAGAAAATATTTTTCTTTTTATTTTATATGACTTTTTGATAATTTTTTTAAAAAATGTACAATATCTCGAGAACGGTTCACGTTAGCGTTCTAAAATTTATGTCAATCGTTTTCTAATGAAAAATTACATAAGAAATGTCTATTTGCGTAACTTTATTAGTGGTTTTAATTTTTTGACGATTTTTTCAAAATTTCATTCGAAAATTTAGGTGGGTTCTGAACATTCGATTGCGTATAAAAACAATAGGCTTCCAGTGTTTACGGATTGTGATTTTTGTACCAAATTTGGTTCGAATCGGTCCATTCGTTCGTCAGTTATCGTCTCCACAGACTCACTGACACACACACACACATACACACATACTTTCACACACACACACACACACACACACACACACACAGACATCACTTCAAAAATGTTTGATTCGTGATCAGGGATGCTTGAAACGTGCTCTCCCGTCGAAAACTCGAATTCGAATTTTCGACCCCGTCACAATACTTTCCTTATACATTATGTATATAAGGAAAGTAAAAATACTTAAAATTAAACTTTACATTTTTTGTCACTTATATAAAGATAATTGATTCGGAAGGAAATTTAAGCGGTGTCTGTATATTACATAATGTTGCGTCTGCGAAAGCAAAATAAATGAAATAAATAGTTATCAGGAGAAGGGGATAAAAATTGCACTTAACCATAATTCGCTTTATTTTAGTATTTCAGACATCTTCTTGCTCCAGATAATCTAACTGAAGGAATTTTAAATTAAACTTGAATTTTTATTGAAAAATGCGTATTTTATTCGATTTAAGATTTCTGGAACCCCCAATAATTTTTCGAGTCGGTCCCTATGTGACCCGGGACCCCCAAAATTCTATATCCGGCACTTCTTACCTGTGGTTTTCACCTCCACCCGTTGAGGAAGCCATTGAGATGGAGTCGAAGTCTTGTTGTTGGGCCCGTGGTTCCACGTCCGGGATTTCCTGCCATGCGCCTATGTCTGGGTCGAAATACTTCATGACTTCTGGCAGCTGTGAAAGAACAATCAGCGAATAATCCGGTGTTGGACAAAGTGTTAATGAGACACATATGAAGGACACATAAGCAAAGATCCTTTCAGCATTCTGTGACATTAAAAATTCGGAAAGTAATGGACGTGGATCCGTGATTGTTTGTTAAGGGTTCCCCTCGTAGCATTTAATATCGGTGCAATATTGAACCAGTACTGTATATCTTGGCATTATATTGGAAATATTTCCCATGTAATCACAATATCGGGCAAATATTGGGGTTACATTGGCCTTTAATATTGGCTAATATTTTCATTGCAATATTACGCCAATACTGGTGTTACATTGGAAATATTTCCAATGAAAAGCTAATATTGGGGTAATATTGTCCCAATATTTTAAGCCAATATTGTGCTAATTTGGACAAAATGTCCACTTTTTACTTTCCTTATATACAATAGTGTATAAAGAAAGTATTGTGACAGGGTCGAAAATTCGAATTCGAGTTTTCGACGGGAGAGCACGTTTCAAGCATACCTGATCACGAAGCGAACATTTTTGAAGTGATGTGTGTGTGTGTGTGTCTGTGAGTATGTGGAGACGATAACTGACGAACAAATGGACCGATTCGAACGAAATTTGGTACAAAAATCACAATCCGTAAACACTGGAAGCCTATTGTTTTTATATGCAATCGAATGTTCAGAATCCGTCTAAATTTTCGAGTGAGATTTTGAAAAAAATCGTCAAAAAATCAAAACTTCTAATAAAGTTATACAAATAGACATTTCTGATGTAATTTTTCATTAGAAAATGATTGACATAAATTTTAGAACGTTAACAGGAACCGTTCTCGAGATATTGTACATTTTTCAAAAAAATTATCAAAAAATCATATAAAATAAAAAAAAATATTTCCTATTGAGAAACATGCTCACTTTTCATATGTAATACCATGAGATAAATTGGGTGACACCATTCTCGTGAATCTAGCTCATTCCATTCATGAAAAAATATACTTTGAATAATACTTTTGTATTTGAACGCCAATAGTCATTTATCTTCTGTAAGAATAACTTATTTCTCCATTCATAACGCTTGGCGTGATTTTGGCGACGAATTTGGAGGAATATCGCCAACTTGGCGACTTTCTTAAATGTTGCTAATTTAAAGAAAAACTCGCCAAATGGATAAAAATGACTACTCATTGACGAAAATTCAATGTCTTGGAAAGAATATAAATATCTACTATAAAAATAATCTATTTTTTTTTCTGTAAAAGTTGTAAATTCATTGCATTATATAAGAAAAGTCATGTGCTGCCCACATCAGATTTTTTATATTGGTACTAGGGTCTGAAAGAAGAAATATTTAACCCTTACTGAATGCGAATTTATAATATATACGGAAAACTAGAGCACGGTAAATAAGCATAATTAACTCAATGAAGCAGCAATACAGCTGTTTCGAGGATACGTTCGGTCCCTTTCGTCGGTGCAAAAGAACCAACAAACCTGGAGTCTGATACGGAAGGAAGAAGCAGGGGGATTATATATCCAAGATCTGAATTGAGACAGAGACAATCAGAAAGCAACACAAAGAACAGTCCAGCCAATGAAACAGTAGCACGGAAAACAGTCCAGCCAATCAGGAAGGAGCAAGAACAGTTCAGCCAACAAGAAAGCAGCACAAAGAACAGTTCAGCCAATCAGAAACGAGGAGTAACAACACAAGATTGGCGTGCTCCAAAACATGACTATTCCAAGGGGTATCCAAAAAATCCCCAAAACAGCTGTATACTGCTTTATTGTGTTATTTGTGCTTATTTACGTTGCTGCAGTCTTCTTTATTCTTTGCACAAAGGGTATTTTACTTACCGATACTGGTACCTTGTCAAAGTCTAGAGTTGCAAAAAAAAAAACACGAATTTTGAGAAGGGAAGTAAAACCGGGAATTTTGGAAGCATTAAAAACATTGATGGGAAGAAACCAATTTATGCGTTTCTTATATGATCTGGCTAATCCGGCACATTACCCAGTTCAAACCTTAATGAAGATCGCCATTTAGATAAATTCATTAAATCTTTGCATTAGTTTTATGATAAAGCCCATTGATGTAAAGATTTTGAAAATTTGAAATTACAAAATTGTTGCTGAGAACGGGCAAATTATATTAATCACAAGTTTATTAAAATGTTATTGGGAATGTCTTATTACCGTTCAGTATTAAACGAATATGAATGAATTACAAGAACTTACACCTGCTTTGTAAAAATAAAATGTTGTGTATGTCGGTTAGGTGACTATCAATTGTTTCGAGGGCTATATAAGTGCCAATTCTTCAGGCCCCAAACAGAATGGTATGCACACTCAACAAAAGCTGAGAGCAAACTTAGCTCTCACAAAGATGCTTGCTTCTCAACCTTTGTGAGACTGCGGCCCGGTAAATTATTTTTTATAAAAAGAGGGCCGGGCCCCAACAAATTTACTCGTAAATACATTTCTAATTCAAAAATGTATCATATTATTCAGTATGAAATGGATTATTGTCTTATTAAATTGATTTTACTGATGTTGGTTTGAAAAAAAAAATCTGATGTGGGCAGCATATGACTTTCCTTATATAATGCAATGAATTTACTACTTTTACAGTTAAAAAATTTTTATTCTTATAGTAGATACTTATATTCATTCCAAGATTTTGAATTTTCTTCAATTAGTCGACATTTTCATCGATTTAGCATCATTTTTATCCATTTGGCAAGATTTTCGTTAATTTGGCAACATTTAGAAATGTCGCTAATTTGGCGACATTCCGCTAAATTCGTCTCCAAAATCTCGCCAAGCGTTATGGATGGAGAAATAAGTTATTCTTACAGCAGATAAATGACTATTGGCGTTCAAATACAAAAGTATTACTCAAAAGTATAGTTTCTAGTGAGAGGAACGAGTTAGATCCACGAGAATGATGTCACCCAATTTATCGCATGATATTACATATGAAAAGTGAAAATGTTTCTTAAGAGTTAATATGTTTTTTCATTTATGGGATTTTTTGATAAATTTATTAGAAAAATGTGCAATATTTCGAGAACGGTTCATGCTAGTGTTCAACAGTTTATGTCAATCGTTTTCTAAGGAAAAATTACATAAGAAATGTCTATTTGATTTTTGTCTTTTGATTTTTGATTTCACTTTAGGGGGGTTCTGAATATTCGATTGTGTTTTAAAACAATAGGATTCCAGTATTCACGGATTGTGATTTTTGTACTAAATTTCATTCGAATCGCTCCATTAGTTCATGAGATATCATCTCCACAGCCTCACTGACACACACACATACTTTCACACACACACACACACACACACACACACACACACACACACATAGACATCACCTCAAAAATGTTCGAAAGTGATCAGGGAAGCTTGAAACGTGCTCTCCCGTCGAAAACTCGAATTCGAATTTTCGACCACGTCACAATACTTTCCTTATATGGACATTATTACATTCCTTATACATTATTACTTTCCTTATATGCATAATGTCTCCAAAATCGTCTCCAAAATCTCGCCAAGCGTTATGGACTCAGAAATAAGTTATTCTTACAGCAGATAAATGACTATTGGCGTTCAAATACAAGAGTATTACTCAAAGTATCTTTTTTCATGAATGGAACGAGCTAGATCCACGAGAATGATGTCACCCAATTTATCGCATGGTATTACATATGAAAAGTGAACATGTTTCTCAATAGGAAATATTTTTTTTTATTTTATATAACGATGTGATAATTTTTTTTAAAAATGTGCAATATCTCGAGAACGGTTCATGTTAGCGTTTTAAAATTTATGTCAATCGTTTTCTAATGAAAAATTACATAAGAAATGTCTATTTGCGTAACTTTATTAGAGGTTTTGATTTTTTGACGATTTTTTCAAAATTGCACTCGAAAATTTAGGTGGGTTCTGAACATTCGATTGCGTATAAAGCAATAGGCTTCCAGTGTTTACGGATTGTGATTTTTGTACCAAATTTCGTTAGAATCGGCACATTCGTTCGTCAGTTATCGTCTCCAAAGGCTCATTCACACACACACACACACACACACACACACACACACACACACACACACACACACACACACACACTTTCACACACACACACAGACATCACTTTAAAAATGTTTGATTTGTGATTAGAGAGGCTTGAAATGTGCTTTCCCGTCGAAAACTCGAATTCGAATTTTCGACCCCTTCACAATACTTTCCTTATACATTATGTATATAAGGAAAGTAAAAATCTGATGTGGGCTGGGCAGCACATGACTTTCCTTATATATTGCACTGAATTTACTAATTTTACAGAAAAAAAATATTATTTTTATAGTAGATATTTATATTCTTTCCAAGATATTGAATTTTCGTCAATGAGTCGCCATTTTCATTGATTTAGGGTTATTTTTTATCCATTCGGCGAGTTTTTCGTTAATTTAGCAACATTTAAAAAAGTCGTCAAATTGGCGACATTCCACTAAATTTGTCGCCAAAATCTCGCCAAGCGCTATGGACGGAGAAATAAGTTATTCTTACAGTAGATAAATGACTATTGGTGTTCAAATACAAAAGTGTTATACAAAAGTGTTACTCAAAGTATCTTTTTTCGTGAATGGAACGAGTTAGATCCACGAGAATGCTGTCACTAAATTTATCGCATGGTACTACATATGAAAAGTGAATATGTTTCTCAATAGGAAATATTTTTTTTTATTTTATATGACTTTTTGATAATTTTTTTGAAAAATGTGCAATATCTCGAGAACGGTTCATGCTAGCGTTCTAAAGTTTGTCAAGCGTTTTCTAAGGAAAAATTACATAAGAAATATCTATTTGCGTAACTTTATTAAATGTTTGGATTATTTGATGATTTTTTTCAAAATTTCACTCGAAACTTTAGGCGGGTTCTGAAATTTCGATTGCCTATAAAAACAATAGGCTCCCAGTGTTTATGGATTGTAATTTTTGTACCAAATTTCGTTCGAATCGGTCTATTCGTTCGTTAGTTATCGTCGCCACAGACTCACTGACACACACACACACACACACACACACACACACACACAGACATCACTTCAAAAATGTTCGATTCGTGATCAGGGATGCTTGAAGGAATTCGAATTTTCGACACCCGTCACAATACTTTCCTTATACATTATTGTATATAAGGAAAGTAAAAATAGGCTATTCTTAAAGTAAATACTTATATTCTTTCTAAGGTGTTAAATTTTCGTCAATTAGTCGTCATTTTCATTGATTTAGCGTTATTTTTATCCATTTGGCGACCTTTTCGTTAATTTGGCAACAGTTAAAATGGCGCCAAATTGGCGACATTCCGCTAAATTCGTCGCCAAAATATTGCTAAGCGTTATGGAAGGAGAAATAAGTTATCCTTATAGCAGACAAATCACTATTGGCGTTCAAATACAAAAGTATTACTCAAAGTATCTTTTCTCATGAATGGAATGAGTTAGATTCACGAAAATGATGTCACCCAATTTATCGCATGATATTACATATGAAAAGTGAACATGTTTCTCAACAGTTAATATATATTTTTTAATTTATAGGATTTTTTGATAAATTTATTTGAAAAATGCGCAATATCTCGAGAACGGTGTATTCTAGCGTTCTAAAGTTTATATCAATCGTTTTCTAAGGAAAAATTACATAAGAAATGTCTATTTGCGTAACTTTATTAAAGATTTTATTTTTTGATAATTTTTTCAAAATTTCACTCGAAAATTTAGGGGGGTTCTGAAGATTCGATTACGTTTAAAAACAATAGACTTCCAGTATTCACGGATTGTGATTTTTGTACCAAATTGCATTCGAATCGCTCCATTCGTTCGTGAGATATCATCTCTACAGACTCACTGACACACACACACACACACACACACACACACACACACACACACATACTTTCATACACACAGACATCACTTCAAAAATGTTTGATTCGTGATCAGGGATGCTTGAAACGTGCTCTCCCGTGGAAAACTCGAATTCGAATTTTCGACCCTGTCACAATACTTTCCTTATACATTATGTATATAAGGAAAGTAATAATATATAGACATAACTTGAACTGAGAAAAGCAATAGATATACAGCTTGGAAGTAACTAACAGGGAATTGACAATAGAAAAGGTTTTCAAATTTGTTATACCTGGATATATCTGAAAGAATCTTCTTGTTCTTGAAATCCTCAGCAGACTGTGGGTTTTCGCTATCCTAGTAGAAGTTTGATGATAAGTAAGGTGGAAGAAAATGAGATGGTTTTCATCTAAAAACAGAAAAGTAAATGTGAAAATTACAAAGATGAACTTAACCATTATTATTTAGATATTAATATCACTAACATTTAAGCCTGTTAAAGACAGGGACACTAATACTTATAGAGTAACACTAAATATCATATCATCAATCAGTTAATTAGGACTAGTTGTTACATATAGTCAATATTGAGTGTTTACTTTCTATTACAATAACAAAAATCTGAAGTGGGCAGCACATGACTTTCTTTATGTAATACAATGAATTTACTACATTTACAGCAAAAAATAGGTTATTCTTATAGTAGATACTTATATTCTTTCCAAGATATTGAATTTTCATCAATTACTCGCTATTTTCATTGATTTAGCATCATTTTTATCCATTTGGCGAGATTTTCATTAATTTAGCAATATTTAAAAAGTCGCTAAGTTGGCGACATTCCGCCAAATTTTTCGCCAAAATCTCGCCAAGCGTTATGGACGAAAAAATAAGTTATTCTTATGGCAGATAAATGACTATTGGCCTTCAAATACAAAAGTATTACGTGCTCTCCCATCGAAAACTCGAATTCGAATTTTCGATCTCGTCACAATACTTTCCTTATACATTATGTATATAAGGAAAGTAATAATTAATGCATAGTTATTAAAATCAGAAACATCTATATCAGTAAAGTATTAGATTACTTTTAAATACTAGTGTACTTATAGTGAACATTTTGCAAAACTTTGCAGTTCCCTTTCCTTATATATAGTCTATACCTCAACTTTCATTTTAATATTTTCATATCTCAAAATCTGATGTGTGCAGCATATGACTTTCCTTACACGATGTAAGTATTTTACTTCTTTCAATGTGAAACATTGATGGACAAAATCCATGGCACAATGTTTTCAAAGTTGAAAAGTACACCAACATATCTGGATGACAATACGTAAAATTTTTTAAGACCAAATTCTCTTATATTTCACTCAAATCTAACTTGACAATTGGCAATATGGCTAACATCTGCTAAGCAATATACTCCATTATATTAAAATATGATAATTATGATTTCACCAATTTGGCGTCATTTTTGTAACTTTAGTAAGTCAATTTTGTAACTCAGTTTGGCGACATTTTCGTCAATTTCGCCCCACATTAAAAAGTCAAGGTGGGGATCGTCAAATGAGTCGCCAAAATTTTCGCTAAATGTTACATATGATCGTTAGTAAATTTACTGCCCCATCCGCGCTTTGCTAACTTTCGTCGCATACGGTTTTCGCCTAAATTCTGCTCAAGCACTTGCGAAATATTTTCGGAAAGATAAAATACAATGCTTAGATTATATTAAAACTAAATTTAATACCTAATAAGACATAGAATATATTTTTAATTTTAATCCAAAATATTTTTGGTGCTGCCATCTGTTGCCGTAATTTAATTCATACCAATTAATTTTATTTTTTAATGAACATTTTTAAATATCGGTATTAAATACAACATATCATATATAATAATGCCAAAATCACGGAAAGGTAATTTCTCATTCTATGAATTTAATAAGGAGATCTGAATGTACATCACTGAGGACAGCAGCTTTTTCTTCAAGTTTTCCTTTGTCTTCAAGTCCAAGTCCAATGACGTTTCCGTGATTGTGGCATTATAATATATGATCTGTTGTTGTATTTAATAGCGTATTAGAAGGAATAGACATTTAAAAATGTTCATTAAAAAATAAAAATAATCGGTATGAATTACATTACGACAACAGATGGCAGCACCAAAAATATTTTGAATTAAAATAAAAAAAAATCTGATGTGGGCAACACATGACTTTCCTTATATAATGTAATGAATTTACTACTTTTACAGTAAAAAAAATAGGTTTTTCTTATAGTAGATACTAATATTCTTTCCAAGGTATTGAATTTTCGGCAATTAGTGGTCATTTTCATTGATTTAGCGTCATTTTTATCCATTTGGCAAGATTTTCGTTAATTTGACAACATTTCAAAAAGTCGCCAAGTTGGCGACATTCCGCCAATTTCGTCGCCAAAATCTCGCCAAGCGTTATGGACGAAGAAATAAGTTATTGTTACAGAAGATAAATAATTATTGACGTTCAAATACAAAAGTATTACTCAAAGTATCTTTTTTCATGAATGGAACGAGCTAGATCCACGAGAATGATGTCACCCAATTTATCGCATGATATTACATCTGAAAAGTGAACGTGTTTCTCAATAGGATTTTTTTTTCTATTTTATATGACTTTTTGATAATTTTTTTGAAAAATGTGCAATATCTCGAGAACGGTTCATGTTAGCGTTCTAAAATTTATGTCAATCGTTTTCTAATGAAAAATTACATAAGAAATATCTATTTGCGCAACTTTATTAGTGGTTTTGATTTTTTGACGATTTTTTCAAATTTCTTTCGAAAATTTAGGGGGGTTCTGAATATTCGATTGCGTATAAAAACAATAGGCTTCCAGTGTTTACGGATTGTGATTTTTGTACCAAATTTGGTTCAAATCGGTCCATTCGTTCGTCAGTTATCGTCTCCACAGACCCACTGACACACGCACACACATACTTTCACACACACACACACACACAGACATCACTTCAAAAATGTTTGATTCGTGATCAGGGATGCTTAGAACGTGCTCTCCCGTCGAAAACTCGAATTCGAATGTTCGACCCCGTCACAATACTTTCCTTATACATTATGTATATAAGGAAAGTAATATATTCTACGTTTTTTTGGGTATTAAATTTAGTTTTAATATAATCTCAGCATTGCATTTTACCTATCAGAAAATATTTCCCAACTGTTTGCGTAGAATTTCGGCGAAAAGTGTGTGCCGCGAAAATTAACAAAGTGCGCATAGGGCAGAAGATTTACTGACGCTCACACTTAATGATATTTAATACTGTTCACATTTGTGTATTGTTGAGATACATTTATTTGAAAAAAGTGGAAAATCCCGAAAATGGTTCAAGCTAGAGTTTTAAAGTTTGTTACATTTTTTTAGAATAGAAAACTGCGCACAAAATGATTATTTATTTAACATTATTGAATGCACTGAATTATGACTTTTACAAAAAATCATTCGAAAATTTTGGGGTCTTCTGAACATTCGGCTATGTTTTAAATCAGTAAGGATTCAGTATTCACGGATCGTAATAATCGTACCAAATTGCGTTCGAAATTCAACAAGATCATTAAAACAAGAAAGATCAATCATGCATAAAGCATTAATTATGAAACACTTTCCAACTTCAATGTATTTTTATTTAAACATCTCTAAAATGCGATACATTTCTCGGTAATATTTTAAAAATTATCACAATACTACATTAATTTATTATATTTGAAAGCTTAAAACATCATCGAAAAAAATGAACTTCATTCAAATGACGGCATTCAAATATAAATTGCCTGGTTTAAACATCTCTAAAATGCGATACATTCCTCGGTAATATTTTTAAAATTTAATAATATGTACTGCAATAATTTATTATATTTGAAAACTTCATCGAAAACAAATTAATTTTAATCAAATGACGTCATCGAAATATAAATCGCCTCTATATAAAAGCAGCATTTCATTAATAAACACTTTTCCATTCTTTTCATTCATCATAATACTATAATAATGTATTTTATTTAGAAACTTAAAACCATGGAGGTACAAGTAATTTAACTCTATGCTTAAAACTTCATAGAAAAAATCGTCTGCTTCTCTGTGTAAAATCAATGAATGTTTCATTCTTATCATCTATATTGCAGACTCTATGAGCTAAATAATTTTGCGTTAAAGAAATGCAGCAATTCTTATACAACTCATTCTACATATCTTGGGGTTTATATTATCCATAAGGGAAAATTAGGCTTCGTTGTAGAAACAATCAAAGTCTCATGATCATTTAAACCCAAATATATTGTTTTTGCGTTGTTTCAGTATGTAGATGTACAGAATGTAAGCAAAAATAAAGCGGTTTTAGGACGGATACAACATTAAAAATATAAATTAAAAAGAACTTGAAGTGGGTCACGTGATATCTTCATATAATGGTCACGTGATCGCTTCATATAAAAGGTGTAATTATTATTTTAATTTTTATTTAAAAAATTACTGAATATATTTTGCTGAATTTTTTTCTATATATTTTACGGGATAATTTGAATATTTTATAAAACTTTCGAAGCAATTTGTAAATTTTAAATCCGCTTAAAAAATGTTTGAAAAATTAGGTCCCATGGGTTTCAATGTATTTCATTTTTTCAACCCGGGTTCAATCCAAAACTAAATGGGTGATATTATTCATTTATATTCCCATAGGTTTCATAGACCGTCTGAGCAACATACTAAAATTTCATTTTGATAAAGTCATTTTTACGGCAGTTATCGTGCTAACGGACAGACAGATAGACAGACAGACAGAGAGATAGAATAAACAAAGTCAGAAACACTTTTCAACTTTGTTGTAAAGTGTTAAAAAGTCATAAACACTTTTCAACATTGTTGTAAAGTGTTAAAAAGACTCTCATATCTGGATCTTTAAAATTGAGCGAATTATATTTAATTGAAAATTGAACATTGTGAATGGGGACGATATATCAAATTATAAATGTAAATGTGTGAAAGCCCCAGGCCGTCCGGCTCGTCCAGAGGACTTGGAGCAACAAAATGGACGACCGATAAAAAAATGTAAATGTGTGACATATCACAAAAAAGATAAAAGTGGATGATAATACATAGGAGACATTTTTGCGAATTCCGCGTTGGAGTCCTCAGACGCCAATGCCTGCAAAGGGGGAACGAACTGTTTGGGATAGGGTATGTCAAATACCTGTCTTTTTGAGAGGTTCTGCGTTTGGGATGGACGCTGTCCCACCCGTAAGAAAAAGGTTAAGTACTTTTCAATAACTAGTACTTTTTCAATAATTAAGTACTTTCAAGTACTTTTTTTATCTAAACAATTTCTATCGTCAATTTGTTTATGATTCCTATTACTTTTCCTGTAATACATGGTAATGTATAGGGAAAGTATTGGAATCATGCCGAAAATCACAACTCGAGTTTTCGACGGATCTACACGTTTCGAGACCTCTAGAATACGAAAAAACTATTTTTAGCGTGACGTCTGTGTGTGTGTCTGTCTGTCTGTGTGTCTGTCTGTCTGTCTGTGCAGATTTTGTATCCACTCTAACTAAAAAACTAATGGACCGAATATCACAAAATTTGGTAGGTAAGTTACTTGTGAGCGAGTCTGGTGCTGATTAGTTTTGGGTACGATTCAGGATAAAAGAACCCGCCTTTTTTGCGAAATGGCCCGCAAAAGCTTGTATCCACTCTAACTGAAAAACTAATGGATCGAATTTCACAAAATTCGGTAGATGAGTTACTTGTGGGTTACCCTGGTGCTGAATAGATTTTGGTACGATTCAGAAAAAAATGACCTGCCTTTTTTTGCAAAATGGCCCGCAAAAATCGTCCAAATCTAAACTAAAGAACTGGGTATACTCAAATATATCCATTAAATGCTGATTTAATACGTAATTTTTAACGACCAAAAGAATAAGACCAACCCCATTACACTAGGACTAGCCGTTCTCGAGGTATTTTAGTTTTCCGTACTTTCCCTACGCCACCTTTGAAAATAAGTTCGGTTACCGAATGAGAACGGAAATTGAATTAAAAGTGAAATAAATTTAATTAAAATAAAGAGAACGTTAATATAAGTTTGCAGGGAAAGTCATGTGCTGCTCACATCAGATTTTTTTTACTGATGAAACAGCCTTTCACATGGTACGGAAAAGTGGCATAAGTCACAATTTTCCTTTATCATAATTTAGTTGATTTTAAAGATACAGATATCTGGTTTATTTTAATGATCTTGTTGCATTAAAAGTAAAAATTTTCTGATTGACCAAATTTGTCTAAGGGGGTCATATAAAAATTTAAAAAGTGTGACTTTTTGAAAATGAATGGGAGGACTATTTTATTAGCATAATCTTATTTCCTACCTTGCTTTCAACATTTTTTCAAGTTACATTGCCCACTTATCTCCAGCAGATAAAGAATTAAAGCGCGTTTCAATCTTTTTGGGACACCCTGTTTAGATTATACTATACATGTAGAGAAAGTAAAAATTGTAAATGTGAAACTGGAGAAGCTGAGCACACTTATCGTATTATTGTTTTCCCATTATTTAACGCACACGGTCGGATTACGAAAAAGGCACAAGAAGCATATGCTTCTCTTCAAAAGATTTAAAGGGGACCCACAAATTGTGCCTCTGAATCAAATTTACAACCCCTTTTTAAATAGGATTTTGCTTGAGGAAACATTTTAGTTTTCTGAGCCCAAATGTTAATTGCCCATGTATTGTTTTCAATTTTAAATATTGTTGTTGTTACTAATCCCCCGTGGTAAAGGAGCGCCTATGCACCACGTCCACTAGACCCCTGGTCCCATGGCGAAGGGGAGAGTATATACATCTTTACTTTTTATTGAGGCTCTCCAAGGGCGGATATCTGACTTTGCCTCGACAACGCAACATCCATGCCCGCTGGCGGAATTCGAACCCTCAACCAGGCAATCCAGCGATCAGACGGAAATGCATGCCCCTAACTGCTCGACCACCGAATCGGCTCAATTTTAAATATTAAACTGTTAATGAAAATTAAAATAGAATGAAAATTAATGCTTCATTTTCAATTTTTTACCAAATTAAACTTGACCGCCATGATTAAATAAGAAAATTATATTGAATTTAGAAAAATAATGCTGTAATTTTCGCACAAGGAACCATTTAAAAAAAAAAAAACAATTACTTGACTTGAAAAATTTGGGTAATTTGATTTTTTTTAGCATTGATGAGTGTGTGGGGAATTAATTTTGAAAACTTTTCTCCGGCTATGTTTCACGAGATCAAAGTTGGGCCCCTTAAATAGGGCTGTGTTAGCTTTGGATTAATCAGGCTCTGTGGACAAATCAGGTTTTTCCCCATATCGTCTCCACTCGATAGTAACCCCATTTCGCACTATCTTGGAACTTCGAACTTGTACGTTCCAGACGTCTTAAAAGGCTTGTTTCCCGACACATTACCAAACACTGTGCGACCTTTGCGACGTTCTCCGGTGCTATAAAAACGCAGAGATGTCACAGAAAACACTGGAGAATAAATTTCACCTGTTTCCTTGTCAACGGTTTTATGGGCTTCTTTTTTTTTACACGTGATTCAACACAAGGGTTTGGTTAAGAGCCTTTTGAGTACTTGCAAATCATAACTCTTGATGAAGGGGAAAATGTAAGGTATTTCTTAAATACGAATGGAATGGGCGATATAGTTTTTTCTATTTGTCAAAATAATATACATTAAGACTTATATGAATTATATTGAATTAACAGGAGCGTGTCTCAAGTCGACTTTCTCATACCAGAATTCATTTTTAAGTAGTTTTTTACGTTTTTTTGTTTGCCAATTTTGCAAGGAAAAAAATGTGAAAAATCTGTATTGTCCTGGTCACGGCACCAAATTTGTCCGGAAGATTTTTTATATGATGATTTTCTAAAAACATTATTAAATATTTCAAAACATTCTGTATTTTTTAATGCAATAGAAAATCTGAAAATCAACTGACATTCTAATATATATCTGAATACTGCATTCTAAACTTGTAAAGTATCTAATATTTGAAAAAGTTCTAAAGTTCCCCAAACCTGTAAACATACTAGAAATAAACGGAAAGGGGACCATTTGATCAGTTATTTCTAAGTTTACAAATATGTAACTACATAAAATGAGAACACTTTAAAGCAAAGAGAAAGAACACAGAGTTTAAGTTTTCAAAAATCTAACGTTTATTAAAATTTAAACTTCATTTTAAAAGATCCATTAAAATTTACATCTCATTAACTAAACAATTCAAATTAAACATAAAAAAAAAATAAATAAATAAATTGAATGGTCCGCCGTAAAGTGGTAGTAAAAACGTTAGAATATTAAATTTAAAGTTAACAATGCTAAAATTATACAATTATTTGCCAAACTACAATTTAGAATAAAAAAAACATAAGTTAGCCAAAAGGGAAATTTAGAACATCCTAACAATAATCCAGGATTCGGAACTTAAAATATATAAGTTGAGGGGTCTTAGTCATGCCATTTTAATTTAACTTTAAATACTGTAAAAGAATAGAATTAATGAAAAGATATCACCCATAAACGGGAAGACGCCGAACGGCAGAAATAAAGTCTCGAGGAGGAAATCGATGTCAGTCATCAACAGCTTGGGTGCAGCCCCTATTTGCTCCAGAAAAGGCCAAATGGAGACATACCTCCCCTAAAGCATCGGTTCATCAAGTGAGTCCAACCATTTAAGTGGAATATGGTGTTCCAACACTTCACGAAAAGAACACTCCCGGTACTTGATTGGCACAGAAACGTGCAGCTCCTTCACATCATAGGAAAATTCTGCCGAAAGTAGCAGAGCGCCAGTGGACATCGTCCGGAACCAGAAACACAGACGGCTCCGTCATCAAAAACCGAGAAGTAAACATTTGGAGGTCCTGTCCTGTAACTCGGAAAAATTAAACGACTCAGTTCATTAAGAAAGAGCAAATCGGACCTCGGGAACTAAACAATTATTCCAAAGGAGCCGACGGTACTTTGGTAGACATCAACCACTTCGCTCGCAACGCTATTTCGAGTAAATAACTCTCTGCCATCAGGATACAACACATTCAAAGGCTCTTGAGAGTTTAGACTAAATAAACATAGTCTCCACGCCAGGAAAATAAACTGAACAAAATTGATAGGCCGGGAAATAAAAATTTTTGTTCCTCAGAACGCTTGCCGAACGGCACAGGGACAGCTTAATAGCTTTCAATCAGGTTCTAAGTTCTAATCAGGAGTGTTCTTCTTCTCTCTAAGTTCTAATTAGAATTTGCGAGATTTGTATGAAAATCCACAATATGAAATAAATAAAATGATTGTTAACAGGGGGGAAAGGGGAGAGGGATCACAAAATTGAATTCATGTTGAGAAACATAAATATTGTTAACATAATTTTTGTACATAATTGTGTTAACATAATTGTTGTTAACATGTTTTTTCTAAATACAAATATCTATATTTATTTACTTGTTATTGAAGGTTTAAACGCCGGTTCTTAGAGTCTGGATGAAGAGAAAATTTTGTTACAATATCATAATAATCCAGTGGTATATTTTGGTCTATAGCTAAAACAGCTAAAGATGAAAGTCTTTCTTGTACCATTGTACTGCGAAAATAATTTTTCAACCTCCTGAGACACGGAAAAGACCTTTCACAACTGGCTGAGCTGATTGGCACAGTCAAAAACAATTTAACTAATAATGTTATATCAGGAAACACATTTTTTAAATTCCGCTTTTTAAAATAATCCAAGCGACTTTTAAAATTGGGATGGTCTATGTTTACATTTTTCACCATTGAATAAAACAGTCGCAATTCACATAGCAATTCCTCTTTCTGGAAGTTATATACTTTGCATATGGTTGAAACTTTTTCTTTTCAGACATCTGATCCGGATAATACTGAACTAAGGGCAAACAAAACGGATATATTGTTTTTATTAAATCTTGTCTCAATTTCATTAGATACTGAATCTATAATTTTATATTGAATATTGATTCTGTGATATGATGTAACATCATCATGGGGATTTTTATCACCTTGGGGATTTTTTTACTCCTTTTCAGTTTTGGTCCAGAATAAGAATCTTTTGGTCCAGAATAAGAAAAATTTGGGGGCGCGACCACGCCCCCTATTTGCCGCCTCTGCCACTGACCCCTCAACATAAGCAGAGCCGTCTGATTGGATGTCGAACTCGGTCAGCCTGGACATTGTCCGATTGGAGGCATATTGTCTTTAGTGACGAATCCCGCTTCTCTCTCAGTGCTAATGACTGTCGCATATGTGTGTTGAAGGCCCAAACCATTCGGTTGGCCCAAAAGCTTACCGCAGGTCGTTGAGTGGCCGGCGCATATGTGTGTTGAAACCCAGACCGTCCGACCTACCAGAAAGGTGTAAGGTAACTGTTTGGACTGGCCAGAGGACTGGCCTCACTGAAGAGGACTGGCCAGCGTTCCGATTCCGCATTTGTTGTCGAGCGGCACACGGCCATCACACGTGGTGTGACAATCTGGGGTGGTGGTAGATCCACTAGGTCACCCTGATTAGATTTTGGTGCTGATTAGATTTTGGTACGGTTCGGAAAAAAATAACCTGCCTTTTTTCGCAAAATGGCCATCAAGAATTGTTAAAATCTAAACTAAAAAGCTACGTATGCTCAAATATATCCATTAAATGCTTGCTTAATACGTAATTTTTAACGAAGAAAAGAATAAGACCAACCCCATTACACTAGGACTAGCCGTTCTCGAGATATATTAGTTTCTTTCGTATTTTCTCCACGCCACCTTTGAAAATAAGTCCAGTTATCAAATGAAAACGAAAATTGAATTAAAAGTGAATTAAATTTAATTAAAATAAAGAAAACGTGGATATAAGTCTGCAGGGAAAGTCATGTGCTGTCCACATCAGAATTTTACTTTCCCTGCAATACATGGTACTGTATAGGGAAAGTATTGGAATCATGTCGAAAATCGCAACTCGAGTTTTCGACGGATTTACACGTTTCAAGACCTCTAGAATACGAATAAACCATTTCTAGCGTGACGTCTGTGTGTGTGTCTGTGCAGATTTTGTGTCCACTCTAACTAAAAAACTAATTGACCGGATTTCATAAAATTTGGCAAGTAAGTCACTTGTGGGCGAATCTGGTGCTGAGTACTTTTGGGTACGATTTGGAATAAAAGAACTCGCCTTTTTTGGCGAAATGGCCCGCAAAAGCCTGTATCCACTCTAGCTGAAAAACTAATAGACCAAATTTCACAAAATTCGGTAGATGAGTCGATTGTGGGTCACCCTGGTGCTGATTAGATTTTGGTACCATTCGGAAAAAAATAACCTGCATTTTTGTTGTAAAATGGCTCGCAAAAATCGCCAAAATCTAAAATAAAAAACTACGTATGCTCAAATATATCTAATAAATGCTTCTTTTATACGTAATTTTTAACGAAAAAAAGAATAAGACCAACCCCATTACAATGGGACTAGCCGTTCTCGAGATAATTTAGTTTTTTCGTATTTTCTCTACGCCACCTTTGAAAATAAGTCCATTAACCAAACGAGAACGAAAATTGAATTAAAAGTGAATTAAATTTAATTAAAACAAAGTGAACGTGGATATAAATCTGCAGGGAAAGTTATGTGCTGCCCACATGAGATTTTTTTTTTTTACGAGAGTAACTGGATAAATGCATAGACGGATGTTATAAACAGTAAGCAGCAGAACATTGTGTATGATATGCGTTTGAGATTTGAAATCTATAGAATTTTGAAATACAATTGTCGTGTATTCGGACCATACGCTGAGGACTGCGGGTCGGCAATTTTCTTTGATGTGGGAGCGGGTCTTATCAAATCCTACCCGCGTAAGGTTCTGATCTGCCTTTTTTTATAGTAAACTTATTTGTTCACTGCTTTGTTGCGATTTTATAGTTTTCCTCAATTTTCCTTCGATTTAGAGCTATATGTTTTTCCTCTTAAAAATTCTTTCATTTTACCTAATTATATCTCATTAACTTCAACGACTACCTTAGCGACGTTAGTCATAAATGATGTTTTTTTTACTTTTCCTGCAATACATGGTAATGTATAGGGAAAGTATTGGAATTATACCGTAAATCGCAACTCGAGTTTTCGACGGATCTACACATTTTGGGACCTCTAGAATACGAAAAACTATTTTTATCGTGACGTCTGTATGTGTGTCTGTCTGTGCAGATTTTGTATCCACTCTAACTAAAAACTAATTGACCGAATTTTATCAAATTTGGTAGGTAAGTCACTTGTGAGCAAATCTGGTGCTAATAAGTTTTGGGTATGATTCGGGATAAAAGAACTCGTTTTTTTTTGCCAAATGGCCCGCAAAAATTGCTTGTATCCACTCTAGCTGAAAAACTAATGGACCGTATTTCACAAAATTCGGTAGATGAGTCGATTGTGGGTCACCCTGGTGCTGATTAGATTTTGGTACGATTCGGAAAAAAATAACCTGCCTTTTATTGCAAAATGGTCCGCAAAAAGTGTCAAAACCTAAAATAAAAACTACGTATGCTTAAATATATCCATTAAATGCTTGTTTTACACAAAATTTTTAACGATCAAAAGAAGACCAACCCCATTACACTAGGACTAGCCTTTCTCGAGATATTTTAGTTTTTTCGTATTTTCACTACGCCACCTTTGAAAATAAGTCCAGTTATCAAATGAGAACGAAAATTGAATTAAAAGTTAATTAAATATAATTAAAATAAAGAGAACGTGGATATAAGTCTGCAGGGAAAGTCATGTGCTGCCCACATCAGATTTGTATAGGGAAAGTATTGGAATCATGCCGAAAATCACAACTCGAGTTTTCGACGGATCTACACGTTTCGAGACCTCTAGAATACGAAACAACTATTTTTTGCGTGACATCTGTGTGTGTGTGTGTCTGTCTGTGTGTGTGTGTGTGTGTAAGTAAGTCAGTTGTGTGTGGCCCTGGTGCAGTTTAGTTTTTAGTACGATTCGGCATAAAAGAACCCGCCTTTCTTTGCGAAATGGCCCGCAAAATTGCCTATATTCACTCCAGCTGAAAAACTAATGGACCGAATTTCGCAAAATTCGGTACATGAGTCACCTGTGGTTTACCCTGGTGCTGATTAGATTTTGGTACAATTCGGAAAAAATAACCTGCCTTTCTTTGCGAAATGGTCCGTAAAAATAGTCTCAATCTAAAATAGAACACTATGTACGCTCAAATATATCCATTAAATGCTTGTTTTATACGTAATTTTTAATGGTTGTGGGTTACCCTGGTGCTGATTAGATTTTGATACTATTCGGAAAAAATAACCTGCCTTTCTTTGCGAAATGCTCCGCAAAAATCGTCAAAATCTAATATAAAAAACTACGTATACTCAAATATATCCATTAAATGCTTGCTTTATACGTAATGTTTAACGATGAAAAGAATAAGATCAACCCCATTACATTAGAACTAGCCGTTCTCGAGATATTTTAGTTTTTTCGCATTTTCGTTATGCCGATTTTGACTCCATCATTATGCATGTTATTTTGTGCAATTAAACTAAATGTAATGAATTATTAATGAAATAAAGAGACAATGAATATGAGTCTGCAGAGAAAGTCATGTGCTGCCCACATCAGATTTTTTTTGTTTCTCCAATCTCTTTCTTAAACAGTACATGTAAAGAGGAAAAATATCGTGACTGGTTCTAAAAGCGTGAAGCTGGGGTTTCGATTGGTTTAAACACTTTTTCAGCATTCTTGAGTTCGCTTGAGTATGAATCAATCATCTAACAATGATATGATGTGTGCCTGAATGTGGGCATGATAACTCACGAACAAATTGAGTGAATTGTATGAAATTTAAGAATTTTTTAAATCGGAAGATGTAAAGAGGATTTTGATTATTTAGAGAGATACGGGAATATCCTCTGTTTTCTGAGCATTTTCGATCAAAAATACATCTAGGAGAATGCCCGTATATAAGATTCTTAAAATTATTTTCAGTTTCTTAAATGTTTTTTTTATTAAACAAAGCTTTTTCAAATTCATATATTTTTATCGTCTCAAACCAATTACTGCAACAGAGTAAAAAATCTGATGTGGGCAGCACATGACTTCCCCTGCAGACTTATATCCACGTTCTCTTTATTTTAATTAAATTTAATTCACTTTTAATTCACTTTTCGTTCTCATTTGATAACTGGACTTATTTTCAAAGGTGGCGTAGTGAAAATACGAAAACACTAAAATATCTCGAGAACGGCTAGTCCTAGTGTAATGGGGTTGGTCTTATTCTTTTCTTCGTTAAAATGTACGTATTAATCAAGCATTTAATGGATATATTTAAGCATACGTAGTTTTTGATTTTAGATTTTGGCGATTTTTGCGGGCCATTTTGCAAAAAAGGCAGGTTATTTTTTTCTGAATTGTACCAAAATCTAATCAGCACCAGGGTGTCCTACAAGTGACTTATCTACCGAATTTTGTGAAATTCGGTCCATTCGTTTCTCCGCTAGAATGGATACAAGCTTTTGAGGGTCATTTTGAAAAAAAAAAAAAAAGGCGGTTTTTTTTATCCCGAATCGTACCCAAAACTAATCAGCACTAGATTTTCCCACAAGTGACTTACCTACCAAATTTTATGAAATTCGGTCAATTAGTTTTTTAGTTAAAGTGGATACAAAATCTGCACAGACACACAGACGCACACACAGACGTCACGATAAAAATAGTTTTTCGTATTCTAGAGGTCTCGAAACGTATAGATCCGTCGAAAACTCGAGTTGCGATTTTCGGCATGATTCTAATACTTTCCCTATACCTTACCATGTATTGCAGGGAAAGTAAAATGGCACGGTTATAACTTTAACTACCGTTTTAAAGTTTTCATTTAAGCATATGTTTACTGAATTTCCAATATTTTGTAAAGTGATTTACAAACGGGACCAGGAGGTCTTGTTCTTTAAATTTTCCAGTGCAGATAATTTTGTATAACGAGAATAGGAATTTTTACTTATCTCTATGAAGAAATTAAATTAGTTATTTTAATGAAAGTCTTTGGAGAGCAATATCATATAGAATATTATTGAAATTTGAAATGATTTATGGCGAGCAATGGTGGGGTATATCTGCGAGGGATCAATAAAAACAGATTGAACTTCATGGAGAGGGATAAAAAAAAACTGATTCTTCTTTTGAATCCATTTAAAAGTAGCAGGAGAATAAAACTTAGCTACCCGGGTTTGTCTGACTTTCCCTTATTTTTAACTATCCCTAATTAATTTTAACATTATCGTACATCATTATTTAGGAGTTATAACAAACCATTCAAGAGATATTAGAAAGTTTACTTTTCCTCATGCAGTTTGATATATCTAAAAAAAAAATCAAATTTGGTATGCTTAATTTATTTTAAGTGGTTCCTCAGTTTTATCGTTCATTATCTCACCATATTTTAGTTTGGGTGTTTATCATCATCACTCATCGGGCCTAGTAGCACTTACAGCCTTCATCTTGCGTCGCTACCCTGGTCAACCCCATGCCGCAGTTCTTGCCTCTGACCATTTCGCCCATCCCATCAAATTCCTCTCCTGTTCTACTAGTCTCCTCCAAGTTATGGTGTTATTACACGGCAATTTTTATTGCCGAACTTCGGCAATTCCGTCCGTCAATCATACTTTAGGCCCCTCCTCTTTAACAGACTCCTTCTCTCTAATGCAGCCGATTTCATTCCGGAAAGCATTCTTTGTCTTTTTCGTATAATATGAATCTTTTACATCCCAAAGGTGTCTATAATTTGTTAAAAGTTATATTATTAATTTTCCATCTTCAGACTTCAGCAATTCCTCCCGACAATGATACTTTAGCCCCCCCTTTCTAACACGCCCCTCCTTTCTAATGTTGCCGATTTCATTTCAAGAAACATTCTTTAGTGGGTTTTTTTTCGTATAATTTGAATCTTTTATACTTCACAGATGTCTGTAATTTAGTAAAAGTTTTATTATTTTTATTCCATCTCCAGACTTCAGCAATTCCGCCTGGCAATGATACTTTAGGCCCCGCCTTTCTAGCAGGCCCTTCCTCTCTAATGCTGCCGATTTCAGGAAGCATTCTTTAGTGTGTTTTATCGTATAATTTGGATCTTTTATATCGCACAGGTGTCTGTAATTTAGTAGAAGTTCTATCATTTTTTTTCCATCTTCAGATTCTAACGCAATTGAGCTGCTTCGATGTGCTTGCATTACAGTCGTCATCGCCATCTTGAATGCAAATGAGGAGAGGAAAGGCGGAGTGGAGTGACGTCCCAATGCTATCGTCCTCTGATTGGTTCGCCGCTCAGAAATTGAGTAATTTTTATTGTCGGGTATGAACGAATTATAACCCGACACACCCAAAGGCGCGTAAGCGTCCGAGGGCGTTGCCGTGGCGTCGCCCCAAGGATGCATTCCTGCGCCCCCCACGGGGCCGCCGTATCTAGCATTGTTTTGCAGCTCCCCCCCCCACGTTTGTAGTGGCTTCAGAACTCTAGTTTAACCGTGCCCCCCCCTTGCTTTTGGGAACTCGCGTTGTTTCGACGAACCTTTTAAACTTTTTAAACTTTTTTGTAATGTTCGGTACCCCCCCTCCCTGTCTCAAGCTCAAGGCCCTGCGTCCCTCGGGGCGCCCCTCTTCTACCCCTCCTTTTATCTTGCTAGGCGCCCGCTTGGGCCCTAGTCCTTTCTCCTCCTCTGCAGACTTGGGGAAGGGCCCGACTTCGGTTGAGCCCCCCCCCCCCCAAGCACTCCTTCAGATGTAAATGCTGTCACATATGTTTCCTTTTTCGTATCTCTTTTCCTCTTCGTCCGGAGTTTAAAGGGGGGAATTCTTTCCCCTCCTGGGCACTCCGTAAAACCCCGTCCTTGAGTCCTTGAGGTATGAACGAATTGCGGCAATTCGGTGGCAATATTTCTTCCCATTGAAATGTATGGTGTTGCTGAAAAATTATTGGAAGGAATTGCTCCGTGTAATAACACCTTTAGCTTGGGTCGACCCAGAGATCTTTTTCTTTCAGGCGCTCAAGTAAGTACCACAGCAGGGATGTTATACTGTGGCATTAAGACATGTCCAGTCTATTTCCATCTACGGTTTTGTATTTCCATCTCTATTGCTTTCTGTCCAGTACTCTTGTAGAGTTCGGTGTTAGTAATAACATAGGGCCAAAACACTCCCAAAACTTTCCTCAGAAGTTGGATCTTAATTGTTGTTTATTTTGCTTGAATATGCTACCAACTACACGACTCCATGTATGATGGAGTCGTGCAGTAATTTTTTGGTCACAGATGTAGCCAAAAAATTACTATGAAAAGCAAGGATCAAGTGATTAATGAGATCATTATACATAATGGCCCTGCACTATGTATAATGACCAGAGGAGTTGGTCAAAGTAATAAATATTTGTTAATTTGTCACTTTATATGATCAGTTCGTAACAGTATGCATAATACTACATACAGTTACGAACGTGTAAATTATCCACATTGGAGTCTCTTAAAATCCAGACAGAGAAAATACCCGTATAGACAACCTTTCCTATGACCTAAATCTAGGCTTACCATATATTGAAATTCGGTAGGGGCTGCCAGATTTGGAGATTTATCGCCAATTTTGAAGGCTTTTCGAAGGTTTGATAACTACCTCGAAAGAACGAATATTCTTCGAGATATGAGAGATTTCTAACAGTTTCTACAGAGAGTATATAAAAGGAGTCATCACTCAGTTAGAGAGTAGTTGACGTGATACGAGTTATCTGTGACATGTTTTGAGTATAGAAGCTGTTGTTTTGTGAAATGAGATTCGTCATTGTTTCGAGAATATTATCTGTTTTGTGAAATGAGTGGAACATTTTAGTGCTGTTTTACTGTATATTGTTCCTATTTACGCTGTGCTTGTGAATAAATGTGTTAATTATCCAGAAATTTGAACTCAGTCTTGAATCCTGAGCTCACACTCATGATTCCAGAGAATACGTCGTGATAATACTCTCCGGGCAATTAGATATCATATCGAGTACATCGCAAGCAGTGATAAAAAGAACAAGACCAACCCTATTACTCTAGGACTAACCATTCTCGAGATATTTTAGTGTTTTCGCATTTTTGTTGCACTGCCTTTGAAAATACGCCTAGTTGCCAAATGGAAACGAAAATTGAATTAAAAGTGCAAATTCGGTGCCATTTCATATAATTATGCAATTTTTTTTGTGGAATTAAATTGTATTTAATGAATTTTTGAAGAAATAAAGAGAAAATTAATTTTAGTCTGTAGGGAAAATCATGTGCTTCCTACATTAGATTTTTAAATTAATTCTTGAAAAATTTTTCAATTTCATCTTTATGATAACAATAGAGTTTGCAATTGAAAAAAATCTGATGTGGGCAGCACATGACTTCCCTGCAGACTTATATCCACGTTCTCTTTATTTTAATTAAATTTATTTCACTTTTAATTTAATTTTCGTTCTCATTCGGTAACCGGACTTATTTTCAAAGGTGGCGTAGGAAAAATACGAAAAACTAAAATATCTCGAGAAAGGCTAGTCCTAGTGCAATGGGGTTGGTCTTATTCTTTGCTTCGCTAAAAATTACGTATAAAACAAGCATTTAATGGATATATTTCAGCATACGTAGTTTTTTTATTTTAGATTTTGTCGATTTTTGCGGGCCATTTTGCAAACAAGGGCAGGTTATTTTTTTCCGAATCGTACCAAATATAATAAGCACCAGAGTGTCCCATAAGCGACTTTTCTACCAAATTTTGTGAAATTCTGTCCATTAGATTTTCAACTAGAGTGGATACAAGCTTTTGCGGTCCATTTCGCAAAAAAAGGCGGGTTCTTTTATCCCGAATCGTACCCAAAACTAATCAGCACCTGATTCGCCCACAAGTGACTTACCTACCAAATTTTATGAAATTCGGTCAATTACTTTTTTAGTTAGAGTGGATACAAAATCTGCACAGACAGACACATACACAGACGTCACGCTAAAAATAGTTTTCTCGTATTCTAGAGGTCTCGAAACGTGTATATCCGTCGAAACTCGAGTTGCGATTTTCGGCATGATTCTAATACTTTCCCTATACATTACAATGTATTGCAGGGAAAGTAAAAATCTGATGTGGGCAGCACATGACTTTCCCTGCAGACTTATATCCACGTTCTCTTTATTTTAATTAAATTTAATTCCCTTTTAATTCACCTTTTGTTCTCATTTATTAAGTGGACTTATTTTCAACGGTGGCGTAGAGAAATTACGAAAAAGCTAAAATATCTCGAGAACGGCTAGTCCTAGTGTAATGGGGTTGGTCTTTTCTTTTTATCGTTAAAAATTACGTATAAAACAAGCATTTAATGGATATATTTGAGCATACGTATGTATTTATTTTAGATTTTGGTGATTTTTGAGGGCCATTTCTCAAAAAAAGGCAGGTTATTTTTTCCGAATTGCACCAAAATCTAATCAGCACCAAGGTAACCCACAAGTGACTCATCTACCGAATTTTATGAAATTCGGTCCATTAGTTTTTCAGTTAGAGTGGATACAAGATTTTGCAGGCCATTTCGCAAAAAAGGCGGGTTCTTTTATCCTGAATCGTACCCAAAATTAATCAGCACCAGAATCGCTCACAAGTGACCTACCTACCAAATGTTATGAAATTCGGTCCATTAGTTTTTTAGCTAGAGTGGATACAAAATCTGCACAGACAGACACACAGACACACACACAGACGTCACGCTAAAAATAGTTTTTTCGTATTCTAGAGGTCTCGAAACGTGTAGGTCCGTCGAAAAGTCGAGTTGCGATTTTCGCATGATTCCGATACTTTCCCTATACATTACAATGTATTGCAGGGAAAGTAAAAAACATTTCTTGCAGAGTATGTAGCATTCTGTATACTGCCCTGCTCCATCAAAGTAATAAATTGATGAATATTTATCATTCTGGTCGACTTCTTTGGTCACTATACATAATGCTTAGGCATTATGTACAGTGACCTATTAAAAACTTGTTCCACACCATATAGGTACTTTAAAAGATGTACGAAACTCTAATTGTACTCCATATTGCCGGAATTTTCCAGTTCTTATCTACATGTCCTACTTTTATCTTTTACCGCAATCTTCAGTTTTTGAAGAAAAAAAAAATACATTTTATCATACACTTGATCCTAAACTTTAGTCAATGGTTCATTCAGTAGGTGAGACCGACTAGGGATGAATTACATGGCACAAACTGCTGAAGGTAGAAGCTTGAAACTTTGCATACATGACCTATAAGTAATACGAAATATCCAAAATTTTTTGCAGAAATTTATAAATATTGGAGTTTGTTCTAACATTATTTCAGTTATCATTCCTGAACGGCTAGCAACATAAGATTTGTTTTTATACCAACATAGGCAGAAAGAAATATCATAATTTTTAACACTTTACAACATAGTTGAAAAGTGTTTATGACTTTGTTCATTCTGTCTGTCTGTCCGTTCGCATGATAACTGCCGTAAAAATGACTTTATCAAAATGGGATTTTAGCATGCTGTTCAGACGGTCTGTGGAACCTATAGGAATATAAATTAATAATATCACCCCAATTAGTTTTGGATTGAACCCGGGTTGAAAAAATGAAATACATTAAACCCTATGGGACCTAATTTTTCAAACATTTTTTAAGTGAATTTAAAATTTACAAATTGCTTCGAAAGTTTTAGGAAATATTCAAATTATCCCATAAAAACTATGAAAAAAATTTCAGCAAATTCGGTAGTTATTTAACTAAAAATGAAAATAATTACACCCATATTATATGAAGTGATCACGTGACACACTTCAAAATGAAATATGGCATCGATCTTGTGTCAAAATCGTGATTTTTAACGTTCTTTTTAATTTATATTTAGTGCTGTATCTCTCCTAAAACCGCTTTATTTTTTCTTTGCTTCTGTGCATGAATATTCTGAAATAACTCAATTACAATATATTTGAGTTTAAATTGTCATCAAATTTTGATTATTTCTGCAACGAAGTTTAATTTTCACTTATGGAGGTAAATACATCAAGCTGTAAGATGAGTTGTATAAGAATTGCTGAATTTCTTTAACTTAAAATTATTTAGTTCTGAAGTCTGTAATATAGCTGATATGAATGAAACATTCATTGATTTTACACAGAGAAGCAGACGATTTTATAGCAGACTTTTTCGATGAAGTTTTAAGAATAGAGTTAAATTACTTGTACCTCCATGGTTTTAAGTTTTTAAATAAAATAAATTATCGTAGTATTGTGATGAATGAAAGGTATGGAATAAAAGTGTATGAATGAAATACTTACAGCTTTTACATAGAAGACCAGGCGATATGTATTTCAATGACGTCATTTCAATAAAGTTAATTTTTTCCGATGGAGTTTTAAGTTTTCAAATATAATAAATTATTGTAGTATTGTGATAATTTTAAAAATAGGATCTCTGAATGTATCGCATTTTAGAGATGTTTAAATAAAACTGCTTTGCAGTTGGAAAGTGTTTCATAATCAATGCTTTATGAATGCTTAATAAATGCTTTCTTGTTTTTAATTAACTCTATTGGTGTACGACCAACAGTTCTTTATATATTTTAATTTATAGTTGCAGCAGACGATTTATGCATATTTTATTAATGAATTTATTTATAATTTTTATTCAATCGTGGTAACTATAGTATAACAATGCTACATTTCAAAAACCGAAATAATATGCTCACTGTTCAAATCAAACTATTGAAAAGTAATATTCTAATTTATTTATTTTTTGCTTTGTATATCTGAAAACATTGGAAATAAGGGAACGTGAAATAAATTGTTGGAGATGAAATAAATTGTTTGATATGCCGTAGTTTCTATGTTAGATCTTCTACAGGGTCTTTCAGAAAGGACTTCCTAACTTTGAAATGATATAACTGCGAAACAGTTATAGACAGAAAGATGAAACAAGTGCTATGTTGTATAGACAGGTCTGGAATTTTAAATACATCGGTTTGCAAAATTAGTTACAAGATTAGCTAACAGAGGGCGCTGCAATGTCTTTTAAATAGTGGATGAGATTGTTCTTCGTAAACAGGCGTCAAACTCAAATCACATTACAATGGATTTGATTTGGCCACCGTGTGTAGCAGTAACATGATGCAATCGATGGACGGAGTTTGAAGCTACATTCTGCTATGTCTCTACTAAAACGGATGTACATGCCTCACAGATGAACTGTTCAAGCTGTTCCAACGTTGAGGATTCTTACTGTAAACAGTGTCCTTCAAATGGCCCCAAAGAAAGCAGTCGCATGGATTGAGATCCGGGGAGTATGGAGACTGAGCGTCCTGTACTTCTGAGCACTGTTTAAGGCTCACTGTGCTTGCAGCGCCATCGGTTGGCCAATCTTGTAACTAATTTTGCAAAACGGTGTATTTAAAATTCCAGACCTATCTATCCAACATACCACTTGTTTCATCTTTCTGTCTATCGTTTCGGAGTTATGTCATTTCAAAGTTAGGGAGTCCTTTCTGAAAGACCCTGTATAAAATGTACTGTATTTTTATTTCCTCATACTATGTAATGTTCATATAGTATAGAGAAAGTACTGTTTTCACGAATATTTAGGAATTTGAGATTTTGATGCCGATATATGTCTTAGGACCATCTGAACTCGTTTTGACTATTTTTGGAGTGATATCCGTCTGTGGTCGATTTCTTGTGTACTCCATAGCGGCCACAAATATTAATGGATTTTCACGAAACTTTATGTACGACTTTGTTATCAAAAAATCTTATGTGGGCAGCACATGACTTTCCCTGCAGACACACGTTCTCTTTATTTTAATTAAATTTAATTCACTTTTAATTCAATTTTCTTTCTCATTTGGTATCTGGACATATTTTCGAAGGTGGAGTAGAGAAAATACGAAAAAAGTAAAATATCTCGAGAACGGCTAGTCTTAGTGTAATGGGGTTAGTCTTATTCTTTTCTTCGTTAAAAATTACGTATAAAACAAGCATTTAATGGATATATTTGAGCATACGTAGTTTTTTGATTTAGATTTTGACGATTTTTGCGGGCCATTTTGCAAAATAAGGCAGGTTGTTCTTTTCCGAATCATACCAAAATCTAATCAGCTCCAGAGTATTCTACAAGTAACTTATCTACCAAATTTTGTGAAATTTGGTCAATTAGTGATTTAGCTAGAGTGGATAAATGACATTTTTACGGACCATTCCGCAAAAAAAGGCGGGTTCTGTTTTTACGAATCCTACCAAAAACTAATCAGCACCAGGGTCTCACCCAAGTGACTTACCTACTAAATTTTATGAAATTCGGTCCACTAGTTCTTGAGTTAGAGTGGATGCAACATCTGCACAGACAGACACATACAGAGACGTCACATTAAAAATAGTTTTTCGTATTCTAGAGGTCTCGAAACGTGTAGATCCGTCGAAAACTCGAGTTGCGATTTTCGGCATGATTCCAATACTTTCCCTTTACATTACCATGTATTGCAGGGAAAGTAACAATATAGAACTGGATAGAATTTTTTTAAAATTAGAGCAAAATTTCGAGATTAATTCGAAATTTTATATTTTTTTACAATGGCAGCATAGGGCAAAATTTGACTTAATCACGGATAACATTGCTTATTTATGGTTCAATGATCACGAAACTTAATAGTTTCAATCATTGTTGTAAAAAATACCCGCGATACAATTTTTACTTTTCCTACAATACATGGTAATGTATAGGGAAAGTATTGGAATCATGCCGAAAATCGCAACTCGAGTTTTCGACGGATCTACACGTTTTGGGACCTCTAGAATACGAAATTACTATTTTTAGCGTGACGTCTGTTTGTGTGTCTGTCTGTGCAATGTATGTGTCCACTATAGCTCAAAAACTAATGGATCGAATTTGATAAAATTTGGCGGGTAAGTCACTTGTTTGCGACCCTGGTTAGTTTATGGTACGATTATTTGGTACGTTTTTTGGCTGATTAGTTTTTGGTACGATTCGGAAAAAAGAATCCGTCTTTTTTTGCTAAATGGCCCGCAAAAATCTCATGTTTCCACTGTACATGAAATACTGACTAACCAAATTTCACACAATTTGGTAGATAAGTTACTTGTGGGATACTTTGGTGCTGATTAGAGTTTGGTATGATTCGGAAAAGAGTATCCTGCCCTTTTTTAATAAATGGCCAGCAAAAATCGCCAAAATCTAAAAAAAAAAGACTACGTATGTTCAAATGTATCCCTTAAATGCTTGTTTTATACATAATTTTTGAGGAGTAAAAGAATAAGAACAACTATATTACTCTAGGATTAAACATTCTCGAGATATTTGAGATTATTCGCATTTTTGTTATGCCGCCTTTGAAAAAATGTCCAATAACCAAATAAAAACAGAAATTGAATTAAAAATGCAAATTTAGTGTTATTTTGCGCAATTTAATGAAATTATTATTAATTATTAAAGAAATGAAATTATTAATAATTATTAAAGAAATATAAAAACAATGAATTTGAGTCAGCAGGGGAAGTCATGTGCTGCCCACATCAGACTTTTACTTCCCTGCAATACACGGTAATGTATAGGGAAAGTATTGGAATCCTGTCGAAAACTGCTACTCGAGTTTTCGGGGAATGTATACGTTTCGGGACCTCTAGAACACGAAAACTTTATATTTAGCGTGACGTCTATGTGTCTGTTTGTTCGTCTGTTTGTGCAGATATTGAAAAATCTGTGCAGATATTGCAGTACTCTAATTGAAAAACTAATTGACTGAATGCCGTAAAATTTGGTAGGTAAGTTCTTTGTAGATGATTCTGGAGCTGATTAGATTTTGGTACGATTCGGGATAAAAAAAAAACCGCGTTTTTGCGAAATGGTCGCAAAAACTGCCTGTTAAAACTCTAGCTAAAACAATAATAGACCAAATTTCACAGATAAATCCCTTGTAAGCTAACCTGGTGCTGATATGATTTTCTACGATTCGAAAAAAAAGAACACCCCTATTTTGCGTAAATGGCCCGCAAAAATCGTTAAATCTAAAAATAAAAGACTACGTATGCTCAAATATATCAATTATATGCTTATTTTATACGTAATTTTTGACGACAAAAAGATTAAGACCAGTCCCATTACTCTAGACTTAGCCGTTCTCGAGATAGTTTAGTTTGTTCGCATTTTCGTTGCGCCACCTTTTGAAAATAAGCCCAGTTACCAAATGAAAACAAGAATTGAATTAAAAGTGAAAATTCAGTGTAATTTAAAATAATTATGGCTGTTATTTTGTGCCATTAAACTGAATATAATAAATTATTGAAGAAATAAAGAGAACGTGAATATACGTCTGCAGGGAAAGTCATGTGCTGCCCACATCAGATTTCTTTTTGTTTGTGACGTCATTGGAGAGCCGTCATCGACTCCCTTGGAGGGCAAGGAGGGGGGTACATCGTTAAGTATGGTATCAATCGAAAGCTTTTTTCAAGCCCTTTAAAGTAAAGGGTAACACGATATAATGGTAATCATCATATAATTGTCATATTTAAAAGCTATTTCGCCCTAACGAAGCGTGGGTGGAAATGGCCATGCAGTTTAAAGCCATCCACAAAAACGATCTCTTGCAGCGGAAGGTCACGAGTTAGTCTGAAACCCAGGCAAAATTTATCGCGTGAAGAAGACCTAAAACAATGTACAAAAATCGAATTTATATTAATCGACATTTGCGTTTTTTTACCTACGCATAAACTATTTTGAAATGTATAAAATATATGTAGGATATATTTCAAACAAATGGAACTATTTAAATAAACAAATTTGGTACTATTATTTCATTTCATAAATGCCAGATGCCAGATTTTCAAGGAGATTTTACTTTCCCTGCAATACATGGTAATGTATAGGGAAAAAATTGGAATCATGCCGAAAATCGGAACTCGAGTTTTCGACGGATTTACACGTTTCGAGACCTCTGGAATACGAAAAAACTATTTTCAGTGTGTGTCTGTGTGTCTGTCTGTCTGTGCAGATGTTGTATCCACTCTAACTCAAACTAATGGACCGAATTTCATAAAATTTGGTAAGTCACTTATGGGCGACTCTGGTGCTGATTAGTTTTAGGTACGATTCGGGTTAAAAAGACCCGCCTTGTTTGCGAAATGGCCCGCAAAAGCTTTTATCCACTCTAGCTGAAAATCTAATGGACCGAATTTCACAACATTCGGAAGATAAGTCACTTGTGGGACGCCCTGCTGCTGATTAGATTTTGGTACGATTAAGAACTCATTAAATTGAGTTTAATTCCACAAAATAACACTAAGTTTGCATTTTTAATTCAATTTCTGCTTTTATTTGGTGATTGGACATTTTCCCAAAGGTGGCATAAAAAATGCGAAAAATCTCAAATATCTCGAGAACGGTTAGTTCTAGAGTAATAGGGTTGTTCTTATTCTTTTCCTCGTCAAAAATTACGTATAAAACAAGCATTTAATTGATACATTTGAACATACGTAGTCTTTTTTCAAATATTTGCGATTTTTGCGGGCCATTTCGTAAAAAAAGGCGGGTTATTCTTTTCGAATTGTATTAAAAACTAATCAGCGCCAGGGTCACACCCGAGAGTCTTATCTACCAAATTTTATAAAATTCAGTCCATTAGTTTTCGAGTTTGAGTGGATACATACATTGCACAGACACACAAACAGACAGACACACGGACATACACACAGACGTCACGCTAAAAATAGCTTTTAGTATTCTAGATGTCTTGAAACGTGTAGATCCGTCAAAAACTCGAATTGCGATTTTTGACATGATTCCAATACTTTCCCTACACATTACCATGTATTGCAGGGAAAGTAAAAAGTAGCTGCATGCGATGTGAACTAGTCGGAGCACGTACATGTGCACCCGAAGGAGTGATAAGAGTGAAGGAGTGATAAGAGACATTCTGTCACTTTAGGAATTGAATAGATCAGAATTTCTGAAAATGTTGTTTCACTCATGGAGGTAAAAAAATCTGATGTGGGCAGCACATGACTTTCCCTGCAGACATATTTATATCCATGTTTTCTTTATTTTAATTAAATTTAATTCACTTTTAATATTCAATTTTCGTTCTTATTTGATAACTGGACTTCTTTTCAAAGGTGGCGTAGAGAAAATACGAAAAAACTAAAGTATCTCGAGAACGGCTTGCCCTAGTGTAATGGGGTTGGTCTTATTCTTTTCTTCGTTAAACATTACGTATTAAACAAGCATTTAAGGGATATATTTGAGCATTCGTACTTTTTATTTCATATTTTGGTGATTTTTGCGGGCCATTTTGCAAAAAAAGGCAGGTTATTTTTTTTCCGAATTGTACCCAAAACTAATAAGCACCAGATTCGCCCACAAGTGACTTACCTACCAAATTTTATGAAATTCGGTCCATTAGTTTTTTAGTTAGAGTGGATACAAAATCTGCACAGACAGACAGACCCACACACAGACGTCACGCTAAAAATAGTTTTTTTCGTATTCTAGAGGTCTCGAAACGTGTAGATCCGTCGAAAACTCGAGTTGCGATTTTCGACATGATTCCAATACTTTCCCTATACATTACCATTTATTGCAGGGAAAGTAATAAAGCAGTTAAACTTCATATTAAGAAAACATCAATATCGTTTGAGACAATTTTGGAGGCAATGGGATAAGATAAGCATTCCTGCATTGTATGCATTTCTACGGCAAAAGGCCTAAAATATATATTTAAACTTTCGAATAATAAATTATAAAACAAATAATAAATAAATTACAAAAATCAACTAAATTATTAGCGCAATGCAAAGTAGAACTGAAACTATAAGAAATATTCCTATCTATTCAAAATTATTTTCCTTTTCAATTTGTTTTATTTCTCTATATTCTGTACTGTATCGTTCGAGAATGAAAAAATCTGATGTGGGCAGCACATGACTTACCCTGCAGACTTATATCCACGTTCTCTTTATTTTAATTAAATTTATTTCATTTTTAATTCAATTTTCGTTCTCATTCGGTAACCAAACTTATTTTCAAAGGTGGCGTAGAGAAAATACGAAAAACTAAAATATCTCGAGAGCGTCTAGGCCTAGTGTAATGGAGTTGATCTTATTCTTTTCTTCGTCAAAAATAACGTATTAAACAAGCATTTAATGGATATATTTGAACATACGTAGTTCTTTAGTTTAGATTTTGACGATTTTTGCGGGCCATTTTGCAGAAAAAGGCAGGTTATTTTTTTCCGAATCGTACCAAAATCTAATCAGCACCAGGGTGACCCACAAGTGACTCATCTACCGAATTTTGTGAAATTCGGTCCATTGGTTTTTCAGTTAGAGTGGATACAAGCTTTTGCGGGCCATTTCGCAAAAAAAAAAGGCGGGTTCTGTTATCTCGAATCGTACCCAAAACTAATCAGCACCAGCCCCGCCCACAAGTGACTTACCTACAAAATTTTGTGAAATTCGGTCAATTACTTTTTTAGTTAGAGTGGATACAAAATCTGCACAGACAGACAGACAGACACACAGACAGACAGACACACAGACACACACACAGACGTCACGCTAAAAATGGTTTTTTCGTATTCTAGAGGTCTTGAAACGTGTAGATCCGTCGAAAACTCGAGTTGCGATTTTCGACATGATTCCAATACTTTCCCTATACATTACCATGTATTGCAGGGAAAGTAAAAATCTGATGTGGGCAGCACATGACTTTCCCAGACTTATATTCACGTTCTCTTTATTTTAATGGGGCTGGTCTTATTCTTTTCTTCGTTAAAATTTACGTATAAAGCAAGCATTTAACGGATGTATTTTAGCATGCGTAGTTTTTTATTTTAGATTTTGACGATTTTGTGCGGGTCATTTTGCAAAAAAAGGCTGGTTAGTTTTTTCCGAATCGTACCAAAATCTAATCAGCACCAAGGTGACCCACAAGCGACTTATCTACCGAATTTTTTGAAATTTGGTCCATTAGTTTTTCAGCTAGAGTGGATACAGGCTTTTGCGGGCCATTTCGCAGAAAAAAAGGCGGGCTTTTTTCATCCCGAATCGTACTCAAAACTAATCAGCACCAGATTCGCCCACAAGTGACTTACCTACCAAATTTTATGAAGTTCGGTCAATTTATTTTTTAGTTAGAGTGGATACAAATCTGCACAGACAGACAGACACACACACAGACGTCATGCTAAAAATGGTTTTATCGTATTCTAGAAGTTTTCAAAACGTGTAGATTCGTCGAAAACTCGAGTTGCGATTTTCGGTATGATTCCAATACCTTCCCTATACATTACCATGTATTCCAGGGACAGTAAAAAATACTAGTTAATTATACTCATAATTAAGGAACCCATAATTTAACAAGAAAAACAAGAAAGATCAATCATGCATAAGCATTGATTATGAAACACTTTCCAACTGAAATGTAATTTCATTTAAAAATTTCTAAAATGTGATTCATTCAGTGGTAATATCTTTTACATTATCACAGTACTACAGTAATTTATTATACTTAAATATTTAAAACTGTATCGAAATATAAATCATCTGATTCTTTATGCAAAATCAATGAATATTTCATTCATATAACTTGTATTCCAGACTCCAGAGCTAAATAATTTTGTGTGAAAAAAATTCAGCAATGTAATTCATCTTACAATCGCTTGAGATATTTGCATTCTGCATATGTTAAAATTAGGCTTCCTTGAAGAAATAATAAAAGTTTAGGGATCATTTAAAATCACAACTATTGTAATTGCATAGGCACGGAATTTAGATACACAGATAATACACAGATAATATATATGTGTATGTGTATGTACTCAAAGTATTGGAATCGTGCCGAAGATCGGAACTCGAATTTTCAAAGTATCTACACGTTTTGGGACTTCTAGAACACGAAAAAACTACTTTTAGGAAGACGTCTGTGTGTGTAAGGGTGTATCTGTGTATGTTTCTGTGTGTCTGTGTGGATATTACATCCACTCTAATTGAAAAACTAATGGACCGAATTTCATACAATTTGGTAGGTATGTTTTTTGTGGGAAATCCTGATGTTCATTAGATTATAGTACGATTCGTAATAAAAGAATCTGCCTTCTTTGCGAAATGGCCGCAGAAATTGCCTTTATCCACTCTAGCTAAAAACTAATGAACCAAATTTAACAAAATTTGGAGTATAATATTTCAATAACCTACAAGTGATTTATATACCAAATTTAACAAAATTTTGTATATAAATCATTTGTAGGTTATTCTACTACGATTCGGGAAAAAGGAACGGGCTATTTTTGCGAAATGGCCAGCAAAAATCGTTATATATAAAAATAAAAGACTACGTGTGCTCCATTATATCAATTAAATTCCTATTTTATATGTGATTTTTGACAACAAAAAGAATAAGACTAACCCCATTACTCTAGGACTAGCCGTTCTTGAGATATTCTAGTTTTTTCGCGTTTTCGCTACGCCACCTTTGACAATAAGTCCAACTATCAAATGAGAACCAAATTTAAGTTTAACGTGTAAATTCAATGTCATTTAAAATACTTATGTTGTGCAGATAAACTCAAATTATCATTGAATAAATAAAGAGAACGAATATGAGTCTGCAGAGAAAGACATGTGCTGTCCACATCAGAATTTTTAACAATATTACACCAATGATTTATAGAAGTGAACGGGGATTATTTTCAGGCCATTTCGAAAAAAATGTATGATCTATATTTAAAGATCCATCAAATTTTTGTCGAATAAAATGTTCAACAAATTTAAGCTGTGTACCAAATTTTAACTCTCTAGGACGTAGGAAAGTGCATTTAAAATGCCATCAATTAAATATATCATGAAGAGTTATATAAAATTTAAAAAAAATGAAAAATTGTTATCTACCAAATTTATTTTAAAATATGAAGCCACTCCCATATGCTAAACGTTTAAACAAATGGAGAGATATTTATTATATAATATCTCTCTCTTTTCTTTCTGGAAGATATCCCAAAGTCAGAATTTAATTGAATTTGTTTTTTTCCCTATATTAAATAATTTTTTTAATTAAAAAACTACTTAACATATTTTACTGAATTTTTTTTTATATATTCTATGGGATAATGTGAATATTTCCTAAAAATTTCGAAGCAATTCGTGAATTTTAAATTTACTTAAAAAATGTTTGAAAAATTAGGTCCCATAGGGTTCAATGTATTTCATTTTTTCAACCCGGGTTCAATAAAAAACTAATTGGGTGATATTATTTATTTATATTCCCATAGGTCCTACAGACCGTCTGAACAACATACTAAAATTTCATTTTGATAAACTCATTTTTACGGCAGTTATCGTGCTAACGGACAGACAGACAGACAGACAGAATGAACAAAGTCATAAACACTTTTCAACTTTGTTGTAAAGTGTTAAAAATAATCATAAATACATATGCTAAATACTACATCTTTCTGTTGTACCAACCGACAATAACGGCTACTTTACTAACACTACTGACACCTAGATATAATTCTTAAAGCATTATGGCATTTTCGAGGGTTCCATAGGAGCTTTATCGTCCTCTTTCTAACTCCATGGTCTGACTGTAGACATCATATACATTATTTTTTAACACTTTACAACAAAGTTGAAAAGCGTTTATGACTTTGTTCATTCTGTCTGTCTGTCTGTCCGTTAGCAGGATAACTGCCGTAAAAATGACTTAATCAAAATGAAATTTTAGTATGTTGTTCAGACGGTCTGTAGGACCTATGGGAATATAAATGAATAATATCACCCAATTAGTTTTGGATTGAACCCGGGTTGAAAAAATGAAATACATTGAACCCTATGGGACCTAATTTTTCAAACATTTTTTAAGTGGATTTAAAATTCACAAATTGCTTCGAAAATTTTAGGTAATAGTCAAATTGTTCCATAAAATATATGAAAAAAATTCAGCGAAATATATTCAGTAGTTTTTTAAATAAAAATTAAAATAATAATTACACATCTTATATGAAACGTTCACGTGACCATGATATGAAACGATCACATGACCCTCTTCAAATGATATATGGCATCCATCTTGTTTCAAAATCGTGATTTTTTAAAGTTCTTTTTAATTCATATTGAGTGTTGTATCCGTCCTAAAACTACTTTATTTTTGCTTAAATTCTGTGCATCTACATACTAAAACAACACAATAACAATATATTTGAGTTTAAATTCTCATTCAAATTTGATTATTTCTACAACTAAGCCTATTTTTCACCTATGTAAAATGTAAACATTAAAATATGTAGAATGAGTTGTATTAGAATTACTGCATTTCTTTAACACAAAATAATTCAGTCCATGGAGTCTGCATAGCTGATATGAATGAAATATTCATTGATTTTATAAACAGAAGGACGATTTTTTTCGATGAAGTTTTAAGCATAGAGTTTATGAATTGTAGCTCCATGGTCTTAATTTTTAAATAAAATAAATTATTATAGTATTGTGATGAATGAAATGGAGAAAGTTATGAATGAAATCCTGCTTTTATAGAGAGATCCAGGCGTGTTATTTTTTCTATGATGTCATTTGAATTTATTTCTGTTGTTTTCGATGAAGTTTTCAAATATAATAAATTATCGTAGTATTATGATAGTTTTAAAAATATTACCGTGGAATGTATTGCATTTTAGAGATATTTAAACCAGGCAATTTATATTTCAATGCCGTCATTTGAATGAAGTTCATTTTTTTCAATGAAGGTTTAAGTTTTCAAATATAATAAATCAATGTAGTATTTTGATAAGTTTTAAAATATTACCGAGGAATGTATTGCATTTTCGACTTTTTTAAATAAAATTGTATTGAAGTTGGAAATTGTTTCATAATCAATGCTTTAAGCATGATTGATCTTTCTTGTTTATCCTTTGAAAAATTTATTATAGACTATTGTGCGCATTTCTTTCATTCCCTAAGAATAAAATGCTCGGAATACCTATAATAGGAAATACGACAGTCTCGACAATCATAAAGCATATTCGCTAGTGTTCCATATAGTTTCTCGACCAGCTGATTTGATATACTTATTAGTTTAGATTTCTATGTGTATTCCTTATTTTCTTTCCTAAGAATGCAAGTACTTAAGAGTAATCATAGTAGCGAACTTATTGTTGCGACATATCTCACGGAATTGTGGGCGCAGTGTTTCTTTCAGGCACACATCCAGGGGAGGGCGTGACAAACCCTAAGGAAGTGATTATTTGCCCCCCCCCCCGAGATGCTTTGTGTTAATCTAGTTTAAATTTATATGCAACATGTAGATATATGTATATAAGGCAAATAGAAAACTTGCTTACTAAGGTTTCATTATAACTCCCTGGCCAAAAAGTCCTGAAAGAAACATTGGGTGGGTGTACTCTCCGGTTACAAGAATGAATCCAAATTTCTGGATAACTAACACGTTTATTTACAAGCACGCCGTAGACAGGAACAATATACAGCAAATAGCTGGATACCTGTCTCACAAGATGGCTAAATAACTGTCTGGCACAGCAGTGAATCAGCAATTAAATGCTCCACTTATTTCACAAAACGGACAATACTATCATCAAAACATTGACGTGTCTCACAATTTAATGTAGCTCAACATTTAACAAAGTGTCTCACAACTTAATGTAGCTAAAAGTAAAAACTTGTGTGTCTGACGTCTGTACGTCTGAAAGTAAAAATTTGACGTGGGCAGCACATGACTTTCCCTGCAGACTTATATTAACGTTCTCTTTATATTAATTAAATTTATTTCACTTTTATTCAATTTTCGTTCTCATTCGGTAACCTGGCATATTTTCAAAGGTAGCGTAGAGAAAGTACGAAAAACTAAAATATCTCGAGAACGGCTAGACCTAGTGTAATGGGGTTGGTCTTATTCTTTTCGTCCTTTAAAATTACGTATTAAACGGACATTTAATGGATATATCTGAGTATACCTAGTTCTTTAGTTTAGATTTTGACGATTTTTGCGGGCCATTTTGCAAAAAAAGACAGGTTATTTTTTTCCGAATCGTACAAAAGCTAATCAGCACAAGGGTTACCCACAAGTAACTTATCCACCAAATTTTGTGAAATTCGGTCCATTAGTTTTTCAGTTAGAGTGGATAAAAAATCTGCACAGACAGACAGACAGACACACGCTAAAAATGGTTTTTTCGTATTCTAGAGATCTTGAAACGTGTAGATCCGTCGAAAACTCGAGTTGTGATTTTCGGCATGGTTCCAATACTTTCCCTATACATTACCATGTATTGCAGGGAAAGTAAAAATCTGATGTGGGCAGCACATGACTTTCCCTGCAGACTTATATTCACGTTCTCTTTATTTAATTAAATTTATTTCACTTTGAATTCAATTTTCGTTCTCATTCGGTAACCGGACTTATTTTCAAAGGTGACGTAGAGAAAATACGAAAAACTAAAATATCTAGAGAACGGCTGGTCCTAGTGTAATGGGGTTGGTCTTATTCTTTTCGTCGTTATAAATTACGTATTAAACGATCATTTAATGGACATATTTGAGTTTACCTAGTTCTTTAATTTAGATTTTGACGATATTTGCGGGCCATTTTGCAAAAAAAAGCAGGTTATGTTTTTCCGAATCATACCAAAATCTAATCAGCACCAGGGTAACCCACAAGTGACTTATCTGCCGAATTTTGTAAAATTCGGTCCATTAGTTCTTCAGTTAGGGTGGATACAATCTTTCGCGGGCCATTTTGCAAAAAAAGGCGAGTTCTTTTATCCCGAATCGTACCCAAAACTAATCAGCACCAAATTCGCCCACAAGTGACTTACCTACCAAATTTTATACAATTCGGTTAATTACGTTTTTAGTTAGAGTGGATACAAAATCTGCACAGACAGACAGACAGACACACAGACGTCACGCTAAAAATGGTTTTTTCGTATTCTAGAGGTCTCGAAACGTGTAGATCCGTCGAAAACTCGAGTTGCGATTTTTGCCATGATTCCAATACTTTCCCTATACATTACCATGTATTGCAGGGAAAGTAAAAATCTGATGTGGGCAGCACATGACTTTCCCTGCAGACTTATATTCACGTTCTATTTATTTAAATTAAATTTAATTAATTTTTAATTCAATTTTCGTTCTCATTTGAAAACTGGACTTATTTTCAAAAATGGTGTAGGAAAAATACGAAAAACAAAAATATCTCGAGAACGGCTAGTCCTAGTGTAATGGGGTTGGCCTTATTCTTTTCTTCGCTAAAAATTACGTATGAAACAAGCATTTAATGGCTATATTTGAGCATACGTAGTTCTTAAGTTTAGATTTTGATGATTTTTGCGGGCCATTTTGCAAAAAAAGCAGGTTATTTTTTTTCGAATTATACCAAAATCTAATCAGCACCAGGGTGGCTTACAAGCGACTTATCTACCAAATGTTGTGAAATTTGGTCCATTAGTTTTTCAGTTAGAGTGGATACAAGCTTTTGCGGGCTTCGCAAAAAAAGGCGGGTTCTTTTAAGCCGAATCATACCCAAAACTAATCAGCACCAGATTCGTGCACAAGTGACTTACCTACCAAATTTTATGAAATTCGGTCAATTAGTTTTTTAGTTAGAGTGGATACAAAATCTGCACAGATAGACAGACAGACAGACAGACACACAGACACACACACAGACGTCACGCTAAAATTAATTTTTTCGTATTCTAGAGGTCTCGAAACGTGTAGCTCCGTCGAAAACTCGAGTTGCGATTTTCGACATGATTCCAATACTTTCCCTATACATTACCATGTATTGCAGGGAAAGTAAAAAGCGTGTGTTTGTGTATGAGTCTGTCTGTCTGTACAATGTATGTATCCACTCTAACACAAAAACTGATGAACCGAATTTCATAAAATTCGGTAGGTGTGCCACTTGGGTTTGACCCTGGTGCTGATTAGTTTTTAGTACGATTCGGGATAAAATAACCCGCCTTTTTTTTGCGAAATGGCCGGCAAAAATTGCCTGTATACACTCTAGCTAAAAAACTAATATACTGAATTTCACAAAATTTGGTAGATGAGTCGCTTGTGGGTTACTCTGGTGCTGATTAGATTTTGGTACGATTCGGAAAAAATAGCCTGTCTTTTTTTACAAAATAGCCCGCAAAAATCGTCAAAAATCTAAAAATAAAAAGCTACATATGCTCAAATATATCCGTTAAATGCTTATTTTATACGTAATTTTTAACAAAGAAAAGAGTAAGACCAACCCCCATTACACTAGGACTGGTCGTTCTCGAGATATTTTAGTTTTTTCGTATTTTCTCTACGCCACCTTTGAAAATAAGTCCAGTTATCAAATGGAAATGAAAATTGAATTAAAAGTGAATTAAAATAAAGAGAACGTGGATATAAGTCTGGAGGGAAAGTCATGTGCTGCCCACATCAGAATTTTTGTATTAATGTGCCACTTATAAATTACGACTGTGCTTATAAAATTCGTACGCACGCATTAAATATTTTGGAATGTAGAGTACCTAATACTGTACTATAAGTTATGAATATTTTTCAAGGAACTACTAAAGTACTAAAGTGTTTTATTAATTTCATCAATCTTATGCAACAAATAATAATTTTTATCCTTTGTTTTCATTCTACATGTTAAATTGCTATTAAAGCGCATTAAAACGTTTGTGTTTTTCTAGATTTTTGACTCTATTAGGATATTTTACATTGATTATAAATTTCAATTAGCGCGACTTCGTGCAGCGCGGCGTTTCTGTACAACCAATTAATCGCGCTAATCGGAGGATTGCTGTATGTAAAGAAACAATTAAATTAATTTATGAATTATATAAACGTCAATGAACAGAAATATACGTATAAAAATATTTAGTCTATTACAGTAAATATACCTCAGCCGAGCGGACTCGAATGCCGTTTGAGAGGCCTGCCGGACTATCGGACGTGTCACACCATTGGATACCGGATTAACGAAAGTCAACTGCACTAAGCTTTAGGTTTAAATTATATTAGTGATTGCAGAGCGGACGTACTATGTACTGTTGCGAAATGAATTTAGAAAATTTTTAGAGGTCTTTATTTGTTCTTTCACGAAACGTGAAAGAACAATTTCACTTTGTTGCCATTGTGAGGGTGAAATAACTCATTTTAATTAATCTAAAATACAAAGAAAACTGGACAAACTTCATTCAGCAGACAAATGCGCTTTCCAGAATTCCATTTCGTTAGGCATTAAAACAACTGCGCATGCTCAGAGCAATTTCTTATTCCGTGCCATTTCGCAATCTTTCACGCTGAGGAAAACTAAAAACAGAACATTTCCTAAAGAAATATGCGTGTAACATGACAGTATTTTATCTAATCTGCCCAGGCAGAGAAAGTATGATGTGTGTGGAGGCTGCATGATCTAAGTTCTGCGATATTTGCGTTATCTTAATATAATAAAAAAGTAGATATGGCAGCTCAAAGATGGCGCTAAGAAAGCAGATAACGGTCTGGATTGATCTTTTTGGGGTGCTTGCAGGTAGCAAGTGAGTAATGTGGAGGAAAAAGTGCAATTGCGAAACAAAATTAGGTTAGGCTGTCTATTTTATTATTTTTTGTTTCATCAGTAGATATCATTTACAATGCGAAGAATTCTCAAACACTGGAAAATCAAATATGAAGGAGGAGATAAATTTTTGATAAATTTTTGTAGAGGAGGACACATTTTACAAACTATAGTGTTACTCTTTGTCTAAATTATTTCATTGACGAAAATTATCCACATTATCACGCGATATTATAATTTTCATAATTTGTTCAGTAAACTTCTATTTAAAAACCAGTTGAAATGACTTTTCAGAACATTTGGCGCATCTGTGATTTTTCTTTTTACTTTCCTTATATACATAATGTATAAGGAAAGTATTGTGACAGGGTCGAAAATTCGAATTCGAGTTTTCGACGGGGGAGCACGTTTCAGGCATACCTGATCACGAATCAAATATTTTGGATGAGATGTGTGTGTGTGTGTATGTGTCAGTGAGTCTCGAGACGATATCTCACGAACGAATGGAGCGATTCGAATGAAATTTGGTACAAAAATCAATTACAATCCGTGAATGCTGGAAGCATATTGTTTTTAAACGCAATCGAATGTTCAGAACCCCCCTAAATTTGCGAGTGAAATTTTGAAAAATCATCAAAAAATCAAAACCTTTATAAAAGTTACGCAAATAGACATTTCCAATGTAATATTTCCTTAGAAAACGATTGACAAACTTTAGAATGCTCTAGCATGAACCGCTCTCGAAATATTTTACATTTTTCAAAAAAATTTATCAAAAAATCCCATTAATTAAAAAATATATATTAACTGTTGAGAAACATGTTCACTTTTCATATGTAATATCGTGTGATAAATTGGGTGACATCATTCTCGTGGATCTAGCTCGTTCTATTCATAAGAAAATATACTTTGAGTAATACTTTTGTATTTGAACGCCAATAGTCATTTATCTGCTATAAGAATAACTTATTTCTCCGTTCATAACGCTTGGCGAGATTTTGTACGACAAATGTGGCGGAATGTCGCCAACTTGGCGACTTTTTTAAATGTTGTCAAATTAACAAAATCTCGCCAAATGGATAAAAATGATGCTAAATCAATGAAAATGACGACTAATTGACGAAAATTCAATATCTTGGAAAGAATATAAATATCTACTATAAGAATAACCTATTTTTTTTTTTTTTGCTGCAAAAGTAGAAAATTCATTGCGTTATATAAGGAAAGTCTTGTGCTGCCCACATCAGTTTTTTTTTTTAATTTTAACCTTTGAAGTCCCGTAGAGTGTAACTCGAACATTTGCCAAAAGTACTAGAACAGTCAAAACTGCCCTGAACGGAATTTCTTGGGACTAGATGAATTTTCGGCTTTGAAAAGGTTTCCGTTTCCTGCAGGTTGTTTCAAGAACAGCGAAATTTAAGGTTTAGCTGGAAATGCGGATGGTCCATATGTAATTACTTGCCTTTCTTAAAATTAAATGCAGCTGATTAATAGTATATTATACCATAATAATTAATTTAATTATTTTAAATATGTATGTACGTACATTTTGCAAACTGCGATCACAGGAGTATAGTGTACCCCATGTCCTTGACTGTTGCTTATTCTCATACCTTAAAGCTTAGACGAATTGACTTACCGGCAAAATATTACTGTTTGCCATGAAATTGTGGCGGGGTCAGCTCTTGCGTCACTCACTGCTACGAAAGATACCCCCGATTATTCCTTTGGGCCAGAAGAATTCTTTTAGGCCTAACGGCATAGTACAGGATTAGCAATTTAAAGGTTCCAAGCTCGAACATATCTCCCACCATCTGGGATTAGCAGCCCCCGCAGTTGACCACGGATGAAAAACGAGCATGCAATATTCTTTCTCACCAACGATCTCGCCTCTCTCACAAGATGGTAGCACTACAGGTGACGCACACTTCCATTCCTCCTCCTCTTCTGGATTACTACGACGGACGTCATACAGCTGCGAGCTGAAGTAGGATTTACTTACAGGCTATCTTGATCACGAATGAGTTTTAGCTTGGGAACGCGGTGGGGAGTTTTCCAATTGGCACCCTCTTCACTGAAATTCTACCGAGCTTCTCACCAGGAAGGAGAGTGTGTCATTGGGACACTGATGATACCTTACCCAGTGGCGCACCCACGGGGGGGGCCGAGGGGGCCCTGGCCCCCCCTTGGGCTGACAAAGCAAAACGCGAAGGGCGCTGTCAGCACAAGGGAGAACTAGGTCTGCCTTCGAGAAAGTATAAAAAAAAAAACATTTACAACCATTATTGTAATAAATAATTTTAATCATTGTGAAGAAAACAATTCCAGCATATCCCAACACTTACACTGAATGTAATTATACATATAAAGCTCTTTATCGTACTGTACAAATTATAAATTAATTCGCACTAAAGGCGCCAATTCTGGAAACCCGTTCTTCTTAAGACGTTTCTACCTGTGATTGAATTTAACTAATGGACTCGTCCAAAATCACGTGACCCAAATGCCTTCTCGCTATAGTCGTACTATACCAGTGCTGTGTAGAGTGACGTCACAGGCGCCTCCGTGGCCCTATATAAAGAGTGAACGGCGGGGAAGCGGCTGTTCGCTCGAAAACTCGAGGATTTCGTTTACCCAGTGAGAAAATTGTGGAAGTGAATAAATAGATCGTGCCAACGCTTCGCGAATTAAGTGTTGCTGTGAGTTGAAATAAAGTGCGACGTTACGACACAAGGTGATAACAGTGAATTGGTAGTTTCGGAACGAGGGCCTGCGTGGTGAATAGCTGAATTTAATAATGGTCCTGAACTTTCAACTGATCTTACAGTGAAATGCATCTTTAACGATCAGTGTGTGTGTTTATGTGCGTATTTCGGCTATATAGCAAATTTTGTTCTTGAATAACTGAGGAGCAAGGTAAAAAAAAAGACAATGAGTGAAAAACGAAAAGGGCTAGGCCAACAGACACTGGGAAATTATTTTAAAAAAAAAAGTAAGATTGAAAATAGTGACGTTCCCAACGACGTTTCCCTGAGCTCTTGTTACATTGATGAGGCTGCAGTCGAAGCAAGCAACAGCCGTGACCCCGGGCTGTCTTCAAACGCTTGTGAGGAGGTAAAGGTAGGACAAAACACAATACCAAACACAGTTGAAATAGAAATTCTGGCTGCAGATATTTCTAATTATGTCAAGAAATCTAACCTCACAGATGAAGATAGGATAACAGCGCTAAAAAATCTTTGGGAACCATATGCAAATTACAGTTTTCCTGCTACTGTCACTAGTGCTGTATCAAGTCAAGGAAAACCTCACCACACTCGGAAGTTCTGCTCATCTTGGCTGAGTAAGCATAACTGGCTAGCTTACTCAAAGGCAGAGGACAGTGCCTATTGCAAATTTTGTGTTCTCTTTGCACCCCATGAAGTCGGTTTAAGATCCACACAAGCTACAGGTCAACTTGTTTCAAAAGGATTTAATAATTGGAAGAAGGCCTTGGAGAAGTTCAGTCAACATGAAAAATTTTTCTATCATAAGGATTCAGTTCTCAAAGCCGATGAGTTCTTAAGGGTCACGGAAGGAAAAACGGTTCCTGTGGATCAAGTAATGGACAGAGGAAAGCAAAAACAAGTTTTGCAGAATAGGGCTATTCTTAAACCTATTATCAAAACAGTGATTTTTTGTGGAAGGCAAGGGCTGGCCATGAGAGGGCATAGAGACTGTGGGGATTTGGACGTATTGTCAGAACCATGCCAAGGCGAAGGAAATTTTAGAGCCCTTTTGCGACTCCGAGTTGATGCAGGAGAAGAAATACTGAAAACTCATCTACAAGGTTGTGCAAAAAATGCAACTTACATAAGTTGGAATATACAAAATGAGATTATTTCAGCATGCAATGATTCCATTGTGAAGCACATAGCAACTGAGGTGAATGAGGCCAAATGTTTTGCGGTTTTATGTGACGAAACCACAGATATTGCAACGGTAGAGCAAATGACACTTTGCGTTCGTTATTTGAAACGGTTTGAAACAAATGATAAGTATAAAATTGAATTTAAGATAGTGGAGAACTTCCTTAAGTTTGTGCCCCTGACTGAAACTACAGGTCGAGCAATTGCAGATGCTATTCTTAAAGGCCTTGCAGACTGCAACATTGATACGTCTTTCCTCCGTGGACAAGGGTTCGATGGAGCTTCTGCAATGAGTGGAGAGTACAATGGCGCCCAAGCAATTATATATGAGCAACACCCCAAAGCCCCCTACGTTCATTGTGCATCACACTGTTTGAACTTAGCCATAACTTATTCATCTAGAGTTCCGGATATCCGAAACAGCTTTGGAATAATAGGGAAAATCTCTAGTTTTTTCAACACACCAAAACGAAACCTTGTTCTCACCAGCAAAATTAATGCAGCTAATCAGGAAGAGACAGAAATCAGTGCCAAAAAACTGAAGAAATTATGCCCTACTCGTTGGGTGGAGAGACATGATGCCGTCACAGTTATGGTTTCATTGTTTGATCAAGTAATCGACGCTCTGGAGGAGATTACTACCTGGAATGACAAGGAGACATCAACAGAGGCTCATACCTTGTTATGTTCAATGTTAACATCACAGTTTGTCATAGCACTTGTTTCAGCTGACAGATTACTCAGCTACAGTGTTCGTCTGAGTGAAAAGCTGCAGGAAGTTAACCTTGATCTGGCAACTGCTGTGAGTGACGTAGAAGACGTTTTGAAAGCTATATCTATAATTCGAGAGAACGCAGAGAACGAGTTTCACCATCTGTTTGAACAAGCTGTTAAGAAGCTGGAACAGCATGGAGAAAACATTACTCTACCACGCCGTGCCACCAGACAAATTTATAGATCAAATTTCAACGTACAGACTCCTGAAGAATACTACAGACTTTCTATTTTCATTCCATGGATTGATAATTTCATCACTCACCTCCATGAAAAATTTCTCAAACATAAGGAATTTCTACAAAGTTTTGCATCTGTCATTCCGAATGGAAGGCAGCCGACACTGGAAGAAAACGAGAGATTTGTTGCCTTATCAAGGAAATTTGCAGATGATTTAGGACCCAGATCAGATAATACTCTAAAAGCTGAACTACATCTGTGGTACATGAAGGTCTTTGCATTGAACAAGAAAACTAAAAGCCCAATCGAACTGCTTAACTTTTGTGACCAAAGGACTTTTCCAACTGTGTTTGAACTTTTAAAAGTGTATGCCACCCTCCCAGTATCAACAAGCAGTGCTGAGAGGTCATTCTCCACAATGAAGAGGTTGAAAACTTACTTGAGAAACAGTATGAGTGAAACCAGACTGAATGGACTGGCGTCAATGAACATTCACCGTGAAGTGGAAATTGATCCAGACCAGATAATTAATGCTCTGGCTACAAAGAAAAACAGGAGGCTGGACTTCGTTTTATGAATATGTATAGATCATAATTGAATAATATAACAATATGTAATCATGAGAGAGTGGTTGAAAACAAGTATACAGTATAAGCAGACCAGAACAAATAATTTTATCTTCATCTATTTCTTAATTTGTGTTGTTTTGTATAAATATCTACTACTACTTCTTCTAATCATTCAATTCTCTTGCACTGCACTAAAGAATTGTTAGTAATTTGATAAAAATAAATGTACAAAAAAAGACAACCGCCTTGTTAATTGATATGGCCTCTGATCATTTTTTCTCGGAAAATTTATCGAGGAGTCATCCTCCTTCATAAAAATTTTGTGCACCAATGGCCCCCCCCTTAGGAATATTCTGGGTGCGCCACTGACCTTACCACGTGGAGAATTTTATGCTTTCGCTTGGGCGTGTAATGCTGAGTTACAGTTGAGCATGTCGGGCAAAGCAGACGATAATCCATCGCTCGTGCCTTCTGTCCTAAGGTAACTACCTCTTTTAGGATACGCCCGGTTAGAGCGCGAAGAAGAAACAGGCCGGGAGTATTTATAAACATTAATTTATTTACACTATATAAATATTTACAACATTATTGGTTTAAATTATTTAAAACACAACTTCCCATATTCCAAATGGGATGAAAACCAAATTTAAGATAAACAAATAAACAAACACAAAAGTATATATAGTCTCTTAGACTAAAATGTGAAAGCTGGTAATCTATCATGAAAACATCTGACTTTTACTATTAAATAATTTATTTGGAGTTAACAAGTAGATATTTAATTGGCGTTAATTAGTAGTTATTTAATTGGAGAGGGAGAGAGAGACAAAAGATACAAATCAGGCACAGGCCCTTAAATGTGTAACTCACCAACATTACTGGCAGCTGAGCAGCATCTCTCTTTTCAGAGGACCATGATTGGGAGCCGACTTTTCTTAAACACCACACAGTTCCTTCTCCTCGCTCCTTTTTTCAATTTCTGAAAAACTCTCTCTCTCCAAGATTTTAAAACACGCCCCTGAGGCGCACACAATTATCTTATTGGATTCTGGGTCTTAACCCCTTGACCCCAAAGCATCGCCATTGGCTTTAGGCCTTCCAGAAACAAAAAGCCCCTTCTCAAGCCCCTGCGAAACTGATATGCTTTCGGGCACTAATTAAAAGCCGGTCGAAAACCCTATGATCCATCCAAAACGGACAACCGTTACCTCTTTCGGTGAAAATACGATCTCTAAAGAAACCTCCGACATCCTGTCTCCTATTCCGAGGAGAGCAGCTGGCCAAACGAAAAGGCTGACCCCCAAAATAAATAAGTAAACTCTAGATCGCAACCCCGAAAATATTGGATCATGGGTTTACCATGCGACACCTTCTACTATGCTTAAAACGAAGCAAAATAGGAAAGATCAAAATATGTATGAAAGAATTCGAACAGAAATGTCTGTGAGAGAAAAACAACGTGCCATAGCCACAAAGGAAGCAAAAGCACTGACTGTTATAGCCAAGGAAAAGAGGAAAACAGACTGGTCGGAGATAATGGACGATTATGAGAATGGGACCTTACAAGATTCCGAAGACCAAGTCCACAAACAAGTGCCGAGAAGCCGACGCAATATGCTGGCAACTCAACAACATGCCGAGACCCCAAGTAAAGGTGCAAGTCTTGCCGCCGAATACCGGAAGAAAACTACTAACTGGAATCAAGGAATAGAGCTGGAGATACATGAGCATCTCAGATTCTACGACTTCTTCATCGGACAAATGGAATTGGACCTGGAAGACGAGAATATGGAAAAAGAACGGAGAGACCAACTGGAGCTTGTCCTAAAAGGTACAATTTTTGATTCTAACTTGCTGTTTAGGACCCCCGATAGTCAAACTCTTGTTACACGTGATTCATACGAGTCTATTGCTAAATGTATCAAAGTCAGAAAGGGTGTCACTGATGAGGGAGTACTCTATCAGTACTATACACAAGAAATGCATGAAAAAATGGCAGGGTTCCAAATCCAAAAAGCTAAGAAGTTAAAAAGATCCACTCAAGTTCCCCAAGTCTCACAGGAGATTCCTACGGAAAATAGATTCTCAAACTTAACTGTAGATGACGCTGTGATGGAGGAAGTTACCCTCCCCACCCCTAAAATTAAAGTCTCGTGCTTCTATGTGGACTCCGCAAGTAATTGGGGAGCCCTCATAGAGAAACTTAATAAAATCTTAGACAATAAAATTGAGGGCCAGCTTATGGGAAGGGTGATTAGGATGACTCCTGGGTCCGTTGAGGACTACAGGAGTGTTCAGACTAGCCTAACCCAAACAAAAATTCCATTTAGCTCAATCAATCTAAAAAATGACCGCCCTAAAAAATAGTCATTAAAGGCTTGCCAACTAACACGGAAATTGATTCCCTTAAACTGGCTATCACTAACGAAGGATTCAAGATTGCTGAAATTTCTCAGCTAAGAAGTCGCAGGGATAGGTCCCCCCCTCCCTATTTTCTTGATCTGCCTAGAGCCGACCGAGGAATGGGAGAGGATTTATAAACTCACCTCCGTACTCTCCATGAGGGTAGTGTTATATTGTAATTTTCAATTCCCAATATAACATTGCTCTTTTGAAAGAGGAAGTGGACCTAAGAAGACGGTCCCTCATGAAGTGAGGCAATTTTTGTAACATTCCCTCGAACGCAGCTGCACCGGACATTCATTTCGAAAAGAGAGGGTGCTTCTCAAGTTCATGTCAGCGTTAGGTGTTACAACAAACGGAAGGGGTTGAACTTCTTGACCCCAGAGTCAATTAATATCACTCGAACCTTGGGAAAATTCTCGTGAGAACTTTCAACGATTTTAAAACTGGAGACTGCATATCTCATATTTCAGGGGGGCCTTGACCAATAATATAGCCTGAAGGGCGTAGCCCTTAATTTACTTAGCCAATTATGGACAGGGGCGCCTTGTTAAGGGGGTAGAGACAGAGAGCAACTTTGGACTTTAAGTTTTTGAAATCGTGGACTTGAATTTGGTGAGTGAAAAGAAGAGGTCGCAAGAGCGACTGATCTCGGAGAGAGCGAGCCCGCGGGACAGAGCCGGAGCGCGCCGTCATAAAGTCCGACATCGGCAGTGATGATCGAGGTAGGACAATTCTACACATATTTTTGCACTTTGATTATTATTATCTCTCTGACCCTCCTAAATAAGGTTAACCTGGGCCATTAAGACGTAGGCTAGTAAGAATAGTGAGTTAATGCACATTAATAGGTTAATAATTGTAATGCTCATATTATGATCATAGAATGAGGAGATTTGATTGTCTTAATGTACTACACTAAAGATGTTGGTATATGAAATTTACCAGATGTTAATAGTTATTAAATAAGGTTTGTCTTAATGAAATAAATTCTTTGTTATTGTTTAAAATTAGGCCTCTTCATTTTAATTACTGGTATTATGTATTTCTTTATTTACTCCACTTTACGAGATCGGTCTATATAGCGCCAATACCTGGCGTGTGACGACTCACATATCATTTTGGTGCCGTGACCAGGATGAAATAAATTCTTTGTTATTGTTTAAAATTAGGCCTCTTCATTTTAATTACTGGTATTATGTATTTCTTTATTTACTCCACTTTACGAGATCGGTCTATATAGCGCCAATACCTGGCGTGTGACGACTCACATATCATTTTGGTGCCGTTTAAACCAGTTTCGAACCTGGACTCAAAATTATTGCACCCTTATCATATTGGTGCTCATGACCAATCAAACCTGGATTCAAAATTATTTCACCCTTCTGGCGACTTTGCTGTTTTAGACCTGTTATATGCCAGAATTTAAATTTTAATGAAGAGAATAAAAATATTTGGAATTAATGAAAAATGAAAATATTGAATAAAATTTTTTTTGTGTAAAATAAGGATTAAATTAAAGAAATAATTTTAAAATTAAAATAAATATAAATAAACTTAAGAAAATTTATTTCACAGTATGAGAAGCAAACAAAGTGACGAATCATTATGTGTTATCAATGAGACATGCCATATTGTATGTGAAAATATAATTATTAGGGAACTTGAAGCTTTTAAGAAATTTTTGAATTGTATAAATATTTGTGTAATATTTGAGGAGTTAATTATGAGGATTGAAGTATTTGCATGCGTAGATAGTGAAATGATTAGAATTATGTTTTTGAATTTATGTGATATTGTATTTAAATATTTTGGGGGAACATTTTGAGGTGTAAAAACAGGAGATAATTTTAGATATAGAATTTTTGCGAGAAAGTGAAATTTAGAATGACGGAAAGCGGAGAAAATCATCCAGCAACGAGGGGCAGGTTACCAGGACTTATACACCTATTAGGGGAATGCAATGGCATAGAGAATGATGTAGAAATTTTTTTTGACCAGATCAAATCTTTAAGCAGCTTGGGGGATTGGTCAGAGGAGGAAAAGTTAGCAATTGTGAAATCGCGGTTAAGAGGGAATGCAAGAAAATTTTATATAGGGTCACAAGAATTAAGAAGGGAAACATCTTTCGAAAAATTTAGGGATAGGTTATTAGAGTTCTTTACAGAAAAACCGAACATTACAACAAATCAGATCCTTTTCACGACCGCAAAACAGACACAGGGAGAAACGATTAAGCAGCTAGCACACAGAATAACAACACTAACTTTAAATTATATTGGCGACACAGAGCACAGTGAAGCGACACAACAGATTATGGATAAATTAAGGTTAAGTAAATTCTTAGAGGCGGTAACACCTGAATTCCAGAAAGAAATAATAAAAACTAATGCACAAAATTTTGATGAAGCTGTAAAAATAGCCACAAACTTGGAACAGGCAAATTTAGCTGCGATAACGGCAAATGTAAATAGTGCTACATATAGACAAGAAATTGAGACGCTCCGCAAAGAGCAACAGGAATTTAACGCACATATTTTAAATTCAATTACCCAAGAAATAAACACATTAAAAATTCAAGAAAAAGTACAAATTCCCACGACACAAACAAAAAAACTCGTAACATGCCACTACTGTAATAAACAGGGACATTTCATGAGAGAATGCCGAATATACAAAGCTGATCATTTTAAACAAACACAGAGTCAAAACATAAACAACGCGAGGACACAGTGGCATAATCAAATACAGTCTCCTCCCCACTCATTTCAAACCCAGCCGTATGATGACCACAGAACTTACTCCTCCCAGCCGGACACATACGATTATAGGCCAAACCACGCCTTTGGAAACTATCAACAGAGCAGAAATTACTATGCAGCACCCCCTCCACAAAGTAGATTTTCTAGGGAACAACGATATAATAGGGACGAGTCAAACCAAAACAGAATCAGAGAATCGGGCGGGCAAAGAAACAATGGGAGAGAGATGAATACAAGATTTGAATACAGAAATTTCCCTAATAGAAGAGATAATTTAAACTAATTGTGGGAGCTTTAAATAATAACTTACAAAGAGAGAAAAATTACAGGGTAAAGTTCCCGAGAAAAATTGAAATTCCTGTACAAACAGAAAATAAGAAATTGGAGATACATAACGATGAAAGTACTGAAAAACATGAGGAAACGATTGCATCTGTAGGAGAACAAATTGAAAAAACAGAATTGCCAACAATAATAGCTCAATTTAAAAATATACAAAGCGAACTCATGATAGACTCTGGAGCGAGCGTTAGTGTATTATCATTAGAATTGTTCAATAAAATTAAAGATAATGTCAAAATTAAATATGTGTCAAGGAGTGTTACAATATCAACTTTAACAGGACATAGTATTGAATATATAAAGACTGTGGAAATTCCATTTAAAATTCAGGGAAAACAGTTCAAACATATTTTTTTTGTCACAACAGCAAGATTTACACAAAAATTTAAGGGAGTATTGGGTTTTGACTTTTTACAGAAAAATCAAGCCATTTTGAATACACAAAAGAACATTCTGAAGATGGGCGACATAGAAATAATTTTAAATTCTGATAGGCAAATTGATAGACAAATAAATGAGATAATACAGGAAAGACCGAATCTAGCCAAAATTTTAAGAAAAGTAGAAATCAAACCGAATTCGAGGGAGAATGTTGTAGTATATAGTGAGGAAAGTCTAGAAAATGGAACAGAGGTTTTGTTCGAACCCAAAGAAAAATCATACATTGTAATGAATTATGGAATACACCACATGAATGAGAACAAAATTAAAATTGAAGTTCAGAATAACACGAATGCGACAATTACATTAAATAAAAACATGGCTTTAGGAAACATTACGACAGATTTTACGATACAACAACAGGACATTAAAGAACCAGAAATTAGTGAACGGACACATAAATACGAAGAGATGATAAATTTAATACAGGCTAAACCGGAGATAATTGAAGAAAGAAAAAAAGATTTGAAAACAGAAGATTTTAATACTGACCACATGGACCCAAACATTAAACAAGATTTCCTCAAATTTGTAATGCAATATTCGGACGTTTTTTCAAAATCATTAAAAACTTTAGGAGCGACGGACATCGTAAAACCGGTGATAAAGCTTGCACATGACCACGCAATACGTTCCAGGCCATACGACGTTCCGTACGCACTGCAGGATACCGCAAAAAATCAATTAAAAGAGTTAGAAGAAGCAGGGATAATTGCCAGAACAAAATCAAATTTTGCATCGCCGATGATTTTAGTGCGTAAAACAAGTGGAGAGTACCGTTTATGTTTAGATCTGAGATTAATTAATAACATATCCACTCTTTTTCCTTACAAAATTCCCCGTGTAAATGAAATTATAACTAAATTAGCCGGACATAGATACTATTCGAAACTGGATTTTCATAGTGCATTCAACCAATTGGTTTTACCTGAAGACACAAAAGAATTATTTGCTTTTACAACGCCCTATGGCAACTACCAATTTGAAAGACTCGTTTTTGGACATGTAAGCTCCGCTCCAATTTTTCAACAGGTTATGGACACCATTTTAGCGGACTTAAGAGAGGAAAACATACAAGCTTACATCGACGACATAATAATCCCGGCTAACTCTTATTCAGAATTAATACATAAATTAAAATTAGTATTCGATAAATTAAGAAAATACAACCTAACTCTGACACCCAGCAAATGTAAATTTTTTGTAGAAAAAGTAGCATATTTAGGATTTGAAATTAGTCAAAAAGGCATTACACCAACAGATGAAAATATAAACAAAATCACTTCTTTTCCAGTACCAAAAACATTAAGAAAATTAAAAAGATTTTTAGGCATTTGTAATTTTTACAGAAATTCAATAAAAAATTATGCTCAATTAACCGCGGTTTTATCAGACTTAACAAGAAAGGATAATAAATTTAAATGGGATAATAAATGTGAGGAGGCATTCCAGGAACTCCAAGAATGTTTTTTCAAGAAACCATTACTTATACAGCCAGATTTTGACAAAGACTTTTATCTGAATATCGATGGCAGCATTCAGTCCATAGGAGGCGCTCTTTTACAATACAGAGAGGGAATTTTAAAACCGATTGCATATTTTAGCAGGAAATTATCGATACAGGAGCAAAAATACCCGGCCATGAAAATTGAATTACTTGCTATGCATCAGGGAATGAAATTTTTTAGGAATTTTCTTTTCGGACGAAAGTTTTTTGTGCTTTCTGACCATTTACCTTTGGGACAGCATTTAAAAATACAAAACCCACCCAGCGTATTACAGAGGTGGCTTTTAGAGATATCTGAATATGATTATGAATTTATTCACGTCCCGGGTAAAGATAATTTATTAGCGGATTTTTTAAGTAGAGATGATTTTGAAAATAAACAAACAGAGCAGAATGAGGGAAAACAAAACATTGAGAATCCAAGGGGAGAAATTAACCTGATAGAACAAATTAAGGGAGAAAACACGGTGAAAAGAAATGGATATGTGAATGAGGATAGTGTCTATATTGCACAGATAAACACAATAACAGAAATCCCGGCATTAGATAGAATTTTAGAGGAACAAATTAAAGATCCAAAATTAAAAATAATCAGAGAAAATTTACAAAACCGGAATTTTAAAGAGGGTAAACATTATGACACATTATATATTGACGAGGAAACTAATTTATTAATGCACGTAGGAAACTGGAAGGACAGACCTTGGAGAGACAATTTGAACAAAACTATAGTTATACCCAGAAATTTACAGAAAGAAATTTTAGCGATTACACATGTAACACATGCAGGGATCGATAAAACTTATAAACTTTTATCGGACAGATATTTTTGGACGGGTATGTACAGTGACACACAAAATTTTATTACATCTTGCGAACAGTGTAGAAAGAAAAAGGGAAAAAATCAGCCCGTTCCCCTGGGAAGAAATCCTATACCTGATGGGCCCGTGCAAATTTTGTCGACAGACATTTGCGGACCGTTTCAAACTAGCACTTCAAATAATAAATATGTGTTATCGGTGGTAGACCACTTCTCCAAACATATACAAATGTTTCCTATCCCGGATATAACGGCCACTACGGTTGCTGATAGACTCTTAAATTACTTTATGAATTGGGGATGTCCTAAGACAGTGTTATCGGACGCAGGCTCTCAATTTACATCTAATATACATCAAATTATGACAGAGAAACTCGGAATAGTTGCCAGAATAGCATCGGTACGTTCGCCATGGGTTAACGGTATAGTGGAGGTTACTAACAAACAATTGAAACACACCTTAGCGACATTAGCGGAGAATTCGCCATACTGGGATACTGCAGTACAATGCCACGTAGCTGTGTACAACGCGACGGTACATTCAAGCACCAAAGAAACACCAAACTTTCTTTTTTTTGGAAGAGACCTTCCAACTTTTTTTGAAACTAATGTAACAGAAAATAATACAGAAACAACATATCAGGATTATATATCAAAAAAAATAACAGTGATGAATAACGCATTTAAGGAGGCAAATAAAAATTTAATTCTCGCGAAAGAACGCCAAGAAAGTCAACAACTCCAAAGAGCTAAATTCAGGGATTTGGAAATCGGGTCAAGGGTGTTCATGGAAAACAATAATAATCGGTATAAAAAGGGGAACCACACGGGACCTTATCGAGTAATTAATAGAATAAATAGATTTATATATGAAATAAAACTGTGTGACAAACCAAATTCTAAAATCATAAAAGCCCACATAAATAGATTAAGGACTCTTCCCGACCGCAAGCCACATCTAAAAATGCCCTACATAAACAAATACAAGTCACCTCTTCTCCCCACTCCTAAAAACGCACAAAACTCTGAACCGAAACCGGAACTAAAGAAAGACCACGGTCAAAATGAGAATATTCCGTTTATCATGTTGGAAGAGGAAATAGCAAACGGACAGTACAGAGAGTCTTGTCAAACCAGTGCACACAACGCGAAACCACACCATACGCACGAAAACACTCTTACTCTTGGATCCGCGAAACCAGTTACCGCACAAGTACAAAACGAAACAACTCAGAGCGCACGAGAGAATGCAATCATCCCTCCAAAAGACTCTCCGAACGCAAACATTCTTTCAGCAGGGGGGGAATCAGGCAGACATAGCACGCTAGAAACACACGAGAATTTGGAACTTTCAGAACAGGGGGACGGTACACGAATTGAAGCAAACACGAATGAAAAGGCGGGAGAAATAGAACGAGATGCGCAAGAGGGACCAACACAAGTGGATGGGGGATGTATACAGATGGAAAACGTTCAGGGGAAAGATGAATCAGCGGGAAATTCACAAGGGGACGATATAAGCAGTACAAATTGTTCACGCACAGTACTTCTTCCAACACCGGTTAGGCCGAAACACAGATATGATTTGAGATCTTTAAAGAATTTAAATTTAAATTGATTCAATTAAAACACGAAAGAAGTTTAAACATAGGTAAGAACGCGGACAAACCGTGATTCAAAATTTTGAGAATGTTAGTAACAAAGAAAAATCGCCATTCACAAAATGCAACGCGAAAGATGGAACGCAAATTTTAAATAAATATTGGATTGTAAATAAAGGAAATTTTAAATAAACATTGAATTATAAATTAAAGAAATGTAAATAAGTATTACATTAATTAAGAAAGTGTAAACAAATTGTGAAAAAAAAAAAAAAATTGAGGAAATTTTAAATAAATCATACATTAATTAGTTGAAAGTTTAAATGAACAAGAAAGTTTAAATAAATATGGAACTATAAATAATTGGGAATTATGAATAAAAATTGTGATTTAAAAAAATAAATAATTGTTACAAAATAAATAACAAGTATCGTTGTAGGACAAAAGAAATTTTAGGGTTGATAGGTTAAAGATGTGGATATATTAAATTCAAATTTTGGAAAGAACATAAATAACAGAGAAGATGCGTCACATTTCAAAAAAAAAAAAAAAAAGCAAAAGGGGGACATCGTTAGAATTCTATAAAAAGTCGTTATAACTCTATAAAAAGAAGGTTTTTTTTTAAGAGAACTTTGATTTCCAGGCAATAAAAATTTCGATGGATAAGATATTTAGGAATATTAAATAAAGGGATATTTTGAATTTCTAAAAAAAAAAAAAAAAAACTCTTTTCAAAGAACAGTGAAATTTTAAAACAAAAGTAAACTTTCTCCACGCGCTCTTCATTTAATTAGCGGATTGATCAACCATTGTTGGATGAATACGCGTGAGGAAATAGGAGTTATAGAATTATAGTTTAAAATAATTAGATAATTGGTAAATAAAAAAAAAAAAAAAAAGAAAAAAAGAAAAACAAATTTTTTTTTTCTAGTTTAAATAAATAAATAATTCATAATTAAAAATAAAAATTGTAATTCAAATAACTAAACAATGGGTAATTAAAAATTAAAATTAGAGAATTTTAATTAAAAATCATAATGGCAGTTCAAAGAAAAAAGATAATGGTAATGAAAATTATACACAAATTATAATTTAAAATGAATAGATAATTTTAATAAACATACGCGAATTGTAGATTAAATAAAAAGCATTTGAAAAAAAAAAAAAAAAAGCGTTTCTACATATATTTTGAATGGGTCGCACATATAAAATTTTTGAGAGAGACGAACTTTCGAAGGTAACGCTAGAACGCGGGAATAAACATGATATAATAATAAAATACAATGGTAGAACAAAAGGACACTAACCGCATTTTAATTAATCCGTGGGGTAAATGAATCCTTGCGTAATCCATAGGAGTCGCGAAACACAGACAATCACACACACTGCTACGCGCACATCCCGTCGTCCTAAACACTTTACACAACATGGCGGAAACGTAGACGAGAAAATTTGTATCATTTTGCCAAAACGACATCTTCAAAAATTTGTACAGCTAATTGGCCATGGGAACTTACACGAAGAAATGCCCGTATTAGCCGCAGGCCAGAAAGGAGAGCTTATCCCGGGAAAATGACACAATGGCACAAGGACATGTTGACCTTGTATACCACTACGAGATTTTCTCTGGGGGCTAGATTTTTCTGTTTGAACAGGGAATTTAGATGCTAGAATAAAATACACAAAAGTTTGGCAGTTGAAAAAGGAAAGAGGAGAAGTGAATTAATTCAGGAGACTTTGCATTCAATTACAGCGGATATAAGAAAAGAAAACGTACATTTTGGTATTCAAGTATGGAATATGAATTGAGTTAGAGGATATTTGAGAGAAAATTTGTAATTATGTATGCATTGAGAGATTTTCAGTGAGTGATAAGATTTACGAAAAAATTTTTAAGTATGGTTTCATTAAGTGGGAAAGTGAATAATGTAAGGAATTCGGGAAATTCCGTATCCAAGTATAAGATTTGGATTAAATCAGGGGATATGTGAAAGAAAATGTATAATTATGGATAGTGTAATATAGAATCGCAGGGGAGTTATAAGATTTTCAGTAGGATAATAATTAAATGATTACATGGGTTTTTTTTTTTCTGTCATCTCAGTTTGTAGGAAAATTTTAAAGTATTGTGCGGAAATTTTTGAACCTATATAAATCTTATTTTGATAGTATTTGAGAGGATAGTGTAATTGTTTAAGTATTTTATTATAAATATGTACATGAGTTATATTTATGGCATGTCCGGTTCAGAACACATGATGGATTGGATGTTAGATAAGAAGTGTATATAATGTAAAAAAAAAATATATATATATATATATATATATATACATAAGGTAGAGAAATGTAAAATAAATAAATAGTAGGAATTTGAAAAATTTAAGTTTGAAGAGAGTAGCAAATTTAAGTAAAAAATGTATATAGTATATGGAAGGATTTAAAGTAGATAAAGTGTAGAAATTTCAATGGGGCAATTTTTGAGAGTGTTAACAAATTTAAAAGGAGTTTGAAGAAAAAAAAAAAGAGAGTTTTTTTTTGTAATGTTTCGTGTGCCGGGTGACAAATTAAAATTATAGAAATTGAATTTATAAAAAAATGATACTTAAGGGAGTTTTAAGAGAAGAGAGTATTTTAATAAGCTTGAGTGTAATGTATATGTATTGATTGTCCTAAACAAAACATGAGACAGCGTACAGATCCGGTTGCCTAACGATTCTCAAATGGTCAGCAATTCCTGTTGATCAGCGATTCCGAGTGCTCAACGATTCCTGGTGCACAAAGATTATCATTTGGTCAGCGACTCCAGCAGTTCAGCGCCTTACAGTTCAGCGAATTCCAGTTAGACAGCGGTCCAATCCTTCAGCGAGTTCCAGCAGTTCATCGCCTTACAGTTCAGCGAATTCCAGTTAGACAGCGATCCAGTTCTGCAACGAGTTCCAGCAGTGGAGCGATTTACATTTCAGCGGTTTCCAAGTGTGCAGTGATATCAGTGTTTTTTTTTTCCAAAGGAAAGATATTTTACACTTTCCACCATAACTACAAGGGGACAAAGTGATATTATTAGGGACCATATGCGTAAGTCCCTGATCCCAACAAATATCCAATTGACGGTCAAAGTGACTTTGGTTATCATATGTGAACAATTTTACAGATATACACCTTGAACTTGTGTGGAACTATATTGTTTAAAAAAAAAAAAAAAAAAAAAAAAAAAAAGACATATCACCAGTGGACGAACTTGTGCTTACATGAATAGACTTTTAATCGACATTAAGTACAACTGAACGACACAGATATCGTCATTTGCAGACACATTGAGAATTGTATTTTTGTATAGTATTTTCGTGTTCTTTTGATGGCATATAAGAGTATATATATGATAATATGATTTGTGTATATGTGTATATAGTGCATTTTTACAGTAGATACAGATGAGAGCAAGACGAGTTGTTGGACTACACAGTGGACACGCCTGCAGCAACTATGAGCTGGCACTTTGTAATTGGCTTTTTTCCCACCAAATTTTGGGGGGGGAAGAAGGGTAATTGTTATATTGTAATTTTCAATTCCCAATATAACATTGCTCTTTTGAAAGAGGAAGTGGACCTAAGAAGACGGTCCCTCATGAAGTGAGGCAATTTTTGTAACATTCCCTCGAACGCAGCTGCACCGGACATTCATTTCGAAAAGAGAGGGTGCTTCTCAAGTTCATGTCAGCGTTAGGTGTTACAACAAACGGAAGGGGTTGAACTTCTTGACCCCAGAGTCAATTAATATCACTCGAACCTTGGGAAAATTCTCGTGAGAACTTTCAACGATTTTAAAACTGGAGACTGCATATCTCATATTTCAGGGGGGCCTTGACCAATAATATAGCCTGAAGGGCGTAGCCCTTAATTTACTTAGCCAATTATGGACAGGGGCGCCTTGTTAAGGGGGTAGAGACAGAGAGCAACTTTGGACTTTAAGTTTTTGAAATCGAGGACTTGAATTTTGTGAGTGAAAAGAAGAGGTCGCAAGAGCGACGGATCTCGGAGAGAGCGAGCCCACGGGACAGAGCCGGAGCGCGCGGTCATAAAGTCCGACATCGGCAAAGATGATCGAGGTAGGACAATTCTACACATATTTTTGCACTTTGATTATTATTATCTCTCTGACCCTCCTAAATAAGGTTAACCTGGGCCATTAAGACGTAGGCTAGTAAGAATAGTGAGTTAATGCACATTAATAGGTTAATAATTGTAATGCTCATATTATGATCATAGAATGAGGAGATTTGATTGTCTTAATGTACTACACTAAAGATGTTGGTATATGAAATTTACCAGATGTTAATAGTTATTAAATAAGGTTTGTCTTAATGAAATAAATTCTTTGTTATTGTTTAAAATTAGGCCTCTTCATTTTAATTACTGGTATTATGTATTTCTTTATTTACTCCACTTTACGAGATCGGTCTATATAGCGCCAATACCTGGCGTGTGACGACTCACATATCAGGTAGCTGTGCAGGCATTCAAATCAAATGGGTTTAAAATCTGTTATAATTGCCAAAATTTTAATCACTCTTCGGAGAATTGTTCACTCCCCTCTAGGTGCTTAAAATGCGGGGAACACCACCCAACTCGTGAATGTGTAAAGCCAAGAGACCTCCCGGCTAAATGTGCATATTGTGGCGGGGCTCACCCTGCCAACTTTCGGCACTGCCCAAGAAACCCCTGGAACCGTAAAAAGTTCCAGGAAGCCAAATGCAGCCTTTAAAAACCTTATACTAAAAATGTTAATGTCCCTCTAAATCTCGACAAGGAAAATTTCCCGCAGATACCAAAATTTCAAACCCCCATAAATAATGCAAACCACGTGGCGATGCCACGTGCTGAGACGCAGCACCCAAGCTACGGAGAGCACGTGGTCCACTCGCAAGTAGAAATAGAAGAAACTAACCAAACTGCAAACCTCTTCCTTGGTTTTCTAAAATTCTTTAAAGAAATTAATAATTATGTTAATATAAACGATATAAAAATTATCCTTGTTAAAATCGTCCAAATTGTAAAATCAAATGCAGACCCTATGCAAAAAATGTTTGAAATCATCACCCTAATTTCAGATCTTAAAACTCCAAATAACCCCCATAATCAAATGTAAGTTGTTTCGTACAGCAAGTTAGTATTCACTTATCTATTCTTTCTTTTCGGGTGCACCCTGGCGCACCCTTTCAAGCTATCCACCATTTAGAAGCTAGACCTTCCCCTTGTGGGCGGCAGCCACGGACTCTGACTCACATCTCCAAGCAACTCAACTAATGTCAGAAATCAGGATATCTCACGTCACTGACTGAAGTCTAAATCATTCGCTAGGAACTTCATGCATGCAACGACCAACGAGGAGAGTGTGTTGCGGGGTCAGCTCTTGCGTCATTCGCTGCTTCGAAAGAGATCCCCGATTATTCCTTCGAAGCCGAAGAATTCTTTTGTGTCTAACGGCATGGTACGGAATCAGCAATCTAAAGGTTCTGAGTTCGAACATATCCCCCATTGTCTTGGAAAAGCTACCCCCGCAAAATAAAAGGACACACTATTTTTTACTGAGATGGACATTTCAAATACTCCAACGTGGTTTCTTGGATATGTATCTTACAAATGATGCGACTTTGAGTTAAGAATTGTGCAGTGATTAATATTTCTAGCATTTCAGACTCTCTCTGATTAACTAAAAAGTTCTGAAACAGCTTTCAGAAAATTGTCATATGATTTAATGGAGAATTCTGTGAAAAATAGTTCTCTTGGAAATAAATGGCTGAAAAAGTTGGAAGAATTTTTCGTTCCTTGTTCGTTACAACAAAATACTTTAAATTGGCTGGCCGTTTCCGTGTTGCGCAGGTTCCGCTTCTTATAGGGGAAATAACGTAAACTTCCTTCAACGTAATAACGTTATTTCCTTTAAGTTATAAGTCCCAACCCGATTTTGAGTCTTATTAGATGCAGAGACATATAAAAGAAAAAAAAATCTGATATGGTCAGCACATGACTTTCCCTGCATACTCAAATTCATGTTCCCTTAATTTCTTGAATAAATCATTAAATTGAGTTTAATTATGGTAAGTGACCCATATATGGGCACTACACCAAATATGGGCACTGCTGTAAAAAAGACACTATTCATCAATTATCTATCACCGATATTTTAAAATGACCAATAGAAAAAAAGGCTTTAAATTATCGAGCTGTAAGACTGGTGAAATCGCTTTTCCCAGAAAAAAAAAAGTACCCAAGCATCATAAAGCAGCTGGCAAGTCCAAACGAGCAGCTAAGTCGAAACCAGCACCCAAGTCTAAACCCAAGACAAATGTATTATCAGCTGTTGCAGCTCAGCCGTCCTGCAGTGGTGTATCCAGCTCAAAAGAGTCCTGTTATTGTGTACTGTGTCGTCAAGAAAAAACAATTAGACATGATACAGTGTGATACGTGCCGTGTTTGGGTGCATGAAGAATGTTGTGGCCTTCCAAGTAAGGAAAAATCTTATATTTCTGTAATTCCTTCTTGTGCCGACTCTGATTAAAGTTTTACGTTGATTTAAGGTATTTTTAGCATAATTTTTAAGGGTGCCCATATTAGATGCAAAGGTTTCAAATATGGACATAGGTTCCCAACATGGGCACTGTCCATTATTAGCATCTATCTGATGTTTTTAACTCAATTATCATTTTTAACATTTTACAACAAAGTTGAAAAGTGTTTATGACTTTGTTCATTCTGTCTGTCTGTCTGTCTGTCCGTTAGCACGATAACTGCCGTAAAAATGGCTTAATCAAAATGAAATTTTAGTATGTTGTTCAGACGGTCTGTAGAACCTATGGGAATATAAATGAATAATATTACCCAATTAGTTTTGGATTGAACCCGGGTCGAAAAAATGAAATACATTGAGCCCTATGGGACCTAATTTTTCAAATCTTTTTTAAGCGGATTTAAAATTCACAAATTGCTTCGAAAATTTTAGGTAATATTCAAATTGTTCCATAAAATATATAAAAAAAAATCAGCGAAATCTATTCAGTAGTTTTTTAAATAAAAATTAAAATAATAATTACACCTCTTATATGAAACGATCACGTGACCATGATATGAAACAATCACAGGACCCACTTCAAAATGATATATGGCATCCATCTTGTTTCAAAATCGTGATTTTTTTAAGTTCTTTTTAATTCATATTGAGTGTTGTATCAGTCCTAAAACTACTTTATTTTTGCTTAAATTCTGTGCATCTACATACTGAAACAACGCAATGACAATATATTTGAGTTTAAATGCTCATCTAAATTTGATTATTTCTACAACTAAGCCTATTTTTCACCTATGTAAAATGTAAACAGCAAAATATATAGAATGAGTTGTATTAGAATTCCTGTATTTTTTTAACACAAAATAATTTATTCCATGGAGTCTGCATGGCTGATATGAATGAAATATTAATTGATTTCATAAAGAGAAGGACGATTTTTTTCGATGAAGTTTCAAGCATAGAGTTTAATTTTTTGTAGCTCCATGGTCTTAAACAAAATGTTTAAATAAAATAAATTATTATAGTATTGTGATGAATGAAATGAATGGAAGAAAGTTATGAATGAAATCCTGTTTTTATAGAGAGATCCAGGCGGGTTATTTTTTCTTTGACGTCATTTGAATTAATTTCAGTTGTTTTCGATGAAGTTTTCAAATATAATAAATTATCGTAGTATTATGATAATTCTAAAGCTATTGCCGAGGAATGTATAACATTTTAGAGATGTTTAAACCAGGCAATTTATATTTCAATGCCGTCATTTGAATGAAGTTCATTTTTTTCGATGAAGGTTTAAGTTTTCAAATATAATAAATTAATGCAGTATTGTGATAAGTTTCAAAATATTACCGAGGAATGTATTGAATATTAGACTTGTTTAAATAAAATTGCATTGAAGTTGGAAAGTGTTTCACAATCAATGCTTTAAGCATGATTGATCTTTCTTGTTTCCCTGTTACTCCCTGCAAGGAGAATATATCCACCAATTTTTAAATTTTTATCTGCTAAAACAAACATTATAATAAAGAAAATGGTTAGGGGTGCCCATATTTGGGTCACTTACCTTACATAAAATAACACTAAATTTGCACGTTTTATTCAATTTATTCAATTTTTATTTGGTAACTGGACATTTTTTTCGAAGGCAGCGTAACGAAATTGGGGAAAAAAGAAAAAAAAAAGAAAACCTAAAATATCTTTTGTATAGCGAAGAGAGATTTTTTATCCTTTTTTTGGAAAATGAAATTAATTATTTCAATAGAAATTTTTGAATAACAATATCACTTAGGAGACTATTTTAACATTTTACAACATTAGCAACGTCGGTTGTATTTGTTGGCAGCTAATATTTATAGTTTATTCATATTGCAACTCTCATATCTAGGTAGAATTGCTTCGTATTACGTAACACATAAAATAAAAATAATTGTAACTGTTCTAAGATAACTCTCAAGAACTGCAGTGGAATAAATACAGCAATGCTTACGAAACTGATAAGTGTGTTTGATAAAATTGCGCCAACAAAAATAAAACATTTTTTTTAATTTATATTTTCCTCTTTAAAGATTATATATCCGCATCTTGTATATCAGTGTCTCGCGTTCTCAGTAGTAGCGGCAGAATCAAAGACTGCTTGATAAGTGGGACGATAATGTCAACACAATTTTGAGAACTCGATACTTTGTTATGTAAATATGAGTAATGTGAGTGTTTTAAAGTGTGCCTTTAATTGATTTTCCTGCGTTGTAAAGAATTCTGCATCAATTCGTGCGTTCCCAACTTCTTTTATTCTCCATACAAAGCACTACCAACTATTACTTTCTTTATATACAATAATGTATAATGAAAGTATTGTGACGGGGTTGAAAATTCGAATTCGAGTTTTCAACGGGAGAGCACGTTTCAAGCATCCCTGATCACGAATCGAACATTTTAAAAAGTGATGTGTGTGTCAGTGAGCCTATGGAGACGATAGCTGACGAACGAATAGACCGATTCGAACGAAATTTGGTACAAAAATTACAATCCGTAAACACTGGAAGCCTATTGTTTTAATAAGCAATCGAATGTTCAGAACCCCCCTAAATTTTCGAGTGAAATTTTGAATAAATCGTCAAAAAATCAAAACCTCTAATAAACTTCCGCAAATAGACATTTCTTATGTAAATTTTCATTAGAAAGCGATTGACATAAATTTTAGAACGCTAACATGAACCGTTTTCTAGATATTTTGTGAAATCAGGTCTATTGGAGTTTTTCAGTTATTGTGGATATACAATTTTTGCGGGCAATTTCGCAAAAAAAAAGGCACGTTTGTTTATCCCGAATCGTACCAAAATCTAATTAGCACCAGGGTCGTCCACAAGAGACTTACCAAATTTTATGAAATTCTGTCGATTAGTATTTCAGTTACAGTGGATACATACATTGCACACACACATACACACACAGAGAGAGACATAAACGTCACGCTAAACATAGTTCTTTCGTGTTCTAGAGGTCCCAAAACGTGTAGATCCGTCGAAAACTCGAGTTGCGATTTTCGACATGATTCCAATACTTTCCCTATACATTAGCATGTATTGCAGGGAAAATGAAATGTACTCCCAAGTTGCTGTGAAGACCAATTGATGACCTGTGATTGAAAATGAAATCCAATAAAAGAGAGATAAAGGATTTGCACAAAACAATCAACACCGAAGGATGTTAGGCGGGGTCACTTGGAACACATGGCAGTTTATTCTGAAAATAGGATTAACTGAAAACATCCATGTTGGAGGTCTATATGAGAAATCTGGAGGAGGAATAGGCTATAATAAATATAGCAATTGTTTCAAAGGCTTTCATACCATTCCATAACCCTTGCTTCAATATCTTCATGTAATTTACTTTGTATCCCATGTGAAAACGTTTTAATAATCTGTTCAATAATAATTTTAAACATTCAATGTAAACTACATCATGAAAATTTCCATTTTTTTATTCAATAAAGCATTTGTCTATTTATAAAACCTTTTGAATAAAAAACAGATATTTATTTTTTATTCATTTAAGCATATGTTTATTCATAAAACTTTTGAATAAAAAAAAACAGACGCTATTTAAACTATCACACGATACATTTATACATCGCTAAATAATGTGTGCAGTATATGTTGATGCACGATGTTGCTGATCAGCAACAAGCAGCTAATACATGATGCTGCTGATCAGCAAGAGTCCTATTTTTGTCATTAATTGGCATTAAAACAGAAATTGGATATTTTTATAATTATTTTTTCCCATAATTTATGGTTTGAGAGGTAAATGGTAAAATATTTTGAAGCAGTTCTAAAAAATCATGCATTTAATGGGTTAAAGTTTTTATTTGTTTGTTGTTTCGTTTCGGTCATAGTGAAGGAAAACTTTTCTTAAATAACGTAGATACATCTTTAAAATTTCGTATAATATGTAGTTAGAAATATAGATGAAATTTACCAATATACCAATATTTCAAGGCTTTTTACTTTCCTTATATACATAATGTATAAGAAAAGTATTGCGACGGGGTCAAAAATTCGAATTCGAGTTTTCGACGGGAGAGCACGTTTCAAGCATCCCTGATCATGAATCAAACATTTTTGAGGTGATGTTTGTGTGTGTGTGTGTTTGTGTGAAAGTATGTGTGTGCCTGTGGAGACGATATCTCACGAACAAATAGAGCGATTCGAATGAAATTTGGTACAGAAATCACAATCCGTGAATATTGGAAACCTATTGTTTTTAAACGTAATCGAATGTTCAAAACCCCCTAAATTTTCGAGTGAAATATTGAAAAAATCATTAAAAAATCAAAACCTTTAATGAAGTTACGCAAATAGATATTTCTTATGTAATTTTTCCTTAGAAAACGATTGACATAAACTTTAGAACGCTAGCATAAACCGTTCCCTAGATATTGCACATTTTTAAAATAAATTTATCAAAAAATCTCATAAATTAAAAAAAATATATTAACTGTTAAGAAACATGTTCACTTTTCATATGTAATGTCATGCGATAAATTGGGTGACATCATTCTCGTGGATCTAGGTCGTTCCATTCATGAGAAAAAATACTTTGAGTAATACTTTTGCATTTGAACGCCAATAATTTATTTGCTATAAGAATAACTTATTTCTCCGTCCAGAACGCTTGGCGAGATTGTGGCGCCGAATTTGGCGAAAGGTCGCCAACTTGGCGACTTTTTTAAATGTTGCCAAATTAAGGAAAATCTCACAAAATGGATAAAAATGACACTAAATCAATGAAAATGACGACTCATTGACGAAAATTCAATATCTTGGAAAGAATATAAATATCTACTATAAGAAAAACCTTTTTTTTTATTGTAAAAGTAGTAAATTCATTGCATTATATAAGGAAAGTCATGTGTTGCCCACATCAGATTTTTTATTGTTATAATTTGAGACAATAATAAGAGGATGTAGGTAGCACATGACTTTATGCAATAACATGATTTCTTTCACATCAAAATAGTGACGTAAAAGGTCCACGGCACAATGTTTTTGTCATTAAATTGTACATCATATAAATTGAAATTGTTCGCTTTTGGCAACTTATTAGTCTAAACAGAATTACTTATTCCTACTGATACGTGCTAAATCCGTATTTGACATTTATTTCACATCCCATAAAATAAATGACTAATGACGAATTCTTTGGCCTCAAAAAGCAAAAAGTATCTTCTATCGTGAATGGAACAAACTAGAACCACGGGAATGACGTTAACAAACTTGTTGCATAATAGTGAAAATATTTGATAATATTTACTTCTGTTTCGATTTTGTGCAATTAAACTCAATTCAATGAATTATGAAAGAATTAAAGAGAAAATTAATTTGAGACTGGAGAAAGTCATGTGATGCCCACATCAGATTTTTAATTGTATGTAATTTCTTGATAAATTTATTCGAAAAATAATATTTTGAGAACGGTTCGTGCTAGCGTTCTAAAGTTTATTTCAGTCGTTTTCTGTTTAAGACTTCGTACGGTATGATTATTTATTATTATTAAAGGTTTTAGTTTTTAATAATTCTTAAAAATGAGTTTGAAAATTAAAGGGTCTTCTGAACATTCGATTGTTTGAAAATTAATAGGGTTCCAGTATTGTTTGATTGTAATAATCGTATATAATTATTTTCGAAACGCTTCATTCGTTTATGAGATATTTCATTCACGAAACACGCACTAACATACACACGTACTGATACATACACACACACTGACATACACACACACTGACATACACACGCACTAACATACACATACTAACATACACATACTAACATACACACACTAACATACACATACTAACATACACACACTAACATACACATACACACACACTGACATACACACACTAACATACACACACACTAACATATACACTAACACGCACACTAATATACATATATACTAACATACACACACACACTAACATACACACATACACTAACATACACACTGACATACACACACATTAACATACATACACTGACATACACACACCCTGATATACACACACACTGAAATAAACACACATTAACATACACATACACTGACATACACACACTAACATATACACCCACTAACACACACACACTAACACACACACATTAACATACACATACACTAACATACACAGACTCTTGGACAATCACACTAACATACACATACTAATATAAACTAATATACACACATACTAACATACATACACACACAGTCGCGCGCGCACACACACACACACACACACACACACACATACACATACACACACACATACACACCATAACTTCAGAAATTTTCGATTCGAGTTCAGAGATGCTTGAAACGTGCTCTTCCGTTAAAAACTTCCATTCTAATTTTCGACCCCGTCACTATACTTTTGCTATACATTATACTATGCATAGAGGGAAAGAAAACCATTTTTATGGTACTGTGACTCTTCAACGACTTAGCTAGGAAGCCTGCATAATTGTGTTGTATAATATCTATTCCAAGATTATTCTGATGCTCTTAGAACTATACCCTGCCATATAATAATAAACAAGTAGTAAAAAGCAATAATTTAAATTGGATTTCTAGCGTACCGTACCGTATAATGTGATCGCCATCTTGTTTCTCCGGTATTGGGCAATATCCATAAAAATTTCAGTTATTACAAGACATATTTCATCCCTATCTTGTTATAAAGATAAAAGGGTTATTCCAACTACAGTTGGAAATTCCACTATAAGTGCAAATGCAGCATTTACATCAGCAGTAAATTTTATGCATTTTTTTCTGTTTGATCAGTGTCTCCTTAATTGAGGTGCGCGTACTCCTGGTGTACGCGAAGGATTCACAGGAGAACGCAGGCGAATTTGCTAATATTAGTTTATTACCAACAAAACAAAAAGTATTAAAAATATTTATGTATAAAAATGACATTTGCTCGAAATTTACTATTTTCCGCACTAGGAAATGTAACCAGCGTTTCTTGGAATTTAAAGCCGGAGTTTATTGAATTATTTTTTTAATGGCGTAGTCCCACGCTGTTCGGTTTCAAAATCGCCATGTTACCTTTATCGACTATCAACATTGATAATTGCCAATTTAGAATTGCGCTACATATAAGTCAATTAGGTGTATGTTGTCATCCAGCAAAACATCAAATTCATCGTTTAAAACATCTTGTACATCATTTTTCCGCTGTCAAAGAAGTAAATTCATTACACTTCTTATGTAGCGAAAGTCATGTGCTGCCCACATTAGATTTATTTTTTATTTGTTTATATCAGTTACGGCCTCGGTATATGATATTACGGGAATCATTCATATTTTCAATTTTTCGTCTGTTTTATTTTAGCAAAAAATTTTCAAATTCATATATTTTCTATTCTGTTTAACTGATTATTGATACAGGCTACAAATCTACAGGTATATTCTCTTTCACCGTTTTAACGTCTTTATTTTGACGTATGTTGACCAAATTTCGCATTTTTTGAAAATTGGTTTACAATCGGAACTAGGATGTTTTTTTTTTTCAGTTTTGCCCGTGATACCCGTGATAATATCGCCCGTGACAATTTTGCCCGTGATACTATCGCTTAGCAATGATAGAGATTCTTATGCTTTTTATTTAAGTAAATTAAAATAAATGTTTCAAAATAAAATTTTTGGAGGAACAATATCTTTTTACTACTATAATTTAGACATATTTTACGTCAAGAGCGACGTCGGGTGTATCTGCTAGTTGTACAATTAACTGGATTGTAGCTCAACTCGATTTTTCTCATACCAGAATCAATGCGTAGATTTTGTTTTTCAAATTTTACAAGAAATTTTTTGAAAAATCGGTATTGTGGGTCCAAATGATTACGATCATAACGTGTTACTCTTCACATTAAAGGGATTTAAAAAAATCTTTCTTTTGATACTTGAAAATGTGCCTCGCGGGGGTAACTTGACCCGAAATAATGACGTCTCGCTCAAAAAATTCTGATGTAGGCAGCACATGAATTTCTCTACAGACTCAAATTCATTTTATTGTTATTTTTTCAATAATTCATCAAATTGAGTTTGATTGCATGAAATAACACACATACTTACTTGAAATGACACCGAAATTGTACCTTTAATTCCATTTTCGTTTTCATTGGGTAACTGGGCGTATTTTTAAGTCCAGTTATCCCATTGGAGGAATGGCCATTGATCGCATTTGCGATGGTTGACCACCTCATTGAATGCATGGAAAATCGTTGTAAAGTTCGTGTGAAGGTCCGGAGTGGTCACATACCATATTAATGTAAGTTTTGCTTGGTTTGTTTGCCTTTAAACATCATTATATTAATGACCCAAATGTGACGTCATCATATAACTTACGAAAAGTAAATATTTTTTTTCATCTTTGTACATAATTCTTGTTCTCTTTAATGCATAAACACATTTCAAGACGGCGTAGCAAACATGCAAGGCAGATGTAGCAAAAATGTAAATTAAGATGGCGTAGCATAAATGCAAAAAACAATATCTCGAGAACGGCTAAGCATAGAGTAATAAACTTTGCCTTAAAAAAAGGCAGTTTTTTTTTGTCCCGAGTTGCACCAAAATTTAATCAGCACCAGGGCGACCCACAAGTGACTTACTTACCAAATTTTATGAAATTCGGTCAATTAGTTTTCCAGTTAGAGTGGATATTTACATTGCACAGACAGATAGACACACACACACACACACACACACACACACACACACACAGACAGACAGACATCACGCTAAAAATAGTTTTTTCGTGTTTTAGAAATCTCAAAACGTAGATCCGTTGAAAACTCGAGTTGCGAGTTTCGACATGATTTCAATACTTTCCCTGTACATTATCATGTATTGCAGGGAAAGTAAAAAGTGTATAGTAAAAATTGTATAGTAAAAATTGTAAATTAAAAATTGTATTGCTTCATATCTTTCACAACAATAGAGACAATTAAGTCCCGTGATCATTGAACAACAAATAAAATCTTATGACACATTATGTCACATGTTGTCTTGTGCTGCCACGTTAAAAAAATTATAAAATTTCGAAATTTTTGCTCGAATTAAAAAAAATTCTATCTAATTCTAGATTTTTTTTATAACAAAGCCGGATATAAAGTTTCGTGAAAATCCATTAATATTTGGGGCCGCTATTGTGTAGACAAGAAATCCAAAACAGACATACAGACGGGGCATCACTCCAAAAATACACTGACTTCCAAAAGTTAAGCACGCAAAGCAAATTTTCATTTTTAGAAAGTGTATTTGAATTCGAGTGGCTGAAAATCGCAGCAGATATAGATGGCAGTATGCAAATATCGTGTGTTACAGCCAATCACGATTGACTGTCCGGATATATACTAATTAAGCAGTCGTTGAAGGCGCCAGAATTCTGAAGGGTTTGAGGAGGTGCATTTAAATGCTGATACGAAGTGTTTATAACTTTTGTAGGATTATTTTTCATGATATTAGTGTTTCTATGGCTGAAAGAAGACGAATGACAGATAGTGAGCGCTGGCGTGCTGTCGGAGGCATTGAAGCAGGGCAGTCAATTAAAGATGTCGCTATTTTCTTTGACGTTGATCATTCAGTAATTTCTCGATTATGGAAACAATTCCAAACAAGTCAAACAGTTGTCCGGAGACCTGTGCTCGGTCGTTCAAGGGTTACCACTTCCTCTGATGATCGGTATATTGCCATAGTAGCCAAGCGGAATCGACGAGCGACATCCACAACTGTTACATCCATGGTTGCAGCGGCACTTGGTAATACAATATCTGCCAGTACTGTGAGCCGAAGCTCTACGTGAAGGAACTGTACGCCCGAGTACCACGTTTTTGTGATCCACTACTAACCGTCCAAGTCAGAGGGGCAAGATTAAAGTGGTGTCGTCAAAATCTCAATTAGACTGTCTCAGATTGGTGCAACGTCCTGTTCACGGGCGAGTCCAGATTTGCCCTGGAATCAGATGATAAGCATGTAAGGGTCTGGAGAGAGCGAGGCACACGCAATCAGGCCAAGAACATGATCGAACATCACGCATTCAGAGGTGGCAGCTTCATGGTGTGGGCTGGAATTTCAATGGGATGTCACTCAGAGCTGCACATCTTTAAAGGTGGTTCTGTGACCGCTGCGCGGTATCGGGATGAAGTCCTAGACCCCATTGCGAGACATTACGCTGCAGTAGTTGGTCCTGATTTCCTCTTTATGGACGATAATGTCCTTCCCCATCGAGCTAACATCGTTAACGAATACCTGGCCTTACGAATACCTGGCATACCGAGGCATTTCTCATATGGAGTGGCCGGCGTATTCTCCCGATCTTGTTCCCATTGAAAACCTTTGGTATGCGCTCGGACGTGCTGTCTCTGCATGTTTACCTGTTCCAGTCAGTCTCATAGAGTTGGAAACTGCCCTATTGGAGGATTGGCCTTTGTTCACATCTGTGATGGTTGATCACCTCATTGAAAACATGGAAAATCGTTGTAAAATTTGTGTGAAGGGTTAGTGCGGTCACATAACATATTAACGTAAGTTTGGTTTGTTTTCCTTTAAACATCATTTTGTTAATCACCCAAATTTGATGTCATCATATAACTTACGAAAAGTAAATATTATTTTTCATTTTTGTACATAATTCTTCTTTTCTTTAATGCATAAACACATTTGCTACCTACATGTACAATTTTTGGTTAATCAATGCTTTACTCTTCCATTTTTGTTGATTTTACCGTTTGTGCTTAACTTTTGGAAGTCAGTGTAATTAAAACGTGTTCAGAAGGTCATAAAACATATATTGGTATCAACATCTTGAATTTGAAACTTTTCTTGAAAATAATACTATCTCTATTACATAGTATGAGAAAGTAAAAACTGTTTGATAAATAACTTACTCATCCCCAGCTGTTAAAATTCTTCAACTGGTTCAGCTAGCTGAGCCTATTTCGCTACTGTCGAACTCTGGTGGTGGGGAACGGTACTACACAGAGGCGCCAAGAATTTTACAATGGCTTCTCTAAATGGAACTTTATCTCTCCACTTTACGCGGTCGCATCCGTCCTGTTGTAGCCTTTATTGAGTCGCATTGTTCTGTTAATTAGAAACATCCTGCTACTGAAGATGAACGAGGCAGAAATTGGACGCTCAACAAGGAACAGTTAAAATACTTTGCTTTATAACCGCCGCTAATCCCACTTCTTTTTTTTTGAGGCATTTGAGTAACAGATGTAATTTAAGTCTTTGTCATGGACTCTTGAGTTAGGAAGAAGGAGATAAAACTCCTGAGGATGAAACGCTTGAAAATGCCATAATGCTTTGAGAATTATATCTAGGTGTCGATAGCTGCTATTATTGTTGTAGCTGCTAGGTGTCGGTAGCTGCTATTATTACTTGACAGAACAGACATTCGTAGTATTTAGTTTATGCATTTTTGATTATTTTTGAATCAAGGGTTCCCTTATTATGAGTATAATTAACCAGTATTTTTTCATAGTTGTAGAACAGAGTACAGAGAATATAGGGAGATAAAAAGAAAGTTAAAGGTAAAATAATTTTGAATATGTAAGAATATTATTTATTGTTTCAGTTCTACTTTGCATTGCACTACTAAATTATTTTTACAAAATTCACAGTTTAAATAAATAGTTTAGGCCTTTTGCCATTAAAATGCATACAATGCAGAACTGCTTATCTTACTAGAGTGTCACCTGAATGATTGTCTCAAACGATATCGGCGTTTTCTTAATATGAAATTTCATCTCTTTACTTTTGCCTCCATGGTGTGATCTATATGAGTTTTATGTTTTTCACTCTTAACTCCATGACCATGGAGGTAAAAGTAAGGAGGTAAAACTTCAAATGCATTAAATCGAGTTTAAATGCACTAAATAACACGCATAATTAATTGAAATTACACTGAATTTACACTTTTAATTCAGCTTTTGATTTCCTTTGGTAACTGAACTTATTATCAAAACCGGCGTAGTAAAATTTGAAAAGAAAAACAAAATATCTCGTGAACGACCAGTCCTAAAATAATGGGGTTGGTCTAATTCATTCCGTCGTCAAAAATTAATTATAAAATAAGCAGTTAATTGATGCATTTGAGCATACGTAATATTTTATTTTAGAATTTTACGATCTTTGCGGGCCATTTCGCAAACAAAGCAGATTCCTAATTTCCGAACCATACCAAAATCTAATCAGTACTAGGGTAACGCACAAGTAACCTCTCTACTAAATTTTGTGACCTTTCGTCAATTAGTTTTTCAGTTAGAGGGGATACTGATAATTTTTGTGGGCAATTTGGCAAAACGCAGGTATCCCGAATTGTACCAAAATGTAATCAGCACAAGGGTATCCCACAACTGACTTACCAATAAATTTTTTTGAAATTCTGTCAATTAGTTTTTGAGTTAGAGTGGATACATACATTGTACAGACAAACAGACACACACACAGACGTGACGCTATGAATATATTTTTCGTGTTCTATAGGTCTCAAGACGTGTAGATCCGTCGAAAACTCGAGTTGCAATTTTCCACACGATTATAATACTTTCCCTATACATTACAAGGTATTGCAGGGAAAGTTAAAGTTTTACTAATAATTGATTTTAAGATTAAAATGTCTGAAAACGTTTGAAAAAATCTGTTGTGGGCAGCACATGACTTTCCCTGCAGACTTATATCCACCTTCTTTTAATCTTTATTTTAATTAAATTTAATTCACTTTCATTTCAATTTTCGTTCCCATTTGGTAACTGGACTTATTTGCAAAGGTGGCGTAGAGAAAATACGAAAAAACTAAAATATCTTGAGAACGGCTAGTCCTAGTGTAATGGGGTTGGTCTTATTCTTTTCTTCGTTAAAAATTACGTAAAAAAGAAGCATTTAATGGATATATTTGAGCATACGTAGTTTATTTTAGATTTTGACGATCTTTGCGGGCCATTTCGCAACAAAAGGCAGGTAATTTTTTTCCGAATCGTACCAAAATCTAATCAGCACCAGTGTGACCCACAAGAGACATATCTACCGAATTTTGTGAAATTCGGTCCATTAGTTTTAAAGCTAGAGTGGATACAAGCTTTTGCTGGCCATTTCGCAAAAAAAAGGCGGGTCCTTTTATCCCGAATCGTACCCAAAACTAATCAGCACCAGATTCGCCCACAAGTGACATACATACCAAATTTTAGGAAATTCGGTCAGTTAGTTTTTTAGTTAAGAGTGGATACAAAATCTGCACAGACAGACACACAGACGTGACGCTAAAAATGGTTTTTTCGTATTCTAGAGGTCTCGAAACGTATAGATCCGTCGAAAATTCGAATTGCGATTTTCGGCATGATTCCAATATTTTCCCTATACATTACCATGTATTGCAGGGAAAGTATTAATAAGACAACATATGAAGGTCGAAGACGACAAATTGTTTTTCATTTTTCATTTCCATGCTAACAGAACTGTAAAATGTGAGCCCTTTCATGCTCAAATTTGAATTTTTGATAAACATATTAAGAACTTTTATTAAGTTCTGATAGTAATTAGTGATTAAGTTAAATAGGAACTTATATGTAGGTGCCATAATGAGTGGCTATTATATATTTCGTGTCACAAAGCATGGACGGAAATGGCTAGTATATAATATTAATTAATTATATAAATGGCATAATTCTGGAGATTTAACCCATGTTTCCTCATCGTCCTAAAAATAGGACAGCACACATAAGGGGTCTTTATATAAATTTTTTTGCATATTTTAATTCAATTTAAAGACAATATATTGATTAACTATATATTTGCCTTCGTCGCAAGTTTAAATTAATGTTGGATATTTTTTATTAATTTTTTAAAATGGCGATTATTGCAGATTTTTTTTTTACATTTTCAACACACAAATTTTTTAAAGTTTTGAGCTGCAAGAAAAAAAATCTGATGTGGGCAGCACATGACTTTCCCTGTAGACTCAAATTCACATTTTCTTAATTTCTTTAATAATTCATTAGATTGAATTTAATTGAAACAAATAACACTAAATTTGCATTTTTAATTCAATTTTTGTTTTTATTTGGTACTTGGACATTTTCCCGAAATTGACGTAACAAAAATGCAAGAAATCTCAAATATCTTGAGAACAGTAAGTCCTCAAGTATAATGGAATGAGTTATATTATTTTCCTCTTCAAAATTGCGTATAAAACAAGAATTTAATTGATACATTTGAACATACATAGTCTCTTTTTTTTTTAGATTTTGGCGCTTTTGGCGGGCCATTTCTTAAAATAAGGCAGATTGTTCTTTTCCGAATCGTATCAAAATCTAATCAGAACCAGAGTATCCCACAAGTAACTTATTTACCAAATTTTTTTGAAATTTGGTAAATTAGTATTTTAGCTAGAGTGCAAACATGACATTTTTGCAGGCCATTTCGTGAAAAAAGGCGGGTTCTTCTTTTCCGAATCGTACCAAATTCTAATCAGCACCAGAGAATCCAACAAGTAACTTATCTACCAAATTTTGTGAAATTTGGTCAATTAGTTTTTTATCAAGAGCGGATAAATACATTTTTGTGGGCCATTTCGCAAAAAAGGCGGGTTCTGTTTTCACGAATCATACCAAAAACTAATCAGCGCCAGGGTCACATACATGTGACTTACCTACCAAATTTTATGAAATTTGGTCCATTAGTTTTTGAGTTAGAGTGGATACATACCTTGCACACACAGACACACACACACAGACGCACACACAGACATCACGCTAAAAATAGTTTTTCGTATCTTAGAGGTCTCGAAACCTGTAGATCCGTTGAAAAATCGAGTTGCGATTTTCGACATGATTCCAATACTTTCCCTATACATTACTACGTATTTCAGGGAAAGTAATATACATATAAATTTATAAATTAAGGTAATATTCCATACTTTTATACCAGTAAAACAGGATTGTCAAAAAAAAATTATCCAGAGGATTTCCCTATATATCTAGAGGATATATATATCTAGAGGATATATCTATAGAGAGGATATATATCTAGAGGATGGACTATTGTTCTATTTTTACTTTCCCTGCTATACATGGTAATGTATAGGGAAAGTATTGGAATCATGCCGAAAATCGCAACTCGAGTTTTCGACGGATCTGCACGTTTCGAGACCTCTAGAATACGAAAAAACTATTTTTAGCATGACGTCTGTGTGTTTGTCTGTCTGTCTGTTTGCCTGTGCAATGTATGTATCCACTCAAAACTAATGGACCGAATTTCATAAAATTTGGTAGATAAGTCACTTGTATGTGACCCTGGTGCCGATTAGCTTTGGGTACTATTCGGAATAAACCAACCCTTTTTTTTTTGCGAAATGACCCTCAAAAATTACCTGTATCCCATGTAACTGAAAAACTAATTGAACAAATTTTACAAAATTTGGTACATACGTCACTTGTAGGTCACCCTGCTGCTGATTAGATTTTGATACGGTTCGGAAAAGAACAATCTGCCTTTTTTTACGAAATGGCCCGCAAAAATTGTATATTTCCACTCTAACTCAACTAATCGATTAAATTTCATAAAGTTTGGTAGATAAGTCACTTGTTGTCGACCCTGGTGCTGATTAAATTTTGGTACGATTCGGAAAAGAACAACCTGCATTTTTTTCGGAAATGGCCCGCAAAAATTTCATGTATCCACACTAGCTAAACTACTAATTGACCCAATTTCACAAAAATTGGTAGATAAGTTACTTGTGGGATACTCTGGTGCTGATTAGATTTTGGTACAATTCGGAGAACAACAAACCGCCTTTTTTTACGAAATGGCCTGCAAAAATCGCCAAAATCGAAAAAAAAAGACTATATATGCTCAAATATATCAAATGAATTTTTGTTTTATACACAATTTTTGACGAGGATAAAGAATATAGCAAACTCCATTATACTTTAAGACTAACCGTTCTCAAGGTATTTGAGATTTCTTACATTTTTGTTACGCCGATTTTGGAAAAATATCCAATTACCAAATAAAAACAAAAATTGAATTAAAAATGCAAATTTAGTGTTATTTGGAGCAATAAAACTCAATCTAACGAATTATTAAAAAAATAAAGGAAATATGAAATTAATTCTGCAGGGAAAGTCATGTGCTGCCCACATCAGATTTTTTTTTTTAGGACAGTCTGTACCGATCAAACTAATAAAAGTTTGGCAAGTTTTTTGATTTTATATGTATACATAGGCTTAGAGAAACACACATTTAAGATTTTATAAAAAAAATATTAATTTTTTCAATGCTTTGTACAACATGGGTTAAGTTGCGTATGACATCAGGTACTGAAAGCAAAGCTGGATATTGGACTCATTTTTAACTTATTTACAACAATGGATATTACAATACCTCCTTTTGTGTTGTAGCTACACAGCTTGTGATTGACTGTTGTTTTGTACTTTACCTGCAATACGTGGTAATGTATAGGGAAAATATTGGAATAGTGTCGAAAATCGCAACTCGAGTTTTCGACGGATCTACACGTTCTGGGATCTCTAGAAAACAATAAGAAATTTTTTTTTTTTTGCGTGACGTTGTGTGTTTTTCTGTGCAATGTATGTATCCACTGTAACTCAAAAAATAATTGAATGAATTTCATAAAATTTTATAGATAAGTCACTTGTGGGACACCCTGGTGCTGATTAGATTTTGCTACGATTCAGAATATAAAAGAACCTGCATTTTTTTGCGAAATGGCCGCCAAAATCGTATGTATACACTATTTAAAAAATCTGATGTGGGCGGCACATGACATTCCCTTCAGACATATATCCACGTTCTCTTTATCTTAATTAAATTTAACTCACTTATAATTCAATTTTTGTTCTCATTTGATAACTGGCCTTATTTTCAAAGGCAGCGTAGAGAAAATACGAAAAAATTAAAATATCTCGAGAACGGCTAGTTCTACTGTATTGGAGTTGGTCTTATTCTGGGGGCCATTTTGCAAAAAAAGGCAAGTTATTTTTTTTCCAAATCATACCAAAATCTAATCAGCACCAGGGTGTCCCACAAGTGACTTATCTACCGAATTTTGTGAAATTAGGTCCATTAGTTTTTCAGCTAGAGTGGATACAAAATCTGCATAGACAGACAGACTCTATTTTCACGAATTGTACCAAAAACTAATCAGCACCAGTGTCACATCCAAGTGACTTACCTACTAAATTTTATGAAATTCGGTCCATTAGTTTTTAGTTATAGTGAATACATACATTGCAGTGGCATACAGACAGGCAGGCACACAGACACACACACAGACATCATGCTAAAAATAGTTTTTTCGTATTCTAGAGGTCTCGAAATGTGTAGATCCGTCGAAAACTCGAGTTGCCATTTTCGGCATGATTTCAATACTTTCCTTATACATTACCATTTATTGCAGTGAAAGTAATATTAGTTATATTACAATATGTAGTAGTGTTCACTACACTAGTGTTTCACTATACATTATCATGTATTGCAGGGAAAGTAAAAACTAATTGACCCAATTTTACAAACTTTGGTAGAAAAGTAACTCATTGGTCACCCTGATACTGATTAGATGTTGGTACAATTTGAAAAAAAAGAATCTGTTTTTTTTACGAAATGACCCGCAAAAATAGTCGAAATCTAAAATAAAAGACTACGCATGCTCAAATGTATCCATTAAATGCTTATTTTAAACGTAATTTTTGACGAATTAAAGAATAAGGGCAATCCTATTGGTCTATGACCAACCGTTCTTGAGATATATTAGTTATTTGCATTTTTGTTACGCCGCATTTGGAAATACTTTCCATTATCAAATGAAAAAAAAAATTGAATTAAAATTGCATTTCAATTAATTAGGCGGTTTTTTTTTTTTTTTTTTTTGTGGGTGCAATTAAACTCAATTTAATGAATTATTATACAAAAAAAAAAAGAAACTAAATTTGAATCTTAAGGGAAAGTCATATGTTGCTCTCATCGGATTTTACTTTCTCTGCAATACATGGTAATGCCTAGGGAAAGTATTGGAATCATGCCAAAAATCGCAACTCGAGTTTTCGACGGGGCTATACGTTTCGAGATCTCTAGAATACGAAAAATCTATTTTTAGCTTGACGTCTGTGTGTCTGTCTGTCTGTCTGTGCAGATATGGTATCCACTCTAACTAAAAAACTAATTGATCGAATTTCTTAAAATTCAGTAGATAAGTCACTTGTGGGCGAATCTGGTGTTGATTAAGTTTTGGGCACAATTTGGGATACAAGAACCCGCCTTTTTTTTTGCGGAATGGCCTTCAAAAATTGCCTGTATCTACTATAGCTGAAAAACTAATGGACCGAATTTCACAAAATTCGGTAGATAAGTGGCTTGTGGGTCACCCTGGTGCTGATTCGATTTTGGTACAATTAAAAAAAAAAAAAAAAACCTGCCTTTTTTTGCGAAATGGCCCGCAAAAATCGTCAAAATCTGAAATAAAAACTACGTATGCTGAAATATATCTATAAAATGCTTGTTTTATAAGTAATATTTAACGATGAAAAGAATAAGACCAACCCCATTACAGTAGGACTAGCCGTTTTCTAGATATTTTAGTTTTTTCGTATTATCTCTACGCCAGCTTGGAAAATAAGTCCAGTTACCAAATGAGAACGAAAATTGAATTAAAAGTGAAATAAATTTAATTAAAATGAAGAGAACGTGGATATAAGTCTGCAGGGAAAGTTATGTGCTGCCCACATCAAATTTTTACTTTCCCTGCAATGCACCGTAATGTATAAGGAAATTATTGGAATCATGTCGATAATCGCAACTTGAGTTTTTACGGATCCACACGTTTTGGAACTTCTAAAACACGAGAAACTTATTACTAGCTTGCAGTTAAACTCCATTTAATGAATTATTAAAGAAATAAAGAGAAAACGACTTGGAATCTGTAGAGAAAGTTATGTGCTGCCCACATTTGAGTTATTTTATTTTAGATATTCAGTGTTTGAAATTACTAACGAGCAGAATGCCCGCTGGTCCCACTAGGGTGTGATAAAGTCGGGCGTTGCTTTAAAAGTGTATCTGTTAATTTGCACCAAAATTTAGACGTACAAATTAGTTAGCAATACACTGTAGTTAGCTTTGGTACTTCTTTTATAGTTTACTGGCTTATGCGCTTTATTGTAGTGTTGGATTTCCGTCTCATAAAGCCGCGCGAAGAATAAACCGCGTACTTTATTTCCTCATCTGTCAATCGTCCGAGCACGCGTTTTTAGAGACATTTAGAAGATTTCAAGGACAGAGACTGGATAATGCATCGATAAAAGATGATCGGAAATATTTGTCTACTGAGAGTAACATCTATGGTTTGGGATTTCTCAGACGGAATAATGGAGCATTACGTAAAATGGAAACATTTTGGACGCTCACACCTCCCGAACCTAATAGATAAAATGTAAATGATTTTTTTTTTGCTTTGTCGGAAATAGGGTTTAGATTATGAATATATAAAAATTTCAATATTTTTAACTGTTTTTCGAAACACACACATACACACAACACACAACACGCACAAAACACAAAACACACAACTCAACACACACAAAACACAACACACACACATACATAACACACCACACATAAAACACACACACACACACACACACAATACACATAAAACACACACTCACACAACACACATAAAGCACACACACACAATACACACTCACAAAACACACAACTCAACACACACAAAACACAACACACACACAATAAACACACACTCACACAACACACACACACATAACACACCACACGTAAAACACACACATAAAATATACACACACAATACACATAAAACACACATAAAGCACACACACACACACACAATACACACATAAAGCACACACACACACAATACACACTCACAAAACACACACATAAAACACACACACATAAAACACACACACACACACAACACACACAAAACACACAACTCAACACACACAAAACACAACACACACACAATGCACACGCACTCACACAACACACCACACATAAAACACACACATAAAACACACACACACAATACACATAAAACACACACTCACACAACACACACACAACACACACACAACACACATAAAGCACACACACACACAATACACACTCACAAAACACACACACACATAAAACACACACACACACATAGTTCGATTCGGGTCCAGAGATGTTTAAATCATGCTATTCCGTTGAAAACTCAAATTCTAATTTTCGAATTGGACACAATACTTTTCCTAGACATTATACTATGTATGTAGGAAAAGTAAAAATGTTCAAAAACAGCTGTAATTGAAAATTTAAATAATATAAAATCATCGTAAATACAGTATACACATCAAGTTCTTTTATGTGAATAATATCTGTTGTTGGGATTACTCTGACGGAAATTGGAAACATTTTGAACGCTCACACTCCGAACCTAATAGATAAAAACGTAAATAATTTTCCTGTTTTGTCAAAAATAGGTTCCAGATGTTGAATATATAAAAATAATCTCAATATTTTGAATTTTGTTTTTTCGAAAAACTTAAAAAGAAATAGCTTTCTCTGAGCGTTTTTTTTTCGTTTTTCTAACTTTCTCTTGAAATATATACCAAACTATGAAATATAGATATAAATAGTAAACGACAAGTATGTGTACTAGAAAATTTAGTATTAACATCTATATCAATTACTAAAAAACTCTTAGTAGTTGAATAATTGCCTTGTTAAGTTGATATAATTCGATTTTGGTTCGAGCTCTATTTTTTGGGGGAAAATGTTTAAAAATGGTATCTGTCCGGATGAGTTTCTTTATTATTTTTCATACTTTCAATCGAAATATCTTCGAAACTATAAAATATAGATATAAGTAGTAAGGGACGAAAATATATATGAGGAAATTTAGTATTAAAATTTATATTTGTTATTAAAAGAATAAACTCTTCGTTTCGAATAATCGTCTTATCAAATTGAAAAAGTATGAAAATTTTAAGTTTTTCAAGTCTGTAATGCTTATATCTTAAAAACTAAACGTGACAGCTATAAACAATAAGCAGGAATTTGTAGCTCTTTGAAAGCCCTACAAGTGTATACAATCGAAATCCCAACAAGTGTAAACAAGATAAAATTTTTTCGATATTATAAAAATTGAGTAGTTTCATTTTACTAAATGTTAGTCAAGCAAAACCATTTTGGCTCCATCGGAATGGAGCCACCGCTGATTTTCCTCCTGTGAGATGGGGAAAAGTTTTAAATTTTCCCACAGTACATAATAAAAAGTGACTGTGGTAAAGGTGTAAGCATGCCATTTAGTTTTAAACGATGATTTAATTTTAAATTATGAAAGTGGGGTATCGGTATAGTAAAGTGGTTATCCGCTACCAGATGAGACCAACGGCAACGCCCCTAACGGCAAAATTAGGAAGTTAGCACTCCTATCTCGGAAACTATAAGAGATGCAAAAATCTGATGTGGGCAGTACATGCCTTTCCCTGCAGACTTATATCCACGTTCTCTTTATTTTAATTAAATTTAATTCACTTTTAATTCAATTTTCGTTCTCATTTGGTAACTGGACTTATTTTCAAAGGAGGCGTAGAGAAAATACGAAAAAACTAAAATATCTCGAGAACGGATAGTCCTAGTGTGATGGGGTTGGTCTTATTCTTTTCTTCGTTAAAAATTACATATAAAACCAGCATTTAATGGATATATTTGAGCATACGTAGTTTATTATTTTAGATTTTGACGATTTTTGCCGGCCATTAAAAAAGGTAGGTTATATTTTTTGAATCGTACTAATCAGCACCAGAGTGACCCACAAGTGACTTACCTACCAAATTTTATGAAATTCGGTCAATTAGTTTTTTAGTTAGAGTGGATACAAAATCTGCACAGACACACACACAGACGTCACGCTAAAAATAGTTTTTTCGTATTCTAGAGGTCTCGAAACGCGTAGATCCGACGAAAACTCGAGTTGCGATTTTCGGCATGATTCCAATACTTTCCCTATGCATTACCCTGTGTTGCAGGGAAAGTAAAAAAAAAGAAATCAATTTGTAGATCACCATCAGAAATTTGTAGATCACCATCTATTTAGTAACAAATGACATCGTTTTGTAACGCAACATTTTGGCTTGGGGAAATATTTAATGTGGGCAGCATTTTATTTTATTTACATATTCAATGGCAATATTCATGACGCAGTGACGAATTGTGCATTAACATGAGCACTTTTCTGGATGGCAACATGTAAAACTATTTCAAAGTACCAAATTAACTTATATTTCGCGTAAATCTAACTTGTCGTTAAGCAGTATAATCCATACATTAAAATATTTGAATAATTCTTTCATCAATTTGTTGTCGCTTTCTTTAATTTAGCATCATTTTTGCCAATTCGATTTTTGTTAACTTTACAGCATTTAAGGAAAAGTAGTGAAATTGGTGATATTTCATCAAATTAGTTACCAAAGCTTGTCAGGTTTATCAGGCCAAACGTTACAAACATACGGAGTGGACATCTGATATATAATATATAAACGAGATCGTAGTGAATGATGTTAATAGATTTATTGCATAACATTGCATATCTATTATCTGGAAAGCGAACCTATTGGACATAGTTTTTACTACTTTTAAATTTTATGTAATATTTTAGATAAATTTATTTGGAAAAACGAGCAATTATTTGAGAGCACTGTGCAATTTAGCATTTTAAAATTTGTGTTATTCGTATTCTTTACGCATGAAATGCCGATCCTGTGGTCGAGCGGTCAGGGCCATGCGTTTCCGTCTGATCGCTGGATTGCCGGGTTCGAATCCCGCCAGCGACCATGGATGTTGTCATGTCGAGGCAAAGTTAGACTTCCGCCCTTCGGGGAGCCTCTATCAAAGTGAAGCTGCAAATCTCCTCCCCTTCCCCATGGGGAGATCCCTGGGGGTCTTGTGGACGTGGTGCGTAGGCGCTCCTTCACCACGGGGGAATTAGTAACGAACGAACGCATGAAATGATTACTTATTTAACATAATTAAAGGTTCTGCTTTTTTACGATATTTTTACAGAATTCATTTGAAAATTGGGGTTTTCTTCAATCATTAGATTGTGTTTAAAATCAATATAAGGTTTGAGTATTCAATGGGTCGTACCAAATTATTTTCGAAAGTTTCATTTGTTCGTGAGATATCGCGTTTACAAACTCACGGTCAGTAATACACATACATACGAACATACAGGGTGTCCCAAAAATGACTGGCACATTTGAAAAATGCATTAAAAAAATGCAGACGGCGAGAGAAATGTAACGTTCGCTGCATTGCACTTGGGAAACCAAAGAATTTTATTCAATCAATTTTCAAAATTTGTTACAAAGGTCACCAACAGATGGCGCTGCGGTTGTGTGATAACTGCAGGGAAACGCATACTGTCAGATTTCCATTCTGTACTTTGCTCAGCATTCTTCTAGCGTATGTTTCTCAAAGATTTCAAGTTGTTGTTGGATTATTAGCTGAAAATGGTTTACTCGTTGGAATAACGGATATTTCTTGACCTGACCGTTCCGGCTGAAATGTTTGCGCAGGTGTCTGAGAATTTTGTTCTCAGGGTGCGCCATGTTGTTGCTGCAAATGGTGGTTATTTTGAAAACATCGTATTTTAGTTTTTGCACCATTCAGCAGCGCCATCCATTGGTGACTTTTGTAACAAATTTCGAAAATTGATTGAATTAAATTCCCTGGTTTACCAAGTACAATGCAGCAAACGCTACATTTCTATCGCCTTCTCTTTTTTTTTAATGCATTTTTCAAATGTGTCAGTCATTTTTGGGACACCCTGTATATACTCACTAACTTACAGACACACTAAACATACAGACACACTACCATACCGATATTAACATACAGGTATCAACATACAGACACTGACACACATAGACATAGGCGCACAAACAGAGCCATCGCCTCCAAATTCGATTAGAGTCCAAAAATGCTTGAAACGTGTTTTGTCGAATTCGAATATTCGATTCCGGTACAATACGTTTCCTATACATTATATATGTATGTAGGAAAAGTAATATAAAAAATAATTTCTCTAAAATGTAAAACTTTCTTTTAATATAGCTTTTGTCTGAACCTTTATTTTCCTATCACGTAATGTAGCAAGAGGTTCTATCGAACAATATTTGGGCAGACTGTTCTAATGGGACCTTATTTTATGAATGTCTTCTTAAGAGTACATACAGATACATTTTCTTCTGCACGTTCTGCACTAAAACGACTTAAAAATATTGGTTTAGACTCAGCTGGAAAGATATTGTTACGGTGTGCTGGTCATAAGAGTAACGACCTAGTCAGAATTCCGGAAAAAAAGAAAAATTTATTTGTAGTTTCGATATCGATTTTGCATTTAGAAATAATGAAATATCAAAATATTTTTGCAGAAGTGCTTTGTTGTTATAAGTTGCAAATCATTATAAAGAGCTTGTTTAGTTGTGTAATAAAGCAAAAATTTATATGCGTGTTTCTTGAAGATTTTCTATTGCTATACCAAATTTAGGAATATTAGAGAGAAATATAAATATATATTTTGCTATCTTTTATTGGCTGTATCAGTAGTGTAGTGCATCAACAGTATTAGTTACTGAAGTTTAAAAAACCTTTTGATGCAATTGAAATATTTTCTTTAATAAAATGTATGCAGTAAAATTATTGGTGAAGTTTTCACCAAACATTCAAGAAATCAGAGTAACATTTTTATATTTACTGTTTTATTAACACTTTACAACATAGTTGAAAAGTCTTTGACTTTGTTCATTTTGTCTGTCTGTCTGTCTGTTCGTATGATAACTGCCATAAAAATGACTTTAACAAAATGAAATTTTTGTATGTTGTTGAGACTGTCTGTGGGACATATGGGAATGTAAATGAATAATATCACCCAATTAGTTTTGGATTGAACTCGGGTTGAAAATATGAAATACATTGAACCCTATGGGACCTATTTTTTCAAACATTTTTTAATCGAAGTTAAAATTCACAAATTGCTTCGAAAAGTTTAGGAAAAATTCAAATTATCATATAAAAAATATATAAAAAAAAAATTCAGCAAAATATGTTTGGTAGTTTTTTAAATAAAAATAAAAATAATAATTACACCTAAATATGATGAGATTATGTGACCAACTTCAAAATAAAATATGGCATCCATCTTTTTTCCCAGTATCAAAATCGTGATTTAAAAAATTCTTTTAAATTCATATTTAGTGTTGCATCCGTACTAAAACCAGTTTATTTTTGCGTATTTTCTGTGTATGTATATTCAGGGGCAACGCAATTAAAAAATTTTTGAGTTTAAATGATCATCAAACTTTGATTATTTCTACAACGAAGCCTAATTTTAATGGATGCAGAATTGAAACAATTGATTGTAAAATGAGTTGCATAAGAATTGCAGAATTTTTTTCACGCAAAATTATTTAACTCTGGATTCTGGAATAAAATATTCACTTCTTTTAGATAGACCCAGACGATTTATATTTCGATGACGTCATTTGAATAAAGTTCATTTTTTTTGTACGAAGTTTTAAGTGTTCAAATAAAATAAATTATTGTAGTACTGTGATGTGATTGATATATCAGCGCTGAATGTATAGCATTTTAGAGATGTTTAAAAAATTGCATTTAACTTGAAAACTGTTTCATAATCAATGCTTTGTGCATGATTGATCTTTCTCGGTTTACCTTATATTTACTTTCCCTGCAATGCATGGTAATGTATAGGGAAAGTACTGGAATCATGCCGAAAATCGCTACTCAAGTTTTCGACGGATCTACACGTTTCGTTTCCATATATAACTGCCGAAATTACAAAAGATAATTAAATATTCTTTTTTTTTATGAAATAATTTATTTATTTATTTATTTATTTATTTATTTACAAAGACTGCAAGCAACAGGACGTAGTCCCAGTTACAGCATGCAGGAGCAAAACTACATTCAAAATACCATGACATACATTAAAAAAGTAAAAATACATTAAAAAGTTAAAACATTAAAATTAAAAAACACTTCACAAGAATACATGTAATAAAACAACAAGATGTTCACAACAAATGCTCTTTAAAATCCTTCTCAGAAATATCAAGATAATCCGGGAAACCATTGTATAATTTAGAAAAGCAATTTATAGCATAATTATTGCCAATACTCGACCTAAACTTCCTAATGGCAAATAAATTCAAGCTTCTAGTTCTATACTGTGGGACATGAAAAAAATTGAATATCTCTCTATAGTAAAACAAGAAAGATCAATCATGCTTAAAGCATTGATTATGAAACACTTTCCAACTTCAATGCAATTTTATTTAAACATGTCTAAAATGCAGTACATTCCTCGGTAATATTTTAAAACTTATCACAATACTACATTAATTTATTATATTTGAAACCTTAAACCTTCATAAAAAAAATTAACTTCATTCAAATGTCGGCATTAAAGTATAAATTGCCTGATTTAAACATCTCTAAAATGTGATACATTCCTCGGTAATAATTTTAGAATTGTCATAATACTACGATAATTTATTATATTTGAAAACTTCATCGAAAACAACTGAAATCCATTCAAATGACGTCATAGAAAAAATAACGCGCCTGGCTCTCTCTATAAAAGCAACATTTCATTCATAAATAATTCCCCCATTCATGTCATTCATCACAATACTATAATAATTTATTTTATTTAAAAATTAAGACCATGGAGCTACAAGTAATTAAACCATATGCGTAAAACTTCATCGAAAAATATCGTCCTTCTCTTTCTAAAATCAATGAATATTTCATTCACATCAGCTAAGCAGACTCCATGGACTAAATGATTTTGTGTTAAAGAATTACAGCATTCTAATACAACTCATTCTACATATTTTGCTGTTTACATTTCACATAGGTGAAAAATAGGCTTAGTTGTAGAAATAATCAAATTTGGGATGAGCATTTAAACACAAATATATTGTCATTGCGTTGTTTCAGTATGTAGATGCACAGAATTTAGGCAAAAATAAAGTAGTTTTAGGACGGATACAGCACTCAATATGAATTCAAAAGAACTTTAAAAATCATGATTTTGAGACAAGATGGATGCCATATATCATTTTGAAGTATGTCACGTGATCGTTTCATATCATGGTCACGTGATCGCTTCATGTAAGAGGTGTTATTATTATTTTAATTTTTATTTAAAAAACTACTGAATATATTTCGTTGAATTTTTTTTATATATTTTATGGAACAATTTGAATATTGCCTAAAATTTTCGAAGCAATTTGTGAATTTCAAATCCGCTTAAAAAATGCTTGAAAAATTAGGTCCCATAGGGCTCAATGTATTTCATTTTTTCAACACGGGTCCAATCCAAAACTAATTGGGTGATATTATTCATTTATATTCCCATAGGTCCTACAGACCGTCTGAACAACATACTAAAATTTCATTTTGATTAAGTCATTTTTACGGCAGTTATCGTGCTAACGGACAGACAGACAGACAGACAGAATGAACAAAGTCATAAACACTTTTCAACTTTGTTGTAAAGTGTTAAAAAAGTAACTGACGCCGCCGCTGTTTGACAAATTTCTCGTTTCTCGAGATTCTATCGTACCGCAAAAACTATTCCATACAAAAATATGAAATTGGGTAGACCTGTAGAAAAAGCTTTGGGGAATACACTGAAATAAACAGTTTTTAACACTTTACAACAAAGTTGAAAAGTGTTTATGATTTTGTTCATTCTGTCTGTCTGTCTGTCTGTCTGTCTGTCCGTTAGCACGATAACTGCCGTAAAAATGACTTAATCAAAATGAAATTTTAGTATGTTGTTCAGACGGTCTGTAGGACCTATGGCAATATAAATAAATAATATCACACAATTAGTTTTGGATTGAACCCGGGTTGAAAAAATGAAATACATTGAGCCCTATGGGACCTTATTTTTCTAACATTTTTTAAGCGGATTTAAAATTCACAAATTGCTTCGAAAATTTTAGGTAATAGTCAAATTGTTCCATAAAATATATAAAAAAAAATTCAGCTAAATATATTCAGTAGTTTTTTAAATAAAAATTAAAATAATAATTACACATCTTATATGAAACGATCACGTGACCATGATATGAAACGATCACATGACCCACTTCAAAATGATATATGGCATCCATCTTGTTTCAAATTCGTGATTTTTTAAAGTTCTTTTTAATTCATATTGAGTGTTGTATCCATCCTAAAACTACTTTATTTCTGCTTAAATTCTGTGCATCTACATACTAAAACAACACAATGACAATCTATTTGAGTTTAAATTCTCATTCAAATTTGATTATTTCTACAACTAACCTATTTTTCACCTATGTAAAATGTAAACAGCAAAATATGTAGAATGAGTTGTATTAGAATTACTGTATTTCTTTAACACAAAATAATTCAGTCCATGGAGTCTGCAAGGCTGATATGAATGAAATATTAATTGATTTTATAAACAGAAGGACGATTTTTTTCGATGAAGTTTTAAGCATAAAGTTTATGAATTGTAGCTCCATGGTCTTAATTTTTAAATAAAATAAATTATTATAGTATTGTGATGAATGAAATGGAGAAAGTTATGAATGAAATCCTGCTTTTATAGAGAGATCCAGGCGTGTTATTTTTTCTATGACGTCATTTGAATTAATTTCAGTTGTTTTCGATGAAGTTTTCAAATATAATAAATTATCGTAGTATTATGATAGATTTAAAAATATTACCGTGGAATGTATTGCATTTTAGAGATATTTAAACCACGCAATTTGTATTTTAATGCCGTCATTTGAATGAAAATCATTTTTTTCAATGAAGGTTTAAGTTTTCAAATATAATAAATCAATGTAGTATTGTGATAAGTTTTAAAATATTACCGAGGAATGTATTGCATTTTCGACTTTTTTAAATAAAATTGCATTGAAATTGGAAAGTGTTTCATAATCAATGCTTTAAGCATGATTGATCTTTCTTGTTGATATATATTGTAGTTTAAGAAATATTTAATGTCAAAATCAAAGACAAAATATTTGAGCTGCGAGTTCGCTTTCTGGATAGACTAACAATAGCAAGACCACGAATTTTTGCAGGTAGACACCTACATGGGTGAATTTTTGCAGGACGGAGCCCCCTTTTTACTTTCCTTATATAATGTATAAGGAAAGTATTGTGACGGGGTCGAAAATTCGAATTCGAGTTTTCGACGGGAGAGCACGTTTCAAGCATCCCTGATCACGAATCGAACATTTTTGAAGTGATGTCTGTGTGTGTGTGTGTGTGTAGACGATAACTGACGAACGAATGGACCGATTCGAACGAAATTTGGTACAAAAATCACAATCCGTAAATACTGGAAGCCTATTGTTTTTCTACGCAATCGAATGCTCAGAACCATCTAAATTTTCGAGTGAAATTTTAAAAAATCGTCAAAAATTCAAAACCGCTAATAAAGTTACTCAAATAGACATTTCTTATGTAATTTTTCAGTAGAAAACGATTGACATAAATTTTAGAACACTAACATGAACCGTTCTCGAGATATTGCACATTTAAAAAAAAAATCAAAAGGTTATATAAAATAAAAAAAAATATTTCTTATTGAGAAACATGTTCACTTTTCATATGTAATACCATGCGATAAATTGGGTGACATCATTCTCGTGGATCTAGCTCGTTCCATTCACGAAAAAGATACTTTGAGTAATACTTTTGCATTTGAACACCAATAGTCATTTATCCGCTGTAAGAATAACCTATTTCTCCATTCATAACGCTTGGCGAGATTTTTGCGACAAATTTCGCGGAATGTCGCCAACTTGGCGACATTTTTTAATATTGCCAAATTAACGAAATTCTCGCCAAATGGATAAAGATGGCGCTAAATCAATGAAAATGACGACTAATTCAAGAAAATTCAATATCTTTGAAAGAATATAAGTATCTACTATAAGAATAACATTTTTTTTAACTGTAAAAGTAGTAAATTCATTGCATTATATACGGAAAGTCATGTGTTGCCCACATCAGATTTTTTTTAATTTCAATGTAGTTTTCGAGATATTTTACTTTTTATGCACTTCTGAAGTGAACTTTTTTCGTATCGGCACGTTTAGTGATTTCTCTGTCTCGTACCGTAAAAACTATACAAAACCATGAAAATTGGTACATATTTATAGAGAAATAATATGGTAATACGATGAAATAAACCGTTTATCGATTTAAACTTTAGTTTGGCCTGAAATAACTCGCGAAGCGAGCTCATGATCAAAGAATTCAGTTTTTGGATTCCCTGGGCGAAGAAAAATCCCTGCTTTTCCCTCCTGCGGAAAATAGGCAGGGATAAAAAAGAGATTTTTGAAAGTAGAATTTTTAGGAAAGATAGATATGAAGCGAGCTCTGAGAGCGCAGCCTCCCGCCTCTCGAACATCTTTGACCCGCAACTTAACAAACCAAACCGAAACCGACCCGCAAAGCGGGTTCCCCGTGAGTTTCTCTTGATGTAGAACTCTAGTCTCCGACTGACAGACAGCCGCTTTATTCAGTGGTTTATGAATCTCTAACACATGTGCACAATTTTCTGCTGTTTACTGTTTGTAACCTTCGTTAGAGCTTGGCGCATTTATCCAGATATTTTCATTTAAAATATGTGATAATTCTACCTGTGCCGACCCCTGATGGTAGTACAGGCGAACGAAGCCCTAAATAAACATGTGAAATGGCATAACCCTTGAAAATCATTTTTACTTTCTCTGCAATACATGGTTATGTATAGGGAAAGTATTGTAATCATGTCGAAAATCGCAACTCGAGTTTTCGACGGTTCTACACGTTTCGAAACCTCTAGAATATGAAAACACTATTTTTAGCGTGACGCCTGTCTGTCTGTGAGTCTGTCTGTTTGTTGTGTGTCTGTGTGTGTCTGCCTGTCTGTGCAATGTATGTATACACTCTAACTCAAAAACTAATGAACCGGATTTCATAAAATTTGGTAGGTAAGTCACTTGGATGCAACCCTGCTGCTGATTAGTTTTTGGTACAATTCATTAAAACAGAACCCGCCTTTTTTTACGAAATGGCCCGCAAAAATTTCATGTATCCACCTTAGCTAAAATACTAATTCACCAAATTTCACAATATTTGGCAGATAAGTTACTTGTGGGACACTGGTGTTGATTAAATTTTGGTACGATTCGGAAAATAACAACCTGACTTTTTTTACGAAATGGCCATCAAATATTGCCAAAATCTAAAAAAAAAAAAGACTACGTATGCTGAAATGTATCAATTAAATTCGAGTTTTATACTCAATTTTTGACGAGGAAAAGAGTGTAACACACTCTATTATACTTTAGAAATAACCGGTCTCAAGATATTTGAGATTTCTTGCATTTTTGTTACGCCGCTAACGGAAAAATGTCCAATTACGAAATAAAGACAAAAATTGAATTAAAAATGCAAATTTTGTGTTATTTGGTGCAATTTAACTCAATCTAATGAATTATTATAAAGAAAAAAAGGAAATATGAATTTAAGTTTGCAGTGAAAGTCATGTGCTGCCCACATCAGATTTTTGTAGGACAAACCTGCAACTTGATTAGTAGCTCGAAAAGTGAAGACGATTTGACTCGCAATTTAAATATTGAAAAAACTTGACCTGAAATTGAACTCCAAAGCGTGGGTTTCTTACTTGATACAGGACTCTAGTTTGAGGGTGGTGGTTTGGGGGTGGCTCTGGATAAAAAATAATTCAAAGACTTTTTGCTGCGGTCTGTACCAAATTGTTGCACCATAGAAGGAAATGACGAGTTATTTGATGCATATTACTTTCCTTATATACGTAATGTATAAGGAAAGTATTGTGACGGGGTCGAAAATTCGAATTCGAGTTTTCGACGGGAGAGTACGTTTCAAGCATCCCTGATCACGAATCAAACATTTTTGAAGTGATGTGTGTGTGTGAGTGTCAGTGAGCCTGTGGAGAGGATATCTTACGAACGAATGGGGGCGATTCGAATAAAATTTGGTACAAATATCACAATCCGTGAATACTGGAAGCTTATTGTTTTAAAACACAATCGAATGTTCAGAATCCCCCAAAATTTTCAAGTGAGATTTTGAAAAAAATCATCAAAAAATCAAAACCTTCAATAAAGTTACGCAAATAAACATTTCTTACGTAATTTTTTCTTATAAAACGATTGACAAAAATTTTAGAACGCTAGCATGAACCGTTCTCGAGATATTGCACATTTTTCAAATAAATTTATCAAAAAATCCCATAAATTAAAAAAAAATGTTAACTGTTAAGAAACATGCTCACTTTTCATATGTAATATGAAGCGATAAATTGGGTCACATCATTCTCGTTGAGCTAACTCGTTCCATTCACGAGAAAAGATACTTTGAGTAATACATTTGTATTTGAACTCCAATAGTCATTTATCCGCTGTAAGAATAATTTATTTCTCCGTCCATAACGCTTGGCGAGATTTTGGCGACGAATTGAGTGGAATGTTGCCAACTTGGCAACATTTTTAAATGTTGCCAAATTAACGAAAATTTCGCCAAATGGATAAAAATTACGCTAAATCAATGAAAATGACGACTAATTGAAGAAAATTCAATATCTTGGAAAGAATATAAGTATCTACTATAAGAATACCATTTTTTTAACTGTAAAAGTATTAAATTCATTGTATTATATAAGGAAAGTCACGTGCTGCCTACATCAGATTTTTTTAATGTTAAAAATGGCGTTGGTCGCAAAACGTCCGAAGAGTTACTACATACATTCTAACTTTGGATTTAATAATTTATATTTATATATATATATATATATATATATATATATATATATATATATATATATATATATATATATATATATATATATATATATATATATATATATATATATATATATATATATATATATATATATATATAATTTCAAACATCGGTGGATTTTGTTATACCTTCGGGATGTTAAAGCTCCTTAAAAGAAATTATTTTTTTTTATAATAAACAATACAGGTACTAGGAGTTAAAAGTTAAACTGTCTCAAATTGCAACTAAAAGTTAGGATAAGCATGGTGTATATAATTGGGTTTTGTATTAGGATAATTTAAAAAATATATTCTTTTATTTGTGTTATTGACAGTCAAATTTAAATACATTTATCTGTTAAATTTCTCTAAATTATTTGGCGTGTAACTGTTAACCGGCTCCTCACTATCGAAGATAACCAGTAACGTGTTTTTGAAACATTGTCAACTTTTTACATTTGCTCAGCATTTTAGATTGTTATCGATTTAGTTATAATAAATGAACATATTAAGTGAATCGAATAGAATGGAGTAACATGAAATATAAGCTGAAGTTTTCTAATATGTCTAAGTTGATTAATTTTAACTGAATGGTGTACATTAGACACACATACACACACACACGCGCATACACACATACAAACACACACATATATATATAGTGATTTAATTTGTTTGTTAGTTATATTACCAAATACTTACGAACCATCTCCTATCAAAATCAATGTTTGGTGATATGAAAAAATAAATTGGAGACATATATATATATATATGCATTTTTGGAGTTTTTGCGCGCGATTTTAAAAATAAACTCAAATTCTTATTGCATTTAATAATACTTATCTGTCGAATTTCGAAAATCATATTTCCCTGCTAATTATATTTACACATTTTCAATTAGAACGGGATATTTTTTGAAAAAAGTTAAACAGCGAATTATAAATAATTCAGCTTAACTTAGATTAATCATAAAATAGCGTAATTATTTTTTTTTATTTATTTACAATATTATATTTATACAACTTAAATTAGGAAAGGGAAAACATTTTGATAAAAGTTAAACATCGAATTACAAATAATTCCACTCCGCTTTGCTTAATCATAAAATAGCATAATTATTTATTATTTTTTTTGGTAATATTATATTTATACAACTTACATTAGGAACGTTAAAACATTTTAATAAAAGTTAAACAGCGAAATATAGATAATTTCGCTTCGCTTTGATTAATCATAAAATAGTGTTATTATTATTATTATTATTTTCAATATTATATTTATACAACTTACATTAGGAAAGTTAAAACATTTTGATAAAAGTTAAACAGCGAATTATAAATAATTCCGCTTCGCTTTGATTAATCATAAAATAGCGTTATTATTATTATTATTATAATTTTTTTTGCAATATTATATTTGTACAACTTAAATTTGGAGCGGGATAACATTTTGATAAAAATAAAACGGCGAATTATAAATAATTCCGCTCCGTTTCGATTAATCATAATATAGCATAATTTTTTTTTTTTTTGCAATATTATATTTATACAACTTACATTAGGAACGTAAAAACATTTTGATAAAAATTAAACAGCGAATTATAAGTAATTCCGCTCCGCTTTGTTTAATCATAAAATAGCGTAATTATTATTATTATTATTAATTTCAATATTATATTTATACAACTTACATTAGGAAAGTTAAAACATTTTGATAAAAGTTAAACAGCGAATTATAAATAATTCCGCTTCGCTTTGATTAATCATAAAATAGCGTTATTATTATTATTATTTTTTTTTTTTGCAATATTATATTTGTACAACTTAAATTTGGAACGGGAAAACATTTTGATAAAAATTAAACGGCGAATTATAAATAATTCCTCTTCGTTCCGATTAATCATAATATAGCATAATTTTTTTTTGCAATATTATATTTATACAACTTACATTAGGAACGTAAAAACATTTTGATAAAAATTAAACAGCGAATTATAAGTAATTCCGCTCCGCTTTGTTTAATCATAAAATAGTGTAATTATTATTATTATTATTTTCAATATTATATTTATACATCTTACATTAGGAAAGTTAAAACATTTTGATAAAAGTTAAACAGCGAATTATAAATAATTCCGCTCCGCTTTGATTAATCATAAAATAGCGTAATTATTATTATTTTTTTTTGCAATATTATATTTGTGCAACTTAAGTTTGGAACGGGAAAACATTTTGATAAAAGTTAAACATCGAATTATAAATTGTCCCGCTCCGCTTTGATTAATCATAAAATAGCATGATTATTATTATTATTATTATTTTTTTGTAATATTATATTTGTACAACTTAAATTTGGAACGGAAAAAAATTTTGATAAAAGTTAAACAGCGAATTATAAATAATACCGCTCCGCTTTGAGTAATCATAAAATAGCGTAATTATTATTATTTTTTTTTTGCAATATTATATTTGTACAACTTAAATTTGGAACGGGAAAACATTTTGATAAAAATTAAACGGCGAATTATAAATAATTCCTCTCCGTTCCGATTAATCATAATATAGCATAATTTTTTTTGGAATATTATATTTATACAACTTGCATTAGGGACGTAAAAACATTTTGATAAAAATTAAACAGCGAATTATAAGTAATTCCGCTCCGCTTTGTTTAATCATAAAATAGTGTAATTATTATTATTATTATTTTCAATATTATATTTATACAACTTACATTAGGAAAGTTAAAACATTTTGATAAAAGTTAAACAGCGAATTATAAATAATTCCGCTTCGCTTTGATTAATCATAAAATAGCGTTATTATTATTATTATTTTTTTTTTTGCAATATTATATTTGTACAACTTAAATTTGGAACGGGAAAACATTTTGATAAAAATTAAACGGCGAATTATAAATAATTCCTCTCCGTTCCGATTAATCATAATATAGCATAATTTTTTTTTGCAATATTATATTTATACAACTTACATTAGGAACGTAAAAACATTTTGATAAAAATTAAACAGCGAATTATAAGTAATTCCGCTCCGCTTTGTTTAATCATAAAATAGCGTAATTATTATTATTTTTTTTTGCAATATTATATTTGTGCAACTTAAGTTTGGAACGGGAAAACATTTTGATAAAAGTTAAACATCGAATTATAAATTGTCCCGCTCCGCTTTGATTAATCATAAAATAGCATGATTATTATTATTATTATTATTTTTTTGTAATATTATATTTGTACAACTTAAATTTGGAACGGAAAAAAATTTTGATAAAAGTTAAACAGCGAATTATAAATAATTCCGCTCCGCTTTGATTAATCATAAAATAGCGTAATTATTATTATTTTTTTTTTGCAATATTATATTTGTACAACTTAAATTTGGAACGGGAAAACATTTTGATAAAAATTAAACGGCGAATTATAAATAATTCCTCTCCGTTCCGATTAATCATAATATAGCATAATTTTTTTTGGAATATTATATTTATACAACTTGCATTAGGGACGTAAAAACATTTTGATAAAAATTAAACAGCGAATTATAAGTAATTCCGCTCCGCTTTGTTTAATCATAAAATAGTGTAATTATTATTATTATTATTTTCAATATTATATTTATACATCTTACATTAGGAAAGTTAAAACATTTTGATAAAAGTTAAACAGCGAATTATAAATAATTCCGCTCCGCTTTGATTAATCATAAAATAGCGTAATTATTATTATTTTTTTTTGCAATATTATATTTGTGCAACTTAAGTTTGGAACGGGAAAACATTTTGATAAAAGTTAAACATCGAATTATAAATTGTCCCGCTCCGCTTTGATTAATCATAAAATAGCATGATTATTATTATTATTATTATTTTTTTGTAATATTATATTTGTACAACTTAAATTTGGAACGGAAAAAATTTTTGATAAAAGTTAAACAGCGAATTATAAATAATTCCGCTCCGCTTTGATTAATCATAAAATAGCGTAATTATTATTATTTTTTTTTTGCAATATTATATTTGTACAACTTAAATTTGGAACGGGAAAACATTTTGATAAAAATTAAACGGCGAATTATAAATAATTCCGCTCCGTTCCGATTAATCATAATATAGCATAATTTTTTTTGGAATATTATATTTATACAACTTACATTAGGGACGTAAAAACATTTTGATAAAAATTAAACAGCGAATTATAAGTAATTCCGCTCCGCTTTGTTTAATCATAAAATAGTGTAATTATTATTATTATTATTTTCAATATTATATTTATACAACTTACATTAGGAAAGTTAAAACATTTTGATAAAAGTTAAACAGCGAATTATAAATAATTCCGCTCCGCTTTGATTAATCATAAAATAGCGTAATTATTATTATTTTTTTTTTTGCAATATTATATTTGTACAACTTTTATTAGGAACGGGAAAACATTTTGATAAAAGTTAAACATCGAATTATAAATTGCCCCGCTCCGCTTTGATTAATCATAAAATAGCATTATTATTATTATTATTATTATTTTTTTTTTTTTTGTAATATTATATTTGTACAACTTTTATTAGGAAAGGGAAAACATTTTGTTAAAATATTATCAATAACAATTGGTAAACATCTTAATGTTGATCAGGTAAAGGCAACATTGGAGGGGCAGGCTGTCTGTGCTGCCACTCTCAAATCACACCTACATTCGCACCATGAGTATTATAGTAATAAAGTAAAGAAAGGTAATTTTAGCATTGAAAAAAATAAATTAAAGTGAATCATAACGTTGAGAAACTACGTACCATTGTGATTCTCAAATTGCTTCCAAATTAAAAATATAAAAACTTGAAATGTATTCTTTACAAACAACAACTTCTTGAAATATCGATTTCACAACACTTTTTCATATAAAGCAATTCCAATAAAATTTTTCCGCTGTTTTTGTAAGTATCTTTCTCCTTAGGCCAACTGTTGAATGTGCAATCGATTCAAGTTCCGTTTGTACTAAGACGAGAAGAAAGTCCCCATAAGAGGGAATATTGCTCACGAGAAATCCCCATTCCTCTTCAACGAACTTTCTTTCTGACTGAGCAAAGGAACAAAATAAATTAATTTCTTTTGATTTTGACATTTTCGATTGCTAACATAAAAGAAAGACGTAGTATTGAGTATATGTATTTTTGATTATTTTTAAATTAACGGTTCCCATAATTATGAGTATAATTAACCAGTATTTTTACTTTCCTTATATACATAGTACAGTGTATAAGGAAAGTATTGTGACGGGGTCGAATATTCGAATTCGAGTTTCCGAGGGGGAGCACCTTTCAAGCATCCCTGAACACGAATCAGGGGCTTATGATATGATGTGTGTGTGCGTGTGTGTGTGTGTGTGTGTGTGTGTGTGTGGAGACGATATCTCATGAAAGAATGAAGCGATTCGAACACAATTTGGTACAAAAATTATAATTCGTGAGTAGAGGTTACGCAATAGAATGTTCAGAAACTCTACTAAATTTTCGAGTGAAATTTTGAAAAAATCATCAAAAAATAAAAACTTTTCATAAAGTTATGCAAATAGTCATTTCTTATTACTATTGTATTTTAATTTACTTAAAATACAATAATTATACTTACTTTTTCATTATTGTAATTTTTCATTAGAAAATTATTGACATTATCTTTAGACCGCCAGCATGAATCGTTCTCGAGATTATTACACATATTTCAAATAAATTTGTCAAAAAGTCGCATAAAATAAAAAATATATTAACTATTGTGAAATAGGTTCACTTTTCATATGTAATATCACGCGATAAATTGGGTGACATCATTCTCGTGGATCTAGCTCTTTCCATTCATGAGAAAAAATACTTTGAGTAATACTTTTGTATTTGGACGCTAACGGTCATTTATCTGCTATAAGAATAACTTATTTCTCCGCCCATAACGCTTGGCGAGATTTTGGCGACAAATTTGGCTGAATGTCGCCAACTGGGCGATTTTTTTAAAATATTGACAAATTAACAAAAATGTCGACAAATTGATAAAATTGACGCTAAATCAATGAAAATGACGACTAATTGACGAAAATTCAATATTTTGGAAGGAATATACGAATCTACTTGTACTATAAGAATAACCTATTTTTCCGTCCATAACGTTTGGATAAAATTTTGGTGACGAATTTTTCAGAATATCGCCAACTTGGTGACTTTTTAAATGTTGTCAAATTGACGAAAATGTCACTCAATTGATAAAAATTCGCCAAATTGATGAAACTGACGCTGAATCAATGAAAATATGACTACTTGATGAAAGTTCATATCCTGGAAAAACATAAGAATAAACTATAAGAACAACCTATTTTTTCGTCCGTCTGTAACGATTGGCGAGAAATTTAATGGGCTGTCGCCATCTCGCAAACTCGGCGATCTCGCAAACTTGACGACTTTTTAAATGTTGATAAATTGACAAAAATGTCACAAAAATTCGAAGTACTGTTTCGAAAATTCTGAATTCCGTCATATAACGGGCATATATTGTAGTATATAATAAATGTTCTTCTCTTCATTTGTCTGTAACACCTGGTGATGCATTTGGCAAACTTGGTGAATAATCTAGCAAAATATAGCCAACTTAGCAATATTTCTTCCCAGATTGACGAAAATTTCGTCAAAATTGCAAAAACGACGCTAAATTAAAGAAAATGACGTCTAGTTGATGAATTAATTATTAAAATACTTTAATGTACGGACGATATCGCTTATTGAGGTTTCTATCAATATTAATAATTGTTAATGTAGAGTTGCGCGAAATGTAAGTTAATTGGGTACTTTGAAATAGTATTACATGTTGTCATCCGAAAAATCGCCAAATGTACAATTCAAAGTTAAAAACACAGTACCTTGGATCTCATACATTATTACTTTCCTTATATAAAATAATGTATAAGGAAAGTATTGTGACGGGGTCAAAAATTCGAATCCGAGTTTTCGACTGGAGAGCATGTTTCAAATATCCCTGATCATGAATCGAACATTTTTGAAGTGATGTGTGTGTGTGTGTGTGGAGACGATAACTGATGAACGAATGGACCGATTCGAACGAAATTGTTCAAAAATTACAATGCGTAAACACTGGAAGCCTATTGTTTTTATAATCAATCGAATGTTCAGAACCCCCCCTAAATTTTCGAGTGAAATTTTGAAAAAATCGTCAAAAAATCAAAACCTCTAATAAAGTTACGCAAATAGACATTTCTTATGTAAATTTTCACGAGAAAACGATTGACATAAATTTTAGAACGCTAACATTAAACGTTCTCGAGATATTGCACCTTTTTCAAAAAAATTATCAAAAAATCATATAAAATAAAAAAAAAATTGTTTCCTATTGAGAAACATGTTCACTTTTCATATGTAATACCATGCGATAAATTGGGTAACATCATTCTCGTGGATCTAGCTCGTTCCATTCATGAAAAAAGATACTTTGAGTAATACTTTTCTATTTGAACGCCAATAGTCATTTATCTGCTGTAAGAATAACTTATTTTTCCATCCATAACGCTTGGCGAGATTTTGTCGACGAATTTAGTGGAATGTCGTCAATTTGGCGACATTTTAAATGTTGCTAAATTAATGCTTTTAATTAAATGTTGCTAATTAATATATATATCGAATATTAGCGAATGTCTCCCCAAATGGATAAAAATGATAAATGAAATAACTAAATCAACAAAAATGACGACTCATTGACGAAAATTCAATATCTTGGAAAGAATATAAGTATCTACTATAAGAATAACATTTTTTTAACTGTAAAAGTAGTAAATTAATTATATTATATAAAGAAAGTCATGTGCTGCCCACATCAGATTTTTTTTACTGTAAAAGGAGTAAATGTATTGCATTGTATAAGGAAAGTCATGTGTTGCACACATCAGATTTTTTTTGTTATAATCGAATAGAAATATCTTTTTTTTATACATTTTGAAGTGAAAAATGTTTTGCTTTACTTTTGTTTGAAAATGTCCCAAAATCTTATCTACCAAATTTTATGAAATTTGGCCAATTAGTTTCTCTGTACAGAATGAATACATACGAATTTTTGGGCCATTTCGCAAAAAAGGCTGGTTCCTTTTTCACCGAATCTTGCAAAATCTAATATTGTTAAATTTGGTCTATTAGTTTTTTAGCTAGAGTGGACATACATAATTTTTGAGGATCATTTTACAAAGAAAAAGGCGGATTCTTTCATCCCAAATCGTACCAAAATATAATCAGCACCATGATAACCTACAAGTGATTTATATACAAATTATGCGAATTTTTTTTTTTTGTTGTTGTCTTTAGCTAGAGTGGATATATACAATTTTTGCTGGCCAGTTCGTAAAAAAATCCGATTCTTTATCTGAAATCGTACCAAAATCTAGTCAGCACCAGGATTGCCCACAAGTGAATTACCAATAAAATTTTACAGAATTCGGGCAATAAGTTTTTGAGTTAGCGTAGATACATGCATGGCCCAGACAGACAGACACAGATGCCACACTAAAAATAGTATTATCGTGTTCTATAGGTCCCAAAACGATTTATTTGATTGGACAATTTATTTGATATTTTTAATTTATTATGCATAGAATCTTTTGTATACAGAGTGTCCCAAAAAGATTGAAACGCGCTTTAATTCTTTATCTGTTGGAGATAAGTGCTCAATGTAAATTGAGAAAATGTTGAAAGTAAGGTAGGACATAAGACTACGTTAATGAAATAGTCCTCCCATTCATTTTCAAAAAATTACACTTTTTAAACTTTTATACGACCCCCTTAGACAAATTGGGTCAATCAGAAACTTTTTATTTTTAATGCAACAAGATCATTAAAAAAACTGCATATCTGTATCTTTAAAATCAACTGAATAATGATAAAGGGAAAAAAGTCTGACTTATACCACTTTTCCTTTTCCGTATAATGTAACAGGCTGATTCATCAGTGAAAATAGGGATCATAAACAAATTGAGGATGGAAATTGTTTAGATAAAAAAAGTACTTAAAAGTACTTAGTTATTGAAAAGCACTTAAGAATCCGTGATTGCATCGTGAGCCTAAGCTGAATTCGCAAAAATGTCTCCTATGTGCTATCATCCAGTTTTATCTTTTTTGTGATATGTCGCAAATTTACATTTCTAATTTAATATAGAGTTCCCATTCACAATGTTCAATTTCTAATTAAATATAACTCACTCAATTTTAAATATACAGATATGCGGTTTTTGTTTTAATGATCTTGTTGCATTAAAAATAGAATTTTCTGATTGACCCAATTTGTCTAAGGGGGTTGTATAAAAATTTAAAAAGTGTAACTTTTTAAAAATGAATGGGAGGACTATTTCATTAAAGTTGACTTATTTTCTACCTTACTTTCAACATTTTTGTAATTTATATTGCCCACTTATCTCCAACCGGTAAATAATTAAAGCGCGTTTCAATCTTTTTGGGACACCCTGTATACAGTATACAAAATGTTAACAAGAAAGATCAATCATGCTTAAAGCATTGATTATGAAGCACTTTCCAACTTCAATGCAAATTTATTCAAACATGTCTAAAATGCAATACATTCTTCTGTAATATTTTAAAACTTATCATTAATTTATTATATTTGAAAACTTAAGCCTTCATCGAAAAAAATGAACTTCATTCAAATGACGGCATTGAAATGTAAATTGAATGGTTTAAACACCTCTAAAATGTGATACATTCCTCGGTAATAATTTTAGAACTATCATAATTCTACGATAATTTATTATATTTGAAAACTTCATCGAAAACAACTGAAATGCATCCAAATGACGTCATAGAAAAAATAACACTCCTGGCTCTCTCTATAAAAGCAGTATTTCATTCATAAATAATTTCCCATTCATGTCATTCATCACAATACTATAATAATTTATTTTACTTAAAAATTTAGACCATGGAGCTACAAGTAATTAAACCGTATGCGTAAAACTTCATCGAAAAAAATCGTCCTTCTCCTTGTAAAATCAATCAATATTTCATTCATATCAGCTACGCAGACTCCATGGACTAAATGATTTTGTGTTACAGAAATACAGCAATTCTTATACAACTCATCCTACATATTTTGCTGTTTACATTTTACATAGGTAAAAAATAGGTTTCGTTGTAGAAATAATCAAATTTGGATGAGCATTTAAACTCAAATATATTGTAATTGCGCTGTTTCAGTATGTAGATGCACAGAATTTAAGCAAAAATAGAGTGGTTTTAGGACTGATACAACACTCAATGTGAATTAAAAAGAACTTTAAAAATCACGATTTTGAGACAAGATGGATGCCATATATCATTTTGGAGTGGGTCACGTGATCTTTTTATATCATGGTCACGTGATCGCTTCATATAAGAGGTGTTATTATTATTTTAATTTTTATTTAAAAAACTACTGAATATATTTCGCTGAATTTTTTTTTTATATATTTTATGGAACAATTTGAATATTACCTAAACTTTTCGAAGCAATTTGTGAATTTTAAATCCGCTTAAAAAATGTTTGAAAAATTAGGTCCCATAGGGCTCAATGTATTTCATTTTTTCAACCCGGGTTCAATACAAATCTAATTGGGTGATATTATTCATTTATATTCCCATAGGCCCTACAGACCGTCTGAACAACATACTAAAATTTCATTTTGATTAAGTCATTTTTACGGCAGTTATCGTGCTAACGGACAGACAGACAGACAGACAGACAGAATGAACAAAGTCATAAACACTTTTCAACTTTGTTGTAAAGTGTTACAAAGCAAGTACTTCCCTTCCGAATCGTACCAAAGCTTAATGAGCACCAGGGTATCTCACAAGTGACGTACGTATCTGCCAAATTTATTCATTTATCTCGAATCATACTAAAATCTAATCAGCACCAGAGTTACACACATGTGCCTTACATATAAAGTTTTATGAAATTTGGTCCGTTGGTTTTTGAGTTGGAGTGGATACATACATTGCATGGCTGACAAACCGACAAACAAACAGATATTAGTTTTTTCGTATTTTCTCCACGCCACGAAAATAAGTCCAGTTATCAAATGAGAACGAAAATAGAATTAAAAGTGAATTAAATTTAATTGAAATAAAGAGAACGTGAATATAAGTCTACAGGGAAAGTCATGTGCTGCCCACATCAGATTTTTTTTATTGCGCTTGGGAAACAGCGAATGGGAATTGGGAGATTTCCTCCCTATCCTCTACACGTTTCGAGACCTCTAAGATACGAAAAAACTATTTTTAGCGTGACGTCTGTGTGTATGTCTGTCTATGTGTCTGTGCAATGTATGTATCCACTCTAACTCAAAAACTAATGGACCGAATTTCATAAAATCTGGAAGGTAAGTCATTTAGATGTGACCCTGGTGCTGATTAGTTTTTGGTATGATTCGTAAAAACAGAACCCGCCTTTTTTTGCGAAATGGCCCATAAAAATTTCATTTATCCGCTCTAGCTAAAATACTTATTGACAAAATTTCACAACATTTGGTAGATAAGATGCTTGTGGGATACTCTGGTGCTGATTAGAATTTGGTACGATTCGGTAAAGAAGAACCTGCCTTTTTTTACGAAATGGCCCGCCAAAATCGCCAAAATCTTAAAAAAAAGACCAAGTAGTGTATGCTTAAATGTATCAATTAAATTCTTGTTTTATACGCAATTTTTGAAGAGGAAAATAATGTAACACACTCCATTATACTTTAAGACTAACCGTTCTCAAGATATTTGAGATTTCTTTCATTTTGGTTACTTCGACTTCGGAAAAATGGCCAATTACCAAATAAAAACAAATTTAGTGTTATTTGGTTCAATTAAACTCAATCGAATGAATTATTAAAGAAATAAAGAAAATATGAATTTGAGTCTGCAGGAAAAGTCATGTGCTGCCCACATAAGATTCTTCACTTTTCCTGCAATACATGGTAATGTTTTGGGAATGTATTGGAATCATGCCGAAAATCGCAACTCGAGTTTTCGACGGATCTACACGTTTCGAGACCTCTAGAATACGAAAAACAATTTTTAGCGTGACGTCTGTGTGTGTGAGTGTGTGTGTGTGTGTGTCTATCTGTCTGTGTGCCTGTGTGTGTCTGTTTGTGCAGATTTTGTATCCACTCTAACTAAAACACTGATGGGCCGAATTTCACAAAATTTGGTAGGTAAGTCACTTGTGGTCGATTCTGGTGCTGATTAGTTTTGGGTACGATGCGGGATAGAAAAATCTGCCTTTTTTTGTGAAATGGCCCGTAAAAGACTGTATCCTCTCTAGCTGAAAAACTAGTGGACCGAATTTCACAAAATTCGGTAGATAAGTCTTTTGTCGGTTACCCTGGTGCTCATTAGATTTTGGTACGATTCGGAAAGAAATGCCTGCCTTATTTTCGAAATGGTCCGCAAATATGGGCCAAATATAACAATTAAATTCTTGTTTTATGCGTAATTTTTGACGAGGAAAAGAATCGGACCAATCACATTATTCTAGGTCTAACCGTTCTTGAGATATTTGCGTTTTTTCGCATTTTTGCTTCGCCGCCTTTGAAAAAATGTCCAGTAAACAAATAAAAACAAAAATTGAATTAAAAGAAATAAATATGAATGAATTTGGGTCTGTAGGGAAAGTCATGCCCCGCCCACATTAGATTTTTTACATATAGTACGTCTATGCGAGGTCGGTTTCATTGAACAGACTGACCATTCTCGACTGTCAAAACATAGAACACAAAGCTCGGGATTGATGAACGGTCTGTCCAAAAATTTGAACTCCACTTCGTTAAAAATCAGCCATTTATCATTCTTGATATCTTAACAAGCGCCTTTTCTTTAGTAGGGAAAAAAGTTCGTATAGGATTACCGTTACATTATTGATCTTGGAATTTAATTCACATTTTGACGTCTACATTTTTTAAACCGGAATAAAATAAAAAAATCTGATGTGGGCAACACATGACTTTCTTTATATAATACAATGAATTTACTACTTTTACAGCTAAAAAAAAGTTATTCTTATAGTAGATACTTATATTCTTTCCATGATATTGAATTTTCTTCAATTAGTCGTCATTTTCATTGTTTTGGCGTCATTTTTATCAATTTGGCGAGATTTTTGTTAATTTGGCAACAATTAAAAATGTCGCCAAGTTGGCGACATTCCGCCAAAATCTCGCCAAGCGTTATGGATGGAGAAATAAGTTATTCTTACTGCAGATAAATGACTATTGGCGTTCAAATACAAAAGTATTACTCAAAGTATCTTTTTTCATGAATGGAACGAGCTAGATCCACGAGAATGATGTTACCCAATTTATCGCATGATATTACATATGAAAAGTGAACAGGTTTCTCAATAGGAAATATTTTTATTTTATATAACATTTTGTCAATTTTTTTGAAAAATGTGCAATATCTCGAGAACGGTTCATGTTAGCGTTCTGAAATTTATGTCAATCGTTTTCTAAGGAAAAATTACATAACAAATGTCTATTTGTGTAACTTTATTAGCGGTTTTGATTTTTTGACGATTTTTTCAAAATTTCATTCGAAAATTTAGGGGGGGGGGGGGGGGTTCTGAACATTCGATTGCGTATAAAAACAATAGGCTTCCAGTGGTTACCGATTGTGATTTTTGTACCAAATTTCGTTCGAATCGGTCTATTCGTTCGTCAGTTATCGTCTCCAAAGATCACTGACACACACACACAGACATCACTTCAAAAATTGTTCCATTCACGAGAAAAGATACTTTGAGTAATACTTTTGTATTTGAACGCCAATAGTCATTTATCTGCTGTAAGAATAACTTATTTCTCCGGTCATAGCGCTTGGTGAGATTTTGGCGACGAATTTGTCGGAATATCGCCAATTTTGCGACTTTTTTAAATGTTGCCAAATTAACAAAAATCTCGCCAAATAGATAAAAATGACACTGCATCAATGAAAATGACGACTAATTGAAGAAAATTCAATAATCTTGGAAAGAATATAAGTATCTACTGTAAGAATAATATTTTTTTCACTGTAAAAGTAGTAAATTCATTGCATTATATAAGGAAAGTCATGTGCTGCCCACATCATATGTTCTTTTTTTTTGTGAAAGAGTGTATTTATCCGTGATGGAAACACATTTGGCAGCTTTGTGTATAGCAGCGTTACCCAGAGATAGATAGATAAACAGATAGAAAAATCAAGGTGTTTATATTATTAATTATCACTTTCAATTTTATGAATTGACTTCTTAATGCTTGTTAAACTGATATTCAGTAAAAGTAGATAGTGATACATATCAGGGAATTTTTGGATATATTATCAGTAAATCTGGGAAATATCAGGAAATTTTTTTATCTGAGATCCTGTAAGCATCCTGCTTGCTCTCTTACTCCAGTGTTGAAACTATGGTCTGAAATCAACAGGAATCACGGCATTCGTTTCAACCTGTAATTTGTTGTGAATGAGACTAAAATAATCATAAAAAATTTTGAGTGATAAGAATGTTCGGGAATAATGATGTGAAAAGAATTTATCTTTGAAAGATAACAAAGTATTATTTACAAGAGATTTTCATTAATTTGTCAGTAAAATCAGATTAAATCATGGGTTACATTCTGATAAGCTACAATAAGCATAGATATGAGACAATAAAGTGTATTATTATTTACTACTATCAAAATTTGCAAAATATTACCTCCCATTTGGTGTCATTTTTATCAATTTGGCGACATTTGTGACATCCCGCCAAATTCTTTGCAAAACGTCATGGACTGACGAATATAGACATTCTTTTTCTTATAGTAGATTCTTGTATTCTCTCCAAGATATTGAATTTTTCTCGATTTGGTGACATTTTCGTTAACTTTTGTGGTATTTTGTTCAATTTTGAGACATTTTAAAAAATTCGCCAAAATTGTAGCCAAGTGGGACAGTTGGACTGACAAGCAAACTCTGCTGAAACACCATTACAATACTATCCTCCCATTTCTCTCCCTTTCAATACACAGTTAATTTATTGATATGGCGTCATTTTTACCAATATTTCGATATTTTTATCGATTTGCCCACATTATCGTTAATTTGGTGATATTTTAATCAATTTGGCGACATTTTAAAATTTCGCCAAATTTATCGCAAAGTAAGATGGTTGAACTATACTATTGAACAAACGCTATTGAAACATCACTACAATACTATTCCCTTTCAAAAAGCAATTAATTCCATTGATTTGACGTCATTTTCATCGATTTGGCGATATTTTCGTCAATTTCACAAGATTTAAAAAAAAAGTCATCAAGGTGGCGATATCTACCTAAATTCATACCCAAAATTTTCTCCAAAAATTACCCAGAGATAGATAGATAAACAGACAGATAAATCAAGATCAATCAATAAATTTTCTAAAAATTTTTAGCATACACAAAGATAAATTCATAGTTAAAAAATCCGTCTGTAATCCGCTTCTAATGTTAGGCGTACACACCCATTGCAGATAACAGAATCCACGGACCTGTTATGGTTATGTTTATGTCTGGTGCAGCATGTCCTTTTTGGATCTTGGGCCAAAAAACCATAATCAACCAACCAACCAACCAACCAACCAACCACGGACCTGTTTCGCGATTACTATGCGTTCGTTAGAGTGTAATAACCAATATAGTCACCTTGCTACTAATTAGATATTGGTACTGTTTAAAAAAGAAAAAAAAACACCTGCCTTTTTAGCGAAATGAATTAAAAAATCTACAAAATCTAAAATAAAAGCCTGTATATGCTCAAATGCATCCATTAAATGCTTATTTTATACGTAATTTTTAACGACGAAAGGCGTAAGATCAATCCCATTACTCTATAGGACTAACCGTTTTCTAGATATTTCAGTGTTTCGTATTTTTACAATGTCGCTTTACAAAATACGCCCAGTCGTCAAATTGAGTTAAAACTGCAGATTTAGTGTCATTTTTAACACTTTACAACAAAGTTGAAAAGCGTTTATGACTTTGTTCATTCTGTCTGTCTGTCTGTCCGTTATCACGATAACTGCCGTAAAAATGACTTAATCAAAATGAAATTTTAGTATGTTGTTCAGACGGTCTGTAGGACCTATGGGAAAATAAATGAATATCATCATCCAATTAGTTTTGGATTGAACTCGGGTTGAAAAAATGAAATACATTGAGCCCTATGGGACCTAATTTTTCAAACATTCTTTAAGCGGATTTAAAATTCACAAATTGCTTCGAAAATTTTAGGTAATATTCAAATTGTTCCGTAAAATATATAAAAAAAATTCAGCGAAATATATTCAGTAGATTTTTAAATAAAAATTAAAATAATAATTACAACTCTTATATGAAGCGATCACGTGACCATGATATGAAAAGATCACATGACCCACTTCAAACTGATATATGGCATCCATCTTGTCTCAAAATCGTGATTTTTTAAGTTGGTTTTAATTCACATTGAGTGTTGTATCCGTCCTAAAACCACTTTATTTTTGCTTAAATTCTGTACATCTCCATACTGAAACAACGCAATTACAATATATTTGAGTTTAAATGATCATCCAAATTTGATTATTTCTGCAACGAAGCCTATTTTTCACTTATGTAAAATGTAAACAGCAAAATATGTAGAATGAGTTGTATTAGAATTGCTGTATTTCTTTAACACAAAATTATTTAGCCCATGGAGTCTGCGTAGCTGATATGAATGAAATATTCATTGATTTTACAAAGAGAAGGACGATTTTTTTCGATGAAGTTTTAAGCATAGAGTTTAGTTACTTGTAGCTCCATGGTCTTAATTTTTAAATAAAATAAATTATTATAGTATTGTGATGAATGAAATGAATGGGAAAATGTTATGAATGAAATTCTGTTTTTATAGAGAGATCCAGGCGTGTTATTTTTTCTATGATGTCATTTGAATGAATTTCATTTGTTTTCGATGAAGGTTTCTAATATAATAAATTATCGTAGTATTATGAAAGTTTTAAAAATATTACCGAGGAATGTATCGCATTTTAGAGATGTTTAAACCAGGCAATTTATATTTCAATGCCGTCATTTGAATGAAGTTCATTTTTTTCGATGAAGGTTTAAGTTTTCAAATATAATAAATTGATGTAGTATTGTGATAAGTTTTAAAAAATTACCGAGGAATGTATTGCATTTTAGACTTGTTTAAATAAAATTGCATTGAAGTTGGAAAGTGTTTCATAATTAATGCTTTAAGCATGATTGATCTTTCTTGTTTTTAAATAATTATCCTTGTAATTTCGTTCAATTGAACTCAATTTAATGAATTATGAAAGAAAGAAAAGGAAAATTTATTTGAGACTGTAGGTAAAGTCATGTGTTGTCCACATCAGATTTTTTTTTTATTGAAGTTAACGTGAATCCTAACATCTTACATCAGACAGGAAAGTTCGCGTCTGGAGACTGAGATTTTTTGCAAATACGCATTTAATCATTCAACTTTAGTTATAAATAATCTCTAACTTATGCCCTAAATAATAAAATAAGATGCGGATAGCTCATGACATACTCCGCATAATGCATTGACATTACTTCATCTACAACAAAATAACGATGTGAAAGATCCGCAGCACAATGTTATTGACATTTAATTGCACATTAACATTTGGAACTTTTCTGGATGACAACATGTAAATCTATTTCGAAGTACCAAATTAATTTCTTCTTCGACCCAGACCGTCAAACCTACCCGAAGGTGTAAAGTATCTGTTTGGAGGCCGGGAATGACTCCCAATTTAGTCGAAACTCAGTGGGGGCGGCATCCACAGGGACCGTACTCTCCTTCCCCTACCACCAACATCTCGGAAGGATTTACGGACCCACATATTTAACGTGCCCGTACTCCGCGTGAAACCGATGACAGTTTGAGAAGGTCGCGAATAAAACTCGAGTTGTCAGAGTGCAATCCCCGCTCAGCTCGCTAACTACTAGGCTGCTCCCCTTCCTAGTAAATAAACTTGTATTTCACGCAAATCCGAATTTTATGATTAGAATTATTATTAGTGTCCACTAAGCAAAATTGACAATCATCCGACTAAAAATCGCCAAATGTGCGCAGGAATAAATAAAGCCGTACGCCAATACCACAATGTTGGGATTGAATTAACATAACATAAATGGATTTTATTAGTCTTATATGAAAGTCTTATTAAAATGCAATTGAGGATTAATTAATATTTCGTGAAATAAATAACTATTGGTAAAGTATTCGGCGTTAAAATGCAAAACTGTCGCAGAATGTATCATCTTTCGTGAATGAAATGAACTAGACCTAAGATAATGATGTTAACATATTTATCGCAGGATGCTGCAATGTAAAATGTGAGAATATTTTACGATTCCAATTAATTTTTAATTTTATGTAAGTTTTTAATAAATTTATTCGATAAACGTGCAATATCTCGAGAAAAGAGCTCAAGCTAACGTTCTAAAGTTTGTGCCATTCCTTTTCAAATAAAAATAACGCACTAAAAGATTATTTACGTATTTTACAGTACTGAATATCCTGATTTTTAAAGAATTTTTCTTTCAAAACATCATTCGAAAATTTGGAAGTCGTGAGCGTTTATAATAGAGTTCCAGTATTCACTGATTGAAATAAACGTACCAAATTTTTTTTTCGAAATGCTCTATTTGTTCGTGAGATATCGCTTACACCGACTTGCATACAGACATACTAACATACATACACATTAACATACCAACTTACATACATATACACGCAGACATCACCTCAAAAACGTCCGATTCGAGTCCTGGGATGCTTGTAAAACGTGCTCTTCCGTCGAAAACTTGACTTTGTATTTTCGACCCCGTCACAATACTTTCGATATTCGTTATATACTATGTACATCAAGAAAGTAATAAATAAAGTTGCTATTTTTTCAAAAATAAATAAATAAAACTCATAAAACATAAATGATCTAAGATTAATAAAGTTGTTTCTGCTCTTTCAACACTTACTGGAATATTGCACAAATTAAGACTTTTAGTTTTTTGCTTCGTCATGAGGAAATGAAAAGAGCTTTTTCTTTGGTGATGTGTATATTGTTCACAATGTACTTGAAAGCACAAGCACCGAGTGACTCCATTCGACTTTATCATTGTCGAAGTACTCTTGTCATAATAAGTATAAGGATCTGATGTGGACAGCACATGCCATTTACTATACAAGGTGTCCCAAAAACATTGTCATCGGCTTTTATTCCTTAAATATTGATCTTGGACATATATAATAAATGACAAAGTTGCGTAAAAAGGTACAGAATTTTATGAAATCGATAGAAATTTTCAAGGGATTAAATTTGAAGAAATACAAAATTTAAATTTTTACACGGTCCCCGTACAAAAACATTTCCAATGAGCAAAATGTGCTCCATACATCAATAAGGTGATATACAAAACTTCAGCATTTTATCATAAAAAGTCCCAGAGATATGTTTAATCAAAGTTGGTGAGGGATTAATCACACATTAAAATGTAAATGTTTATAGCAAAAGTGCAAACGACGCAACGCAGAAATGCATCAGAGGCAAATAATATCTGCCTCTTATCTTTAATAGATCTTTGGCATGGATGGAAAACATTTTGAACAAGCTTTGTAATCTTTGTGTAAAGTTATTATTTCTACAAAGTGTATATACTTTTGTACCAGTAAATAGCAAAATTATTATTTATTTATGTAATCATTGTTTTCTTTCGCAATTTGTATATGACCCCTGAAACGCGATCTGTCGACTTGAGTGTTCCCGTCTGAGAACCCATGTCGATGCATCGAAAAGTGGTTTAAGTCAGCATGTTTGTCTTTTCATATCTCTGGGACTTTTTATGATAAAATGATGAAATATTGTTCATCACTTTATTAGTGTATGGGGCACATTTTACTCATTGGAAATGCTTTTGCAAGGGGATCGTATAAAAATTTAAATTTTGAATTTCTTAAAATAATTCTCTCAAAAATTTTAATCGATTTAAATAAATACTGTACCTTTTCTTACGCAACTTTGTAATGTATCATATATGTCTAAGATCTCTATATATGTCTATATTTTCGATATGTCTAAGATAAGATAAGGTTTAAGAAATAAAAGCCGAGATCAATATTTTTGGGACACCCTGTATAATGCAAATGCAGTCAACTCTTCTATAACGCGATTAATTCGTACCGCGTTATATGGAAATCGCATTATAAGAAACTCAGATTAGTGCAAATAAGATTAATTCTTGCCGTTTTATAAAGAAACCGCAAACCGTAATGAAATCGGGTTATAAGGAACTCAGAATTAGTACAAAACAGAACAATTCGTATCGCATTATATGGGAACCGTATTAAGTGTAACTCAGAACATATAAATCAGGCTGATTCGTTCAACGTTATATAAAACTGCATTTTTAGAGCACCAATGTTAGGATGAATACGGTTATGAAATATAAGTTTATAGATACAAAATGCAATAAATATATGTATATTTCAAATTATTACTTTGCTTATATACATAATGTATAAGGAAAGCATTGTGACGGGGTCGAAAACTCGAATTCAAGTTTTCGACGGGAGAACACGTTTCAAGCATCCCTGATCACGAATCAAACATTTTTGAGATGATGTCTGCGTGTGTGTCAGTGAGTCTGTGGAGACAATATCTCACAAACAAATATAGCGATTCGAATGAAATTTGGTACAAAAATCACAATCCGTGAATACTGGAAGCCTGTTGTTTTTAAACGTAATCGAATGTTCTGACCCCCCTAAATTTTCGACTGAAATTTTGAAAAAATCGTTGTAAAATCAAAATCTTTAATAAAGTTACACAAAGAGGCATATCTTATGTAATTTTTCCTTAGAAAACGATTGACATAAACTTTAGAACGCTAGCATGAACCGTTCTCGAGATATTGCACATTTTTCAAATAAATTTATCAAAAAATCCCATAAATTAAAAAAAATATATTAATTGTTGAGAAACATGCTCACTTTTCATATGTAATAGTATGCGATAAATTTGGTGACATCATTCTCGTGGATCTAACTCGTTCCATTCATGAAAATAGATACTTTGAGTAATACATTTGTATTTGAACGCTTATGTTTATTTACCTGCTATAAGAATAACTTATTTCTCCGTCCATAACGCTTGGTGAGATTTTGGTGCCGAATTTGGCGGAAAGTCGCCAACATGGCGAATTTTTTAAATGTTGCCAAATTAACGCAAATCTCGCCAAATAGATAGAAATGACACTAAATGAATGAAAATGACGACTAATTGACGAAAATTCAATATCTTGGAACGAATATAAATATCTACTATAAGAAAAACCCATTTTTTTATTGTAAATGTAGTAAATTCATTGCATTATATAAGGAAAGTCATGTGTTGCCCACATCAGATTTTTTTTATTAAGACTTCATATAAGAAAATTGAAAAAACAATGTGAAATATAAACGTAATAACTGTTTTCCAAAAAAATCGTATTAACATCCATCATCGCTGTCCAACATGAGTGGCCTAATTCTTTTCCTTTTAATGACCTTGCGGCAGCAAAGACATCTATCAAAGATGCCACACGAGCCAAACCCGAATTATAAGAACAGAGGAAGAGCTAGCTTTTGCTCAGTGATTATAATGTCGGTCTACGAAGCATCAGGTCCCTGGTTCGGGGCCCGGCGACGCTCAATCGCCACAATGATGACTGGACGTTTGAAAGACGCAACCTTCTCCAACGACTTCGCCTCTCAGCACGAGATGGCAGCACCAAAAAAAGGAGTCAGAAGCCTTGACACTCCCTTCCTGGTTGACCACGACTGCCCGTCACGCCGAGGCAACACGCCTCCCGGCCCTGACGTCACGCCTCTCGGCCTCCTCATCAGCGAGGGGAGTGTGCGGCAGCAAAGACATCTATCAAAGATGCCTCACGAGCCAGTAACCGAATTATAAGAACAGAGGAGGAGCTAGCTTTTGCTCAGTAATTATAATGTCGGTCTACAGTGCATCAGGTCCCTGGTTCGGGACCACGGCGACGCACAATCGCCACAACCTCTTCACTTTGCTTTCAAATTCACTTCGTTTTCAAATGTAGTTTTATTTTGTAACTACCAAAATCTCTTTATAAGGAGCTAAGTAATTTTGTAATTCTCTTTTAAACTTTGCACTTCGCACTGTTGAAGGACCATTTTCAACAAAGTACTTTTCTAATTGTTTACCAAAATCCAATCCCCTTTTCACATTATTACTTTCCTTATATACATAATCTATAAGGAAAGTATTGTGACGGGGTCGAAAATTCGAATTCGAGTTTTCGACGGGAGAGCACGTTTCAAGCATCCCTGATCACGAATCAAACATTTTTGAAGTAATGTCTCTGTGTGTGTGTGTGTGAAAGTATATGTGTGTGTGTGTGTCAGTGAGTCTGTGGAGACGATAACTGACGAACGAATGGACCGATTCGAACGAAATTTGGTTAAAAAATCACAATCCGTAAACACTGGAAGCCTATTGTTTTTATACGCAATCGAATGTTCAAACCCCCCCTAAATTTTCGAGTGAAATTTTGAAAAAATCGTCAAAAAATCAAAACCGCTAATAAAGTTGCGCAAATAGACATTTCTTATGTAATTTTTCATTAGAAAACGATTGATATAAATTTTAGAAGGCCAAGATGAACCGTTCTCGAGATATTGCACATTTTTCAAAAACATTATCAAAAAATCATATAAAATAAAAAGAAAATATTTGCTATTGAGAAACATGTTCACTTTTCATATGTAATACCATGCGATAAATTGGGTGACATCATTCTCGTGGATCCAGCTCGTTCCATTCATGAAAAAAGATACTTTGAGTAATACTTTTGTATTTGAAAGCCAATAGTCATTTATCTGCTGTAAGAATAACTTATTTCTTCGTCCATAACGCTTGGCGAGATTTTGGCGACGAATTTGGTGCAATCTCTCCAACTCGGCGACTTTTTAAAATGTTGCTAAATTAACGAAAACCTCGCCAAATGGATAAAAATGACGCTAAATCAATGACGACTCATTGATGATGACGACATGGAAAATGACGACTCATTGATGAAAATTAAATATCTTGGAAAGAATATAAATAACTACTATAAAAATAATCAATTTTTTTTCTGTAAAAGTAATAAATTCGTTGCATTATATAAGGAAAGTCATGTGCTGCCCACATCAGATTTTTTAAATTGAAATTTGCAACCGTTTCTTTACCCATATTTTCGTCTACCAATGCATTTGAGGTGAATGTATTAATTTTTTTAAAAGGGGATTTCCCTGATAACTGAAATTGAAAGATGGTGATGTACGTAGATGAAAATACAGGAGAAGTCCCCATTAATTTCAACCGTAAAAGTGTAATAGAAAAATCCATGCTGTGAGAGACTGCTTAAGCTCATTGAGTTGTATTATAGAGAAACCGCCTTATAAAACTACCGCGTTGTATGGAAACCGCGTTTTATGATTACCGCGTTATGAGAGGGCTGTCGTAATTTTTGCTCCGCGTTATATGGAAACCGCATTATGAGAGTACCGCGTTATAGGAGGGTTGACTGTAATTTCTTTCTTTCACAGCGAAAAAAAGATGTATAAAATACACAATAATTCTTTTAACTTTGAGTTGTACATTGTACGATTTTTCGGATGACAACATGTAAAAGTATTTCGAAGTTATATTTCGGGCAACTTTAAATTGACAATTACCAATGTTGATGGAATCCACAGTAAGCAATGAAGTTCATATATTTCGATAAGTAATTCATCAATTTGGCGTCATTTTTGCAATTTTGACGATATTTTCGTCAAATTCAAAGAGTAGCAAGTATTGTGAAAGCACTTTTCTTATGTAATATGATGCGACTCATTTGTTAACATCAATCTCGTGGATTCAATTTCTTTCAGGGTGAGCGTCAGTAAATCTTCTGCCCTATCCGCGCTTTCGCTGCACACGGTTTTCGCCTAAATTCTGCTGAAACAGTTGCGAAATATTTTCTGAAAGATAAAATGCAATGCTTAGATTATATTAAAACTAAATTTAATACCCAATAAAACATAGAATATATTTCATAGAATTTTATTCCAAAATATTTTTGGTGCTGCCATCTGTTGTCGTAATTTAATTCATACCGATTATTTTTATTTTTTAATGAACATTTTAAAATATCTATTCCTTCTAATACAGTATTAAATACAACAGCATATCATATATAATAATGGCACAGTCACGGAAAGGAAATTTCTCATTCTATAAGTTTAATAAGGGGATCAGAATGTACAACACTGAGGACTGCAGCTTTGTCTTCAAGTTCAAGTTCAATTACGTTTCCGTGATTGTGGCATTATAATATATGATTGATCTGTTGTTGTATTTAATAGCGTATTAGAAGAAATAGACATTTAAAAATGTTCATTAAAATATAAAATAGTCGGTATGAATTAAATTACGACAACAGATTGCAGCACCAAAAATATTTTGAATTGAAATAAAAATCATATTCTACGTTTTATTGGGTATTAAATTTAGTTTTAATATAATTTAAGCATTGTACGTTATCTCTCAGAAAATATTTCGCAACTGTTTGCGCAGAATTTCGGCGAAAAGTGTGTGCCGCGAAAGTTAACAAAGTGCGGATAGGGCAGATGATTTACTGACGCTGACCCTTCATTCACGGCAGAAATTACTTTTGTACTTGTTTTGTATTTTGAAGCAAAAAAATTTATTGCAGTCATTTATCTCACGGGATATTATTTAAATGTCAATTGAATTTTGATAAAAAATTTGCACTAAAAAACGTATAGCTAAGTTACCAAAACTCATAAGTTGGGTTCTTAATTTGCCATAGCTGCCCAATTTTAATTTACGGGGTGATAATTCAACGCTAAAACATCGTGTTTTGGATTTTGTATATCACTATTTTGCTGTGAAAACAGTAAAGACGTTGCTATTATGTGCTGGCCACATCAGATTATTTCCCCCTATAACATGATAAAGTAGTAAAAGTAACTGAACTACAAGTATAAATTCCTAAAAGCAGTTTTCAATAAATGTCATCGTTTTGTTCCTATGCGATTTCTATATAAATTAAAATGTTCTTATTTTATTCCATGTTATTGTAACGATCCATTCTTTTTCTGCATGTATGAGCAGAGAATAAGTAGTTATAATCAAATTTAAAAGCGTCGGTTGATGGAGCCTCAAAATGACATTTATCTTCCATCATTAAAAGAGGAAATTGAAGTTGACAGAAGAGGTCATGTGTCACTTATTCTGTAATAACTGAAAAAAAAAAAAAATCTGATGTTGCAACACATGACTTTCCTTATATAATGTAATGTATTTACTACGTTTACAGTAAAAAAAATCTGATGTGGGCAACACATGACTTTCCTTATATAATGAAATGAATTTACTATTTTCACAGTAAAATAAATAGGTTTTTCTTCTAGTAGATACTAATATCCTTTCCAAGATATTGAATTTTCGACAATTAATCGTCATTTTCATTGATTTATCGTCATTTTTATCTATTTGGCGAGATTTTCGTTAATTTGGCAACATTTCAAAAAGTCGCCAAGTTGGCGACATTCCGCCAATTTCGTCGCCAAAATCTCGCCAAGCGTTATGGACGAAGAAATAAGTTATTCTTACAGCAGATAAATTGGCGTTCAAACGCAAAAGTATTACTTAAAGTATCTTTTTTCATGAATGGAACGAGCTAGATCCACGAGAATGATGTCACCCAATTTATCGCATGATATTGTATATGAAAAGTGAACATGTTTCTTAATAGGAAATATTTTTATTTTATTTTATATGACTTTTTGATAATTTTTTTTGAAAAATGTGCAATATCTCGAGAACGGTTCATGTTAGCGTTCTAAAATTTATGTCAATCGTTTTCTAAGGAAAAATTACATAAGAAATCTCTATTTATGTAACTTTATTATTGAGTTTGATTTTTTGGCGATTTTTTCAAAATTTCATTCGAAAATTTAGGGGAGTTCTGAACATTCGATTGCGTATAAAAACAATAGGCTTCCAGTGTTTACAGATTGTGATTTTTGTACCAAATTTCGTTCGAATCGGTCCATTCGTTCGTGAGATATCGTCTCCACAGACTGACTGACACCCACATCCACACACATACTTTCACACCCACCCACACACCTACACACATACTTTCACACACACCCACACCCACACTTTCACCCCCCCCCCCCCCCACATACACACAGACATTACCTCAAAAATGTTGGATTCGTGATCAGGGGTGCTTGAAAGGTGATCTTCCGCCGAAAACTCGAATTCGAATTCTCGACCCCGCCACAATACTTTCCTTATACATTATTGTATCCTGTATAAGGAAAGTAAAAAAATAACTGTAGTATTCTGAACTCGAACTTCTCATACCAGAATTAATTTTTTCTTCAAATTTTACAAGAAAATATTGGAAATTTAAAAAATTCGATATGGTGGATCCAAATGATTACAACTATAGCGTGTTATCTTTCGTTTTCAAGGGCTTGAAAAATATATCGACTGATACGTGACTATGTCCCCCCCCCCCACACCGCAGGAGGGTAACTTGTCCCCCAAGGGAGGCTAATGACGTCACGAACAAAGTAATTTGTATCACGGCTGTTACTTTCCTTATATACATAATGTATAAGGAAAGTATTGTGACGGTGTCGAAAATTCGAATTCGAGTTTTCGACGGGAGAGCACGTTTCAAGCATCCCTGATCACGAATCGAACCTTTTTGAAGTGATGTCTGTGTGTGTGTGTGTGTCAGTGAGTCTGTGGAGACGATAACTGACGAACGAATGGACCGATTCTGACGAAATTTGGGACAAAAATTACAATTCGTAAACACTGGAAGCCTATTCTTTTCATTCGCAATCGAATGTTCAGAACCCCCCTAAATTTTCGAGTGAAATTTTGAAAAATCGTCAAAATATCAAAACCTCTAATAAAGTTACGCAAATAGACATTTCTTATGTGATTTTTCATTGGAAACGATTGACATAAATTTTAGAACGTTAACATGAATTGTTCTCGAGATATTGCACATTTTTCAAAAAAATTATCAAAAAGTCATAGAAAATAAAAAAAATATTTTCTATTGAGAAACATGTTCCCTTTTCATATGTAATACCATGCGATAAATTGGGTGACATCATTCTCGTGGATCTAGCTCGTTCCATTCATGAAAAAAGATACTTTGAGTAATACTTTTGTATTTGAACGCCAATAGTCATTTATCTGTTGTAAGAATAACTTATTTCCCCGTCCATAACGCTTGGCGAGATTTTGGCGACGAATTTGGTGGAATGTCGTCAATTTGGCGACTTTTTAAATGTTGCTAATTTAACGAAAAACTCGCCAAATGGAAAAAATGACGCAAAATCAATGAAAATAACGACTAATTGACGAGAATTCAATATCTTGGAAAGAATATGAATATCTACTATAAAAATAATCTATTTTTTTTTACTGTAAAAGTAGTAAATTCATTGCATTATATAAGGAAAGTTATGTGCTGCCCACATCAGATTTTTTTTCATAGCAATCATTGAAACTAAAAATTGATTGAAACTGAATTGCAATTTTCGTGATAAAAATACTTTCTCGGTAATATATTACTAAGTCCCGTGATCAATGAGTCATAAATAAACACTTTTATGCATGATTATATCAGATTTTGTCCTATGCTGCCATGTTAAAAAAAATATAAAATTTCTAATACATTTCGAAGTTTTCTCTCGAATTTAAAAACATTCTATCTAGTTCTAGATTTTTTGATAACAAAGCCGGATATAAAGTTTCACGAAAATCCATTAACCTTGATTACAGGTGGGACAGCTTTAATCCCAAAAGAAGAACCTCTCAAAAAGACAGATATTTGACATACCCTATCCCAAACAGTTCGATCCCCCTTTGCAGGCAGTGGCGTCTATCCATCAGCATGGGTGGACGCCAATGTCTGCAAAGGGGGATCTTATAGCAGATAAATGACATTGGCGTCCAAATACAAAATATTACCTAAAGTATCTTTTCTTATGAATGGAACTAGCTAGATCCACGAGAATGATGTCACCAAATTTATTGCATAATATTACTTATGAAAAGTGAACATATTTCACAATAGGTAATATTTTTATTTTTATTTTCTATGATTTCTTTATCATTTTTTTGAAAAATGTACAATATATTGAGAACGGTTCATGCTAGCGTTCTAAAATTTATGTCAATCGTTTTCTAATAAAAAATTACATAAGAAATGATTATTTACTTAACTTTATTAAAGGTTTTTAATTTTGTGATGATTTTTTCAACATTTCACTCGAAAATTTAGGGGGGGGGGGGTCTGAACGTCCGATTGCGTATAAAAACAACAGACTTCTAATATACCGGGTGGTCAGAATGAAAACGCCCCTACTCTGAGCTCTCTATACATCGAACTACTTACTCAGTGTAAAGGCTCCAAAATTGTTGAACCTACTATTCAAGATATGGGGAAAGGGATTACGCGAAAAAATAATTAGTTCCAGAAACACCGATAGGTGGCGCTGTACAACAGAAAATATGCTGGAAAGACACAAAATAATCACAAAAAAACAAACACATGCGATATGGAATCTTTCCTTTTTAATTTCTTTTGCTGATATGAAAAAAAAGAAGATAAAAAAGTGAAGAAACTTAAACTGTCATTGTAAATGCAATTTCGCACTGTAAGCACAAAAATTTGCATAAACCCTTGGTTTGCAGCTTCCATGTTCTGGGCATAAAAGGGGATAAAACTGGGAAATTTTCATTCTTATCAGCGATGGCTGTCACACTGCCAGAACGCGCTTTGCTTGTGAAGCTGTTTTATGAAAACAAAGGACATGCTGCAGCTGCACTTCGAGAGTTTCGTCGACTTAAAAATTTGCGCAAAGGACCATTATTTCCACAAGCTCTCAGGAGAATGATCGCCCGATATGAGAAAACTGGACATCTTGGAGTTCAGCCGGGTTGAGGACGCAAATCTACTCGTTCAGATGTCGTTGACGATGTTGCCACCGCTATTGTTGAACAATCAAGGGATAACGTTATAGGCTGTAGTAGTGCACGTGGAGTGTGACGACACTTGGGTGTTCCCTACAGCACATTGCGGAACGTACTGAGAAACATAGTGCATCTTTTGCCGTACAAAATTAGTCACAATCACCACTTGCTGACCATCGACAGGGAGAAGCGACTGACCTTTGTATTGACATTTCTGGCTAGAGTTGAAGTGGATGCATCGTGGCCATGGCAGATTCTATGGAGCGATGAAGCGCATTCCCATCTAAGTGGAACAGTCAACACCCATAGCTGTCGCATTTGGGACACGGAAAATCCTCGTACCTTCCAAGAGATTCTACTTCACTCACCGAAAGTTACAGTCTAGTGTGGATTTACAGCCACATTCATTCTTGGACCTTTCTTTTTCGAAGAGGCTACTCCCAATGGCCCTGTGGCATGCACAGTGACGGCCAGGAGGTACAAAAACATGCTTGAAAAATTTTGTTGTACCCCAACTGCAACAGCACCAATGTCTTGATTCAATTACCTTTATGCAAGATAGAGCGCCTCCACACATTGGACTCTCCGGCCGTCCAACTAGTTACTCTAAGTCCTCAGGACGAGTCGGACGGTCTGGGTCTTCAACACATTGGACTCTGTGTACAGCAGTTTCTTCGGCAGGATTTTACTAATGGTAGAGTAATTAGTCGTGCGTTTCCGACAACCTGGCCTTCCCGTTCTCCAGATCTTAATCCCTGTGATTTTTGGCTGTGGGGATACTTAAAAAGCCTTGTTTATCTAGGACGTCTTGTAACCTTGTCAGATTTGAAAGCCAGTATCACTCTGCATGTGAGAAGCATCTCAATCGACCAATTACGATACGCAGTTGAACAAACTGTCCACAGACTGCAGATTTTACATCTTGAAGAAGGGAACCATATTGAGCAACATTCTCTGCATCGATAAGATCCTTGTGATATGAATGTTTGGTACGTTCGAATAAAATGTGTTACAAATGTATATTTTGTGTCTTTTCAGCATATTTTCTGTTGTACAGCGCCACCTATCGGTGTTTCTGGAACTAATTTTTTTTCGCGTAATCCCTTTCCCCATGTCTTGAATAGTAGGTTCAGCAATTTTGGAGCCTTTACATTGAGTAGTTCGATGTATAGAGAGCTCAGAGTAGGGGTGTTTTAATTCTGACCACCCGGTACATGGATTGTAATTTTTGTACCAAATTTTGTTCGAATCTCTCCATTCGTTCGTCAGTTATCATCTCTAAACACACACACTCTTTCACACACACACACTCTTTCACACACACACACAAACACACTCTTTCACACTCGCACACACTCTTTCACACACGCACACACTCTTTCACACACACACACAGATACTCTTTCACACACGCACACACTCTTTCACACACACACACACACACACACACACACACACACACACACACGCGCGCGCGCGTGCGCTTACACTCATACACCCACATACACACACATAAAATAAAAGAAAAATATTTCCTATTTAGAAACATGTTCACTAATCATATGTAATACCATGCGATAAATTTGTGACATCATTCTCGTGGATCTAGCTCGTTCCATTCATTGAAAAAGATACTTTGAGTAATACTTTTGTAATTGAACGCCAATAGTCATTTATTTGCTGTAAGAATAACTTACTTCTCCGTCCATAACGTTTGGCGAGATTTTGGCGACGAATTTGGTGGAATGTCGCCAACTTGGCGACTTTTTTCTATGTTGCTAAATTAACGAAAAACACGCCAAATGGATAAAACTGACGCTAAATCAATGAAAATGACGACTCATTGACGAATATTCAATATCTTGGAAAGAATATAAATATCTACTATAATAATAATCTATTTTTACTTTCCTTGCAATACATGGTAATGTATAGGGAAAGTATTGGAATCATGCCGAAAATCGCAACTCGAGTTTTCGACGGATCTACGCGTTTCGAGACCCCTAGAATACGAAAAAACTATTTTTAGCGTCGTGACGTCTGTGTGTGTGTCTGTCTGACTGTACAGATTTTGTATCCACTCTAACTGAAAAACTAATTGACCGAATTTCATAAAATTTGGTAGGTATGTCACTTGTGGGCGAATCTGGTGCTGATTAGTTTTGGGTACGATTCGAGATAAAACAAACCGCTCTTTTTTTAGAAATGGCTCGCAAAGGTTTGCATCCACTCTAGCTAAAAATATAATAGACTGAATTTCACAAAAATTGGCAGATAAGTCGCTTGTGTGTCACGCTGGTGCTGATTAGATTTTGGTACAATTCGGAAAAAAATAACCTGCCTTTCTTTGCAATATGGCCCGCAAAAATCGCCAAAATTTAAAATAAAGAACAACGTATGCTCAAATATATCCATTAAATGCTCGTTTAATACGTAATTTTTAATGAAGAAAAGAATAAGACCAACCCCATTACACTAGGACTAGCCGTTCTCGAGATATTTTAGTTTTTTCGTATTTTCCCTACGCCATCTTTGAAAATAAGTCTAGTTATCAAATGAGAACGAAAATTGAATTAAAAGTGAATTAAATTTAATTAAAATAAAGGGAACATGAATATAAGTCTGCAGGGAAAGTTATGTGCTGCCCACATCAGATTTTTACTTTCCCTGCAATACATGGTAATGTATAGGGAAATTATTGGAATCATGTGGAAAATCGCAACCCGAGTTTTCGACGGATCTACACGTTTCGAGACCTCTAGAATACGAAACAACCATTTTTAGCGTGACGTCTGTGTGTGTGTCTGTCTGTCTCTCTGTGCAGATTTTGTATCCATTGTAACTAAAAAACTAATGGACCGAATTTCACAAAATTATGTAGGTAAGTCACTTGTGGGCGAGTCTGGTGCTGATTAGTTTTGCGTACGATTCGGGATAAAGAACCTGATTTTTTTGCGAAATGGCCCGCAAAAGCTTGTATCCACTCTAGCTGAAAAACTAATGGACCGAATTTCACAAAATTCGGTAGATGATTCACGTATAGGTCACTCTGGTGCTGATTAGATTTTGGTACGATTCAGAAGAAAATAACCTGCCTCTTTTTGCAGAATGGTCCGCAAAAATTGTCAAAATCTGAACTAAAAAGCTACATATGCTGAAATATATCCATTAAATGCTTGTTTAATACGTAATTTTTAACGAAGAAAAGAATAAGACCAACCCCATTACACTAGGACTAGCCGTCCTCGAGATATATTAGTATTTTTCGTATTTTCTCCACTCCACATTTGAAAATAAGTCCAGTTATCAAATGAGAACGAAAATTGAATTAAAAGTGAATTAAATTTAATTGAAATAAAGGGAACGTGGATATAAGTCTGCAGGGAAAGTCATGTGCTGCCCACATCAGATTTTTTTACACTTATATAGTACGTTCACGCGAATTTTCAGAGAAACTGAAGTGACATCTCCAGAACTTTAATTTGAAATCCATAGTGAATCCTTCTATCCCCCACCCTCAAACTTCGACGTTGAATCCATATAACTCATAATCTAAGCTCTATCTACACTCTACAGGTTGTCCCAAAAAGATTGAAACGCGCTTTAATCCTTTACCTGTTTGAGATATGTGAGCAATATAAATTGCAAAAATGTTGAAAATAAGGTAGGAAATAATACTACGTTAATGAAATAGTCCTCCCATTACCTTTCAAAAAGTTACACTTTTTAAATTTTTATACGACCCCCTTAAACAAACTGGGTCAATCTGAACATTTTTATTTTTAATGCAACAAGATCATTAAAAAACCCGCATATCTGTATCTTTAAAATCAACCGAATTATGATAAAGGATAAAATCTGACTTATGCCACTTTTCCGTACCATGTGAAAGGCTGTTTTATCAGTGAAAATGGGGATCATAAACAAATTGACGATGGAAATTTTTTAGATCAAAAATACGTTAATATGTGTCAAAAATTTTTATCACAAATGTATCTAAATAAAGCATTACACAGACAGAAAAATATAAAGCAGGGGTACTCAGTACGCGGTTGGGTCTCCTATGTATTATCATCCAGTTTTATCTTTTTTGTGACATGTCACAAGTTGACATTTCTAATTGGATATAGGGTCCCCATTCACAATGTTCAATTTCAAATTAAATATAACTAGCTCAATTTTAAAGATACAGATATGCGGTTTTTTTAATGATCTTGTTGCATTAAAAATAAAAATTTTCTGATTGACCCAATTTGTCTAAGGGGGTCGTATAAAAATTTAAAAAGTGTAACTTTTTGAAAATGAATGGGGACACTATTTCATTAACGTAGTCTTATTTCCAACCTCACTTTCAACATTTTTGCAACTTACATCGCCCACTTATATCCAACAGGTAAATAATTAAAGAGTGTTTCAATCTTTTTGGGACACCCAGTATAGTCAATTTTGCACGACAATATTTAAAATTTATTATTAGATTAAATCATCGACTCTTCTTTCTTATTGCCAAATTGATCAAAACTGGTTTTCAGTGAATACAAATAACATGATGCAGCCTTTTATCTAGATATAGGGCAGAGAAGGGCTAGATGTCTCAGTTTTTACATTTCTATTTTTCACATTTTTAGTATAAACCGAAATTAAAGTGTCCCTTCATCATTCAAAACCTTTCATCTTTTGTCAAACTGTATAAAAATTACAGAATGTTCATCTAAAGGACAAATAAATAATTATGATTTTTACAAACAGCAAAAAGTTTTGACAATCTACCCAATCTGCGGGATAGTCGTCAGAACTCATTCGGCAAGTCGACCTGTGTATTTTTTTTTGGAGGGGGGGGGGGGGGTCATGCTATTAATTGTTTTGTAAGACCTGTCAACTTGTATTTTATTTGATGCCAGTGTAAATTTTTAAGAAAGTTGTAGAAGGAATTAGAACAAGATTTATTTCATTTTAAACAAATTTTAATAAAATGCAAAATAAAATTACTTATAAAGATATACAGGGGTTGGACAAAATAATATGAACACCTGTAATAAGAATACTCGAGGGAAACCTGTTGTATACTCCCGCCTTCTAGTGTTAAAGCGTGATACTATGTATGTATATATATGCATATATGTATATTCTTTGGTGCTACCTAGCGGGCGAGAATGTACACACATCAGCCTGTGAGTAGCCGTGATGATCTCTCAGATGTGATGATCTCTCATGATCTCTCAGACTGATCTCTCAGATTTCAAAAGAGGAATGATTGTTGGGGCCCGTCTTGCCGGAGCCTCAGTAACGAAAACGGCCACCCTTGTTGGTGTCGACTGTAATGACAGCCTATATCAAACAGGGAAATACATCATCTGCCAAGCACAACAGTGGTCGACGGTCGAAGCTGACTGATAGAGACAGAAGGGTTTTGAAGCGTATTGTGGCCAGAAAGCACAAGACAACAGCATTCCAGTTCACATCTGAGATGAACACACATCTACAGGAAGCTGTATCATCAAAAACTATCCGGCGTGAACTGCATGCGGCAAACATTCACGGTAGAGCGGAGATTCCAAAACCATTGGTTACACTATGCAATGCCTTGAAACGACGGAAATGGTGTCGCGGGCATAAAAATTGAACACAACAATGAGAGAATGTCATCTGGTCAGACGAATCATCGTTCACATTATTTCAGACCAACGGACTTGTTTACGTTTGGAGAGCCAGCAGAAGCCTATCATGTCGACTGTCTCCTTCCTACTGTTCAACATGGAGGGGGATCAGTCATACGGTGAGCTCGATGTCGCACTGTAGTCTCGGCCCACTTGTTATCCTGCATGGGCGGGTTACAGCACGGGATTATGTCAGTATTCTGGCCCACCATCTTAATCCAATGGTGCAAACTTTGTTCTCTGATGAACGACCTGTGTACCAAGACGATAATGCTTCCATTCACACTGCTAGAATTGTCTGAGAATGGTTTAATGAACACGATGATGAAGTACAACATCTCGTATGGCCCCCTCAGTCCCCTGATATTAATATAATTGAACTTTTCTGGGGTATTTTGGAGGGCAAGCTGCGCAGTCGGTTTCCACCTCCAAGGACACTTTCTGAATTAGCGACCTTTTTGCAGGAGGAGTGGCTACGTATTCCTGTGACTCTTGCGCATGACTTGTATTTGCCCCGTATACAAACTGTGATTCATGCAAAAGGAGAGCCATCAGCCTATTAATAAAGATTTTGCGTCTTTTCGCGGCTGTTCATATTATTTTGTCCAACCCCTGTATATGTGTGGCATGAAAGCAAAAATTACAGTTGAGGAACAGAAAAATGTAATTCAATTAGTTCTTTTAAATTTATATCCAGCTACTATATTTATATTAATTAGTCATCTGTTGAAGCACCACCGTTACAGTTGGGATAAATTGAGCTAGCTTATACCTGGAAAACAATCTTCTTGAGCCAAAATTCCAGAAACGAAATTTGAAACCCTTAGTGTATATTCCAATCCGCCCCCCTCGAAATTTGATGTTGAATTTATATCAATCATAATCTGAGCTCTATCTATGGATATAGAGATTTCTATATTCTACTGAGAAATAGATGTTGCAAGAAAAATGTAAAGATTTTAATTGGAACTGGTATCTCTAAGACAGGAAGTGGAAAATCTTAGTGAAACCTTTGTTCCCATTAGAATTTGATGTTGAATTCACATCAATCTCTATCTATAGCTCTATCAATAGTTGATTCTATGATAAAAATATGTTTCAAAGAATTTCTTTTAAACCTGAAGTAGAAACGAACCAGATGTTAAAATCCTTAAGAAATCCCTTACCCCGTCATATACTTTATGCGGAATCTATATCAGTCACCATCTAAGTTTTTTATATAGTCAATTCTAAGAAATAGATGTTGGAAGGGAAATTAAATTTTTTTAGAACATGAATTGGGAAAATATCGAAAGATAAAATTTTACTGACCCCCCCCCCCCCCCCTTCCTATTTCTTCTATAACTTGTTACTGAATTCATATCAGCCCTCATCTCAGCCATGTCGCTGTACTAGATCCTGAGAAATAAATGTTTCAAAAATGTTTAGTAAAAATATAGATTGCAAATTTGGTTACCACCAAGAAGAAAATTTTCTCATTCCTTCAAGTTAGCCGGATTTTTGTACCTATTGATTTAAATTAAAGAATATGAGTGTGTGTCTCCATTCGAGCTTTTCGTATATTAACGTTCTTATCTGTTTACCCCCTTTTGTATCAAAGTCAATATTATAGTTTTTCACTGTATAAAAATTTTAGAAATTTTTCTTCACTCCTATTTTATAAACCATTAAAGTACTTAAACAAGACAGATCAATCATACATAAAGTATTGATCATGAAACACGTTCCAACTGAAATGCAATTTTATTTAAACATCTCTAAAATGCGATACATTCAGCACTGATATATTTTAAATTATCACAGTACTACACTAATTTATTTTATTTGAAAACTTAACTTTGAATTTTATCCAAAAATAAAAATTAACTTTATTCAAATGCCGTCATCAAAATATAAATCGTCTGGCTCTCTATGTAAAAGCAATGGATATTTTATCATATCACTTTTATTCCAGACTCCAGAGCTAAATAATTTTGTATGAAAATAATTCAGCAATTCTTGTACAACTCATCTTACAATCACTTGTTTACATTCTGCATCCATTAAAATTAGGCTTCGTTGTAGAAATAATCAAAGTTTGATGATCATTTAAACTCAAAAATATTTAATTTCGTTGGCACAGAATATAGATAAAGATAATATGCAAAAATAAAGCGGATTTAGGACGGATGCAACACTAAATATAAATATAAAAGTACTTTAAAAATCACGATTTTTACACTGGGGAAAAAGACGGATACCATATTTTATTTTGAAGTGGGTCACGTGATCTCTTCATATAACATGGGTGTCATTATTATTTTAATTTTTATTTCAAAAACTACCGAACATATTTTGCTGAATTGTTTTTATATATTTTATAATTTGAATATTTTCTAAAATTTTTGAAGCAATTTGTGAATTTTAACTTCGCTTAAAAAGTGTTTGAAAAATGAGGTCTCATAGGATTCAATGTATTTCATTTTTTCAACCCGGGTTCAATCCAAAACTAATTGGGTGATATTATTCATTTACATTCCCATATGCGCCAGAGATCTTTTCAACAACATATTCAAATATAGTTTTGATAAAGTCATTTTTATGGGAATCATCGTGCGAACGGGCGGACAGACAGATAGAAAGACAGAATGAATAAAGTCATAAACAATTTTCAACTATGTTGGAAAGTGTTAAAAATGTCTGTTTAAAAAATGAAACGGTTACACATAAAACGAGAGAATCTGCTAAATAAAAATTTAGTTGGACAGACAATACAGACAATCCGAAACCCATGACTTTCCTTATATAATGCAATGAATTTATTATTTTCGCAATAAAAAATAGATTTTTCTTATAGTAGCTATTTATATTCTTTCCAAGAAATTGAATTTTCGTCAATTAATCGTCATTTTCACTGATTTAGTGTCATTTTTATCCATTTGGCGAGATTTTCGTTAATTTAGCAACATTTAAAAAAGTCGCCAAGTTGGCAACATTCCGCCAAATTCGGCGCCAAAATCTCGCCAAGCGTTATGGACTGAGAAATAAGTTATTCTTATAGCTGATAAATAACTATTGGCGTTCAAATACAAAAGTATTACTCAAAGTATCTTTTTCATGAATGGAACGACCTAGATCCATGAGAATGATGTCATCAAATTTATCGCATGGTATTACATATGAAAAGTGAACATGTTTCTCAACAGTTAATATATTTTTTTTAATTTATGGGATTGTTTGATAAATGTAGTGCGAAAAAGTGCAATATTTCGAGAACGGTTCATGCTAGCGTTCTAAAGTTTATAACAGTCGTTTTCTAAGGAAAAAATTACATTAGAAATGTCTATTTGCGTAACTTTATTAAAGGATTCGATTTTTTGATGAATGTTTCCAAAATTTCACTCGACAATTTACGGGGGTTCTGAACATTCGATTACGTTTAAAAATAATAGGCTTCCAGCATTCACGGATTGTGATTTTTGTACCAAATTTCATTCGAATCGCTCTATTCGTTCGTGAGATATCGTCTCCACAGATTCACTGACACACATACACACTTTCACACACACACACACACACTTTCAAACACACACAGACACACTTTCAAACACACACAGACACACACACACACACACACACACACACGTACATACTTTCACACACACACAAACATACTTTCACACACACACACACACACATACCTTCACACACACACACAAACATACTTTCACACACACACATACCGGACATCCACCATGCTGCTCTAAGTCCTTGGACGAGTCGGATGGTCAGGGCTTTCGACACACACACATACACACAAACATCACTTCAAAAATGTTCGATTCGTGATCAGGGATGATTGAAACGTGCTCTCCCGTCGAAAACTCGAATTCGAATTTTCGACCCCGTCGCAATACTTTCTTTACACATTATGTATATAAGGAAAGTTTAAGTTAAGTTTAATGCTATGAAGTAGTTTCAAATGCAAAAATAACATTTTCGTCGGAATAATTGAGACACAGAAATTGACCAACTTAGCCAAAATATATTTTATGAAATTCGATGATTGTGGCTATTTAATTACATGCATCAACATTAAAACATATTTTAGTCTGTCAAAGTTAGGGCAACTAACACTTAAAAACTTAAACTGCTACTTTTTACTTTCCCTGCAATACATGGTAATGTATAGGGAAAGTATTGGAATCGTGCCGAAAATCGCAACTCGAGTTTTCGACGGATCTACACGTTTCGAGACCTCTAGAATACGAAAAAACCATTTTTAGCGTCACGTCTGTGTGTGTGTGTGTCTGTCTGTCTGTCTGTCTGTGTGTCTGTCTGTGTGTCTGTCTGTGCAGATTTTGTATCCACTCTAATTAAAAAACTAATGGGCCGAATTTCACAAAATTTTGTAGGTAAGTCACTTGTGGGCGGGGCTGGTGCTGATTAGTTTTGGGTACGATTCGGAATAAAAGAACCCGCCTTTTTTGTGAAATGGCCCGCAGAAGCTTGTATCCACTGTAGCTGAAAAACTAATGGACCAAATTTCACAAAATTCGGCAGATGAGTCACGTATAGGTCACTCTGGTGCTGATTAGATTTTGGTATGAATCAGAAAAAAATAACCTGCCTTTTTTTGCAAAATGGCCCGCAAAAATTGCCAAAATCTAAAATAAAAAACTGGGTATACTCAAATATATCCATTAAATGCTGATTTAATACGTAATTTTAACGATGAAAAGAATAAGACCAACCCCATTACACTAGGACTAGCCGTTCTCGAGATATTTTAGTTTTTCGTACTTTACCTACGCCACCTATGAAAATAAGTCCAGTTATCGAATGAGAACGAAAATTGAATTAAAAGTGAAATAAATTTTATTAAAATAAAGAGAACGTTAATATAAGTCTGCAGGGAAAGTCTTGTGCTGCTCACATCAGATTTTTTACTTTCCCTACAATACATGGTAATTTATAAGAAGAGTATTGGAATCATGTCGAAAATCGTAAATTGATTTTTTGATAGAGTTACACGTTTTGAGACTTTTAGAACACGAAAAAACTATTTTTTGCTTGACATGCGAGCGTGTATGTGTTGTCTGTTTGTCTATATGTTCAATGTATGCTTCCATTCAAAAACTAATTGATCAAATTTCATAAAATTTTATAAGTCATTCACTTGTGGATGACCTTGGTGCTGATTAGATTTTGTATAATTCGGGATAAAACAACCTGCGTTTTTTGCAAAATGGCCTGCATAAATCTTCAAAATTTAAAATAAAAGATTATGCATGCTCAAATGTATTTATAAAATGCTTGTTTTATACTTAATTTTTGACGACAAAAGAAAATAAAAGCTACCTCATTACTCTATGGCTAGCCGTTCTTGAGATATTTTAGTTTTTGCATTATTTCTATACTGCCTTTGTTACCCCAGTTACAGAAACTCCAGTTCATAACTCCAGTTACTAAATGAAACCGACAATTGAATTAAAAGTGCAAATTCAGCGTATGTTCAAATAATTATGCGTGTTATTTTGTGCAATTACACTCACTTTAATGCCATCTTAAAGGAATAAAGAAAACATAAATTTGAGTCTGTAAGGTAAGTCATGTGCTGCCCAAATCAGATTTTAAAATGAATTTTGCTTCTTTTTAATAATGTCCGGTGTTTCGCGTCAAAAATTAAATTTTATGTAGAAAACTTCCAAACTTTTACTTTCCCTGCAATACTTGGTAATGTATAGGGAAAGTATTGGAATCATGCCGAAAATCGCAACTCGAGTTTTCGATTTATCTACACGTTTCGAGACCTCTGGAATATCAAAAAACTATTTTTAACGTGACGTCTGTGTGTGTGTGTGTGTGTGTGTGTGTGTCTGTCTGTCTGTCTGTGCAATGTATGTATTCACTATAACTAAAAAACTAATGGACCGAATTTCATAAAATTTAGTAGGTAAGTCACTTGGTTGAGACCCTGGTGCTGATTAGTTTTTGGTAGGATTCATAAAAACAGAACCCGCCTTTTTCTGCGGAATGGTCCGTAAAAATTTCATGTATCCACTCTAGCTAAAATATTAATTGACCAAATTTCACAAAATTTGGTAGATAAGTTACTTGTAGGATACTCTGGTGCTGATTAGATTTTGATGCGATTTGAAAAAGAACAATCTGTAGTTTTTTGCAAAATGGCCAGCAAAAATCGTCAAAATCTAAATAAAAAAACTACATATGCTCAAATATATCCAGTAAATGCTTGTTTTATACGTAATTTTTAACGAAGAAAAGAATAAGACCAACTCGATTACACTAGGACTAGCCATTCTCGAGATATTTTAGTTTTTTCGTTTTTTCTCTACGCCACCTTTGAAAATGAGTCCAGTTACCGAATGAGAACGAAAATTGAATTAAAAGTGAATTAAATTTAATTAAAATAAAGAGAACGTGTATATAAGTCTACAGGGAAAGTCATGTGCTGTCCACATATTTTTTTTTTATTTCAAAGCAATATATTACGACTTTAAAGGACGCATAATATTTAAAACTATTAACATATTTTACAATTAAAAAAAAAAAAACTAATATCGCCAGTTTTAAATAAATGAAAAAATTTCTTCTACATAAATTGTTTTATCACATACAAAATTTAGGGGGGCCCCAAGGCCACAGTCCTGGAGGCTTGTTCGTTAACCAGGCTCCGACTAGTTTCTTCTTAAACAAATCTCACGAGGAAAACGATTTATGTCAAAATGATTGATTGCACGCATTCTCAAAGGTGTCAATCACCGTCTTGCTGTAATAGTTACGCACAAATATAAAAGATAATGAATTATTTTACACTAAATTATGTCTGGCGCGTGAACAGCAGCACAATACCAACTGTCAACGAGTTGATAGGTATTATGAAAGCTTTGTATTGTGCAGACAGCGAAACGGTTATAAAAATACGCCATGCTCTTTTGATTGTTTATCGTGAATATAAAAGCTAAACACATAAGGCTAAATATAGAGAATACAATGCCTAGAGTAGGTTTTATAGCTTATTCTATCTCTATTTCAGCTGTACTGTATGAGAAAAAGATTTTAGAGGTGCAATTTGTTTTCGTGTGCGTTCTTAATTATTTGCTTCCTTATGCTGTCCATTTGTTATGTATATATAGTACAGGGCCGTCTACTCTACGAATGTTTATAAAAACGGGATTTGGGCTTTCCCGAGAGCAAACGATTTTATTTTATTAACACTTTCCAACATAATTGTAAAGTGCTTGACTTTGTTCACTCTGGCTGTCTTTCTGTCCTTTTGCATGATAATTGCAATAAAAATGACTTTATCAAAATTAAATTTTAATATGTTGTTAAGACGGTTGGTGGACATATGGGAACATAATAGAAAAATATCATCCAATTAGCTTCGGATTGAACCCGGGATGAAAAAATGAAATACATTAAACCCTATGGGGCCTAATTTGTCAAACATTTTTTAAGCGCAGTTAATATTCAGAAATTGTTTTGAAAATTTTAGAAAATAGTCAAATTATTAGGTAAAATGTGTAAAAAAAATTTCATCAAAATATGATAAGTAGTTTTTTTTACTTAAAATTGAAAGTACGATTATATCCATATTTTATGAAGAGATCACATGACTCATTGCAAAATAAAATATGGCATTCATTTTTTTTTCACTTAGTGAAAATTGTGATTTTTAAGCAACGCTTATATGTAGTCTTGTATCCGTCCTAAAACTGCTTTATTTTTGCATATCATCTGTGTATCTAAATTTTGTGCCTGCACAATTACAATATGATTTATTTTACGATCACTATGACTTTTTTTACAACGAAGCATAATTTAAACGTATGTAGAACATAAACAGATCAAGCAATTTCAACAGATCAAGCAGTTGTATAATAATTGTTGATTTTTTTAACGCAAAATTATTTAGCTCGAGAGTTTGGAATATCTATATAAATAAAATTGAAAATCTGTCCGTCTGTGTGTATGCTTGTCTCATAATCACGTGAGAACGGCTAAACCGAATTAGATAAAATTTAGTGGGTAGGATTGGAATAACCCCACTTAAAATTTAGTCCATGTTTCGAGGTTCTATGAACAGGAGTTGTCTATATATCAATTAAAAACGTACAGTTAAACCATCAATAGACATTGCATTATGCAGACGATATTTTTTCCTTTAAATTTATTTGAAGAAAATGTTATCATGTCGCTTAACAACGGGTTTAAATCCCATGGGTTCATGCTGCAGACGATTTTTATTAAATATTTTCCAATTTAATAATAAAGCAATGTATATGAAATCAATTTTATCGAAATTGCATTTTTAACTGGATTTTTAAAGATTACTTTGGGATTATTGATATTTACAATTTTTTATGTGATCTGTTTTCTTTTGGAAAAAACTGTTGAAACTCATATATTGTAGTACGGGTACGAACAAATATGAACAATTTATATCTATTTTATCAGAAATAGGATATCATTTATGAATATGCAAAAATAATTTTAATAGTTTGAAATATTTTTATTGAAAACCATGTTTTTTCCGAGTGAGGTTTTGTTTCAATTTGCTTTCGTTTTATTTTGGTTTACTCGAATAATCGAAAAATAAAAAAATCTGATGTATGCCGCACATGACTTTCCTTATATAATACAATGAATTTACTACTTTTACAGTAAAAGAAAATATGTTATTCTTATAGTGGATAATTATATTCTTTCCAAGATATTGACATTTCGTCAATTAGTCGTCATTTTCATTGATTTAGCGTTATTTGTATCCATTTGGCGAAACTTTTGTTAATTTGACAACATTTAAAAAAAGTTGCCAAGTTGGCGACATTCCGCCAAACTTGTCGCCAAAATCTCACCAAGCGTTATAGACGGAGAAATAAGTTATTCTGAGAGCAGATTGCCGTTCAAATACAAAAGTAGTATCTTTTCTCGTGAATGAAACGAGCTAGATTCACAAGAATGTCACCCAATTTATCGCATGATATTACATATGAAAAGTGAACATGTTTCTCAACAGTTAATGTTTTTTTTAATTTATGGGATTTTTTTATAAATTTATTTGAAAAATGTGCAATATCTCGAGAACTGTTCATGCTAGCGTTCTAAAGTTTATGTCAATCGTTTTCTAAGGAAAAATTACATAAAAAAGTGTCCATTTGCGTAGCTTTATTAAAGGTTTTGATTTTTGATGAATTTTTCAAAATTTCACTCGAACATTTAGGGGGTTCTGAACATTCGATTGTGTTTGAAAACGATAGGCTTCCAGTATTCGCGGATTGTAATTTTTGTACCAAATTTCATTCGAATCGCTCCAGTCGTTCGTGAGATATCGTCTCCACAGGCTCAATGACACACACACACATAACCTCAAAAATGTTTGATTCGTGATCAGGGATGCTTGAAACGTGCTCTCCCGTCGAAAACTCGAATTCGAATTTTCGTCCCCGTCACAATACTTTCCTTATTCATCATGTATATAAGGTAAGAAAAAACAGTAACACCGATCATTTTGAGGAAATTAAATAGAAAATGCAAATTTTTATTGCAAGACATGTAAATGACAGCATGACAGGGGAATGTCACTTATATATAATATATATATATATATATATATATATATATATATATATATATATATATATATATATATTCATGTCCAAAAGTTAAGCATAGTTGCTGTTTATGTGAAAATTTTAGGAAATCTACATCGGAATGGAAGGAAACGCGGTATGCGGGTGTAATAGCGTTATAGAAGAAGAAAACAATGCAAAACAAGTATAATAACAACTTTTATTATTCAAAGAAAAGGATTGAGAGTAAAAGGGTCACAATACGAACGTCAACCTCAGTGAAATAGAATGATTAAGACAATGTGATGCTGCAGTTTATTACGGTGTGTGGGAACCTCGCGGGGCCACGCATGCCGCAGAACGATTTCCCATTCTTTCGATGATGGTTTGGATGAGTTGTGCACTCAAAGAGTTCCAAGCCTCACTGAGAGCAGTTTTCAATCCCGGAACGGAGCTTGGGGGGTAGCGGAGGGCTGCAAGATGTCTTCCGAGCATATCCCACACATGTTCTATTGGATTCAGATCAGGAGAGGTGGCAGGCCACTGCATGTGTTGGATACCTTCAGTTTGAAGGAAAACGTCGAACAAGGCCGCACGGTGAAAAGGCGCGTTATCATCCATGAATATGAAATCAGGACCAACAGCACCTCGATATAATAGAACGGTAGGCTCAAAGACTTCGTCTCTATCTTTCACCAGTAGCCGTCCCGTGTCAAAAATGTGGAGGTCTGTGCGGCCGTCCATCATGAGGCCTGCCCAGACTCCGACTCCCCCAAACGGAAAACGATGCTTTTCCGTGATGTTTCCCGTGTAAAAACGCGTTCCACGTTCTCTCCAGGTCGTGGTACGACGAGAATCAGTTTGCAGGCTAAACCTGGACTCGTCACTGAACATGACATTGCCCCACTGTTGTCCACTCCACCGCTGATGTTCCAAACTCCACTGTAAACGCGCACGTTTTGGTGCAGACGTCAGGGGGATGCAAACTGCTGGTCATCTGGCATAGAGACCAACGTGTCTGAGTCTCCTGTAAACAGTTTGTCTCGAAACAGTGATTCCTGCGACGGCTGTTAGGGCTGAACCCAGTTGCCTGGCAGAACGGTTCCTCTGACGTCTCTCCAGTTATCACCAAATATAGGTCTTGACGAGCAGTTGCTACTCTTGGCCGACCTGGTACTGGTTGTCGGGTAACGTCTCCAGTGATTTGGAACCTCTGCCACAGTCTGGAGATCACACACTGATGCACATTCAGAATTCGAGACGCTTCGGTTTAGGATCGACCGGATTCCAGCATTCCAATAATTCGTCCCTTCAAAAACATGTCCAGTTGGCATCTTTGTGACATCTTTCGTCCTCTTTGATTGTTAACAACGCTTCGTATTACAGCAATTGCGAAATTCTGCCTCAACTGGTCATGCCACTTGAGACCGTTTTATACTCGTTTCGACGTGAGCTTTGCGCATGTCGACGTCGACTGAACTGTTTTGCATATGCACAATGATTTACCTTCATCCCACGATTCTCCACAACTGATTGTGAGCCTTTGTATCCATATTAACTCTGAATTTTCCCCATTTTACGAAATATGCTTAACTTTTGGATATGAGTATATATATATATATATATATATATATATATATATAATCATTAGAAAAATAATAAAATTGTTTTTCTTTAGTTGCAATCTTATATTTAAAACTAACTTCTTATTTGTTTTAAATTCTAAACGAAAATCTAGTTGTTTAAATGTAATTCACCTGTTCTAATGTCATTCCCTTGTCTACCAAGAAGACAGGTAAATGACGACAGGGGAATGACGAATCATGTGATTTTACTTTCTGAGTATATGCGTTTTATTTGCATTTAAACCTAATTTGATATTCAGTTTGCTACACTAACTAGGCACATATATATGGAAAAATTTACTTTTTTATTCAGAGAGTAATTAAAGACAGGTTATTGACAAGGAATGAAAATACTTACCCCAAATTGTTCAGTTTTATAACATTTCCCTGTACAGAATGATAGCTTGAACATAGTCAAACTCTTGAAATGGTGAATATGTACTTCAGTAAAAGAATAATACTTTAATTAAATTGTGTTGTCATCTATGTGTAGAATGAGGTGTTAAAATTTAAAGACAGGTGAATGACAAAAAATGTAGGAGACAGTTGTAAAAACTCAATTTAAAATATTGCTCTAATGCATAGTGAATTTTTTATTATTTTTTGTATTTTAAATTATCTAATATAATATAAAACAACAAATTAAAAGAAATCTAGAAAATGAAGGCCTGTAAATGAAGTTGTGATTTTATGATTGGCTTTTGGGACACACAGGGGAATGGCATTTAATTAAAAAAACTAAATTTTTAAATATTAAAAATATAAATTGCTTTTTCAACTTATGGGTGATAAATATCTACTACAATATAGTAAATAATCAGTGTCCAAAATCTGTCCCAAGTCATGCAAACTTTTATTAAAACACATGGGACGTGTAAAACTGCCCTTTACAGAAAATGACCCATTTATTTTAACAAACATATACCTACCACTAACATTTTCAATTACTAATTTTACAATTTGTGTTCATTTTCAATGTAACTTGGAGGCGAGCGTGACGACGAAGTGTAATTTATAATAAACTAATTCTTAGTAAACTCGATTTCCTCATGAGAACAAAGAAAGCAGCAATTTTTCGGTTAAGTGGATGGCAAGAATTTTTATGTGGAGGTAGCGATACCGAAAATAGTTTTCGAAAGACAGTAGTGAGAAATTCGTCACCGTTGCGGAAATAAAAATTCCTGCCATCCACTTAAACAAAGAATCTGATGTTGGCAACACATGACTTTACTTATATAATGCAATGAATTTACTATCTATATAATAAAAGGCAATGTCTGTCTGTGTGTCTGTCTGTCTTATACACTATACGTTCAGTGACCGCGCGTCGGAGAGATACGAAATTTGGCAATCGGAGACCCGGGAGTGTGGGAAGGGGACACGCTAAAACCGATTTTTAAAATTATTTTTTTTGTTATTTAATGTTTTATGCGATTTCGACCGTTTTTTTGCTCTTTTTGCCCTTTTTTCTCCACGATCCAGACGTCGTAGTAAAAAACAAATCACACCACCGGAAAGAGCAGACAATTGTGAGTAACAATATATCAATTTCAAATCTCAATTTCGGTTTCTAATATTTTTTAAAGATTTTAAAACAAAAGTCACTTTTGGCTCAAAGAAACGATTTTTAATTTTTAAATTCTCGCATAGTGAAAAGTACTCATAATTTAGACTAATAATTTACATTTTTAGAAAGCTCAAACATCTGGTTTTCTTACAAGTCCAATCTTTTGAAGAAATTATTATAAATATCCACAGGATTGCGATTTTACTGAACTAAGGATTTTAAATTTCTCGGCAATCCGCTACCGGCATTTCCCCCTTCCGCAGTAGTTTTTCCCCCTTCTCCATGGAGACCGCGCTTCCGGTTTTAAATGAATTAAGAGCTTAGCATATGTATTGGCTACATCGAGTGAAATTATTATATTTATATGATATTTTAAATGGATATTTTAATTTATGGAGATTTTAAATGGATATTTTAAATAATTTAAATGATTGAATCATGGTGGATTGAATTGTGGTGATGTATTTGAAATTATTATATTTATGGATTGGTGGAACGATATGGCTGATTGATGGAACGATATGGATTTTTTAAATGGATATTTTAATTTATGGATATTTTAAATGGATATTTTAATTTATAGATATTTTAAAAGGATATTTTAATTTTATGGATATTTTAAATGATGGAACGATGGAACGAGGATGATGGAATTAAGAGCTTAGCATATGGTCATTATAAAATTTAAATTAGCGCGCGGGAATTGCACTCAGTAGGCCCGAGTTCGATTCCCGTCACTGACGTGGAGTACGATCACGTTAAACATATGTGTCCGTAAATCCTTCCGAGAGGTTTGTGGTAGGGGAAGTAGGGTACGGTCCCTGTGGCTAACTCCCCCACTGGGTTCCGGTCTAAATTGGGTGAATAAAAATAAAATTATGGAGATTGTCGCGGAGGGCGCGGTAGCCCAGTGGGTAGCGATTCCCGCTACTGCCTAAACTGCCGCCGTGTTCAGGCGGAGTACGATCACGTTAAACATGTGGGTCCGTAAGTCCTTCCCAGAGGTTGGTGGTAGGGGAAGGAGGGCACGGTCCCCGTGGATGCCTCTCCCACTGGGTTTCGGTTTAAATTGGGTGAATAAAAAGAAAGTTATGGAGATTGTCGCGGAGGGCGCGCTAGGCCAGTGGTTAGCGCGCGGGAATTGCACTCAGTAGGCCCGGGTTCGATTTCCGCCACTGCAGACACTGCCGCCGTGTTCACGCGGAGTACGATCACGTTAAACATGTGGGACCGTAAGTCCTTCCGAGAGGTTGGTGGTAGGGGAAGGAGAATACGGTCCCTGTGGATGCCTTCCCCACTGAGTTCCGGTCTACATTGGGTGGCACTTCCTGGCCATCCAAACAGTTACCTTACACCTTTCTGGTAGGTCGCGCTAGCGAGTTTGCAAATTTCAGAATTTGCCACGGTCAGAATTTTCAAGGGTAGCGAACAGGCTGGTCGCCAAAGGCGGCTAGTTTTTATAATAAGAAAATAGGTTTTTCTTATAGTAGCTATTTATACTCTTTCAAGAAATTGAATTTTCTTCAATTAGTCGCCATTTTCACTGATTTAGTGTCATTTTTATCCATTTGGCGAGATTTTCGTTAATTTGGCAACATTTAAAAAAATCGCCAAGTGGCGACATTCTGCCAAATTTGGCGGCAAAATCTCGCCAAGCGTTATGGACGGAGAAATAAGTTATTCTTATAGCAGATAAATGACTATTGGCGTTCAAATACAAAAGTATTACTTAATGTGTCTTTTCTCATGAATGGAACGAGCTAGATCCACGAGAATATCACCCAATTTATCGCATGACATTACATATGAAAAATGAACATGTTTCTCAACAGTTAATATATTTTTTTTTAATTTATTATTTTGATAAATTTATTTAAAAAAGTGCAATATCTCGAGAACGGTTCATGCTAGCGTTCTAAAGTTTATGTCAATCGTTTTCTAAGGAAAAAGTACATTAGAAATGTATATTTGCGTAACTTTATTAAAGGCATTGATTTTTTTGATGATTTTATCAAAATTTAACCCGACAATTTAGGGGGGTTCTGAATATTCGATTATGTTTAAAAGCAATAGGCTTCTAGTATTCACGGATTGCAATTTTTGTACCAAATTTCATTCGAATCGCTTTATTCGTTCGTGAGATATCCTTTCCACAGACTCCCTGACATACACACACACACTTTCACACACACACACACACACACACACACCCGCACACACCCGCACACACATACACACACACACACACACACAGACATCACCTCAAAAATATTTGATTCGTGATCAGGGATGCTTGAAACGTGCTCTCCCGTCGAAAACTCGAATTTGAATTTTCGACCCCGTCACAATACTTTCCTTATACATTATGTATACAAGGAAAGTAAATATCTGATGTGGAACATGATATTCCCTGCAAACTCAAATTCATTTTCTATTTATTTCGTTAATAGTTCATTAGATTCAGTTTAATTTTGAATATTTTCTAAAATTTCCGAAGTAATTTTTAAATTTTAAATTAGCTTAAAAAATGTTTGAAAAATTAGGTCCCATAGGGTTCAATGTATTTCATTTTTTCAACCCGGGTTCAATCCAAAACTAATTGGGTGATATTATTCATTTATATTTCCGTAGGTCCCACAGACCGTCTGAAAAACATACTAAAATTTCGTTTTGATAAAGTCATTTTTACGGCAGTTATCGTGTTAACGGACAGACAGTCAGACAGAATGAACAAAGTCATAAACACTTTTCAACTATGTTGTAAAGTGTTAAAAATGTTAAATTGGAAAAGTATGCACACAGAAATACGTAAATAATAAATCGATGAACGAAAAAATAACCGAATAAAATAAAATAAAATTCAATACAATACGCGCATAATGCAGAAGACAATTAAACGGATAAATATTAAAATATGGTCTTATAGGCTATGTTATTTTAAATTTTAATCACAATAAATTTTTTAACGAACATTTATTTCGTCCCTCTATTCGTACCGAATTCCCCCTCTATTCGTACCCTCTATTCGTACTATTTCGTACCGAAATACATTAGAATTAAGTAGTATTAGGTAGAGTTGCAGGAGACATTTGAAACAAATACATTATTTTTGTTTTATTTTATTGTCAATAGATGTCGTCACCAAAACTGCGGCGTAAATTTAGTATTTCAAATACTAAAACAAGTTTGTCCACATATATAGCTTGAAAAGTAACATAAAAAATTGCGATATATGAATAAATATATTTTAAAATGTTGCAGAAACAAAAATTTGTAATAAATAAATTGAATTATTTTTAAGTACGAATGTTTTGTTTCTAAAACTGCTAATAGATGTCGCCACTAAAATGGAATCAAGCATTTTACCAGATTTGAAGAGGAAAAAAACCAGAATTGAAAGCGTTTTACTGAATGATTGCTGCATTGGAAACGTGTTTCAATTTGCCTCCCTTGTTTTATTTTATAAAGCAAAATGTAAAAAGAACGATGTTTATTAATTCTTAATTTTTTTTTTCTTCAATCCTTTTATGAAAAGGGATTTATTATGACCTGAGCAATCGATCCGGCATCTATTGAACAATCAAAACATATATAATTCCTTCATTTTATAAGAGGGACCCTGCATTTCCTTCAGATTTCATATAGAAGTATACATTTTGATTTGTACGGCTTCATAATTCCGCTTGTTTTTTCTAAATAAGATAGCATATTTGCAGCAACTCTCCATGTTTTAAAACTGAGGGTCGGGATATCCCAGTGGTTATGGTGAGAGGATCGTACGAGAAAGACTAAAACTCGATTCGCCGCCCAAATATATTCCCGTGTCTGCGCAGGGTATGGGCACGATAAATCTGTAAGGTCGAAAGTCCTTCTGAGAGGTAATGGCAGAGGGAAGTATCCTGTGGTTGCCAACCAAATTGTGTTCCATCTAAATTGGGTGGTTGCAGTGAGCACGGGGCAACGTCGCATGACGGAAAATAGTTCAAACTTTGGCCGATATATAGGCAACTGTTTTAATATCAAATGCCTGGCGAAAAATGATTTGAAACCAATGCGGAGAGACTTCAAAAATCTCAATTATTATTACTATTAACCAACAGTATAGATACTTAGGTGCCAGCCCAAGTTGACGCTTTCTACATTGAGCTGAGATTATTGTCTTCCTTCTGCATCTGAACTGGACCATGCACTGCATACACTAAGTTTAGTCGTTAATTAGAAGCAGAGCATTATAGGAAAATTTTTTAGCACCGCTAAACAATATTGTTAATTTATTAAACACTTTTAATATTAACTAATAACAATAATAAGATTTTGCTCTACATAACTGACGGTAATACTGTACAAAGTATTATTACATCCTGCATTCTGAGAAATTATTGTACTGTGATACTACAAAAATATCGTTTTATCGTTTAGGTATCTCACTTTATCAATATTAATACTTTCCTTATATACATAATGTATAAGGAAAGTATTGTGACGGGGTCGAAAATTCGAATTCGAGTTTCCGACGGGAGAGCACGTTTCAAGCATCTCTGATCACGAATCGAACATTTTTGAAGTGATGTCGCTGTGTGTGTGTGTGTGTGTGTGTGTGAAAGTATGTGTGTGTGTGTGAAAGTATGTGTGTATGTGTGAAAGTATGTGTGTGTGCGTCAGTGAGTCTGTGGAGACGATATCTCACGAACGAATGGAGCGATTCGAATGAAATTTGGTACAAAAATCACAATCCGTGAATACTGGAAGCCTATTGCTTTAAAACAGAATTGAATGTTCAGAACCTCCCTAAATTTTCGAGTGAAATTTTGAAAAAATAAAAATAAATCAAAACCTTTAATAAAGTTACGCAAATAGACATTCCTTATGTAATTTTCCCTTAGAAAACGATTGACATAAACTTTAGAAGGCAACATCAACCAATCTCGAGATATTGCACATTTTTCAAATAAATTTATCAAAAAATCCCATAAATTAAAAAAAAATATTAACTGTTAAGAAACATGTTCACTTTTCATATGTAATATCATACGATAAATTTGGCGATATCATTCTCGTGGATCTAACTCGTTCCATTCACGAGAAAAGATATTTTGAGTAATTCTTTTGTATTTGAACGCCAATAGTCATTTATCCGCTGCACGAATAACTTATTTCTCCGTCCATAACGCTTGGCGAGATTTTGGGCGATGAAGTTAGCGGAATCTTTTTAAATGTTGTCAAATTAACGAAAATCTCGCCAAATGGATAAAAATGACGCTAAATCAATGAAATGACGACTAATTGAAAAAAATTCAATATCTTGGAAAGAATATAAGTATCTACTATAAGAATAACATTTTTTTAACTGTACAAGTAGTAAATTCATTGCATTATATAAGGAAAGTCATGTGCTGCTCATATCAGATTTTCTTAAATATATTGTTATTGGCGAAGCGTCATAAAATTATTTAAGGAGACTTGAAACCAGAGACCGAAATTAGCAAATTAAAAGCATCATGCACTTTAAGAATGTTACGAGTAACATAAAATGTAACAGTTAAAATACAATGAAAGAAAATTATAGTGGATACCCTAGTATTGCATTTCTCTGTGGAACTGAATCGCGCTGGGATGTTATTTATATGCTCTGAAACACAATACATGGGAAGCTCTTTCAGCTTGTCTAAAAAAATTGAGGAAAGCCAGTAAGAAAAATAAGTATATACCCCTCACCAAGCCATACTTTTTCACTTATTAAAGGCTTAATTCAAATTTACCTAGATACATTCCGAATAAAAAATGTCAAATCTCTGTAATTTAACTATTCTCTAAATCAAATTTGATATATAAATTTTTAAAATTACTCTTCAGAGTCATCAGACATGTTTCGCGCACGCATTATGTTCCTCGCACACATCATGTTCACATTATGTTTCTTGCACACATTATGTTCATTGCAGATATTATGTTCACCGCATACATTATGTTCCTCGCACATATTGTGTTCACATTATTTTCTTGCATACATTATATTCACATTATGTTCCTCGCACACATTAAGTTCCTCGTACACATTACGTTCCTCGCACACATTATGTTCACATTATGATTTTTACGCACACATTATGTTTCACGTACCCATTATGTTCATTGCAGATATTATGCTCACCGCATACATTATGTTCCTCGCACATATTGTGTTCACATTATTTTCTTGCATACATTATATTCACATTATGTTCCTCGCATACATTATGTTCCTCGCACACATTATGTTCCTCGCACACATTATGTTCACATTATGTTTCTCGTACACATTACGTTCCTCGCACACATTATGTTCACATTATGATTTTCGCACACATTACGTTCACATTATGTTTTTTGTACACATTATGTTCATTGCAGATATTATGTTCACCGCATACATTATGTTCCTCGCACATATTGTGTTCACATTATTTTCTTGCATACATTATATTTACATTATGTTCCTCGCTTACATTATGTTCCTCGCATACATTATGTTCCTCGCCCACATTATGTACCTCGCCCACATTATGTTCCTCGCACACATGTTCCTCGCACACATGTTCCTCGCACACATTATGTTCACATTATGTTTCTCGTACACATTACGTTCCTCGCACACATTATGTTCACATTATGATTTTTACGCACACATTACGTACACATTATGTTTCACGTACCCATTATGTTCATTGCAGATATTATGTTCACCGCACACATTATGTTCCTCGCACATATTGTGTTCACATTATTTTCTTGCATACATTATATTCACATTATGTTCCTCGCATACATTATGTTCCTCGCCCACATTATGTTTCTCGCCCAAATTATGTTCCTCGCACGCATGTTCCTCGCACACATTATGTTCACATTATGTTTCTCGTACACATTACGTTCCTCGCACACATTATGTTCACATTATGATTTTCGCACACATTACGTTCACATTATGTTTCTTGTACACATTAAGTTCATTGCAGATATTATGTTCACCGCATACATTATGTTCCTCGCACATATTGTGTTCACATTATTTTCTTGCATACATTATATTCACATTATGTTCCTCGCATACAATATGTTCCTTGCCCACATTATGTTCCTCGCACACATGCTCCTCGCACACATTATGTTCACATTATGTTTCTCGTACACATTACGTTCCTTGCACACATTATGTTCACATTATGATTTTTAAGCACACATTATGATAACATTATGTTTCACGTACCCATTATGTTCATTGCAGATATTATGTTCACCGCATACATTATGTTCCTCGCACATATTGTGTTCACATTATTTTCTTGCATACATTATATTCACATTATGTTCCTCTCACACATTATGTTCCTCGTACACATTACGTTCCTCGCACAGATTATGTTCACATTATGATTTTTACGCACAAATTACGTACACATTATGTTTCACGTACCCATTATGTTTATTGCAGATATTATGTTCACCGCATACATTATGTTCCTCGCACATATTGTGTTCACATTATTTTCTTGCATACATTATATTCACATTATGTTCCTCGCTTACATTATGTTCCTCGCTTACATTATGTTCCTCGTATACATTATGTTCCTCGCGCACATTATGTTCTTCGCCCACATTATGTTCCTCGCACACATGTTCCTCGCACACATTATGTTCACATTATGATTTTTACGCACACATTTCGTACACATTATGTTTCACGTACCCATTATGTTCATTGCGGATATCATGTTCACCGCAAACATTATGTTCCTCGCACATATTGTGTTCACATTATTTTCTTGCATACATTATATTCACATTATGTTCCTCGCATGCATTATGTTCCTCGTCCACATTATGTTCCTCGCACACATGTTCCTCGCACACATTATGTTCACATTATATTTCTCATGCACACATTACGTTCCTCGCACACATTATGTTCACATTATGATTTTTACGCACGCATTACGTATACATTATGTTTCACGTACGCATTATGTTAATTGCAGATATTATGTTCACCGCATACATTATGTTCCTCGCACATATTGTGTTCACATTATTTTCTTGCATACATTATATTCACATTATGTTCCTCTCACACATTATGTTCCTCGTACACATTACGTTCCTCGCACAGATTATGTTCACATTATGATTTTTACGCACAAATTACGTACACATTATGTTTCACGTACCCATTATGTTTATTGCAGATATTATGTTCACCGCATACATTATGTTCCTCGCACATATTGTGTTCACATTATTTTCTTGCATACATTATATTCACATTATGTTCCTCGCTTACATTATGTTCCTCGTATACATTATGTTCCTCGCCCACATTATGTTCTTCGCCCACATTATGTTCCTCGCACACATGTTCCTCGCACACATTATGTTCACATTATGATTTTTAAGCACACATTATGTACACATTATGTTTCACGTACCCATTATGTTCATTGCAGATATTATGTTCACCGCATACATTATGTTCCTCGCACATATTGTGTTCACATTATTTTCTTGCATACATTATATTCGCATTATGTTCCTCTCACACATTATGTTTCTCGTACACATTACGTTCCTCGCACACATTATGTTCACATTATGATTTTTACGCACACATTACGTACACATTATGTTTCACGTACGCATTATGTTCATTGCAGATATTATGTTCACCGCATACATTATGTTCCTCGCACATATTGTGTTCACATTATTTTCTTGCATACATTATATTCACATTATGTTCCTCGCATACATTATGTTCCTCGCCCACATTATGTTCCTCGTCCACATTATGTTCCTCGCACACATGTTCCTCGCACACACTATGTTCACATTATGTTTCTCGTACACATTACGTTCCTCGCACACATTATGTTCACATTATGATTTTCGCACACATTACGTTCACATTATGTTACACGTACCCATTATTTTCCTCGCACACATTATGATCACCTAATGTTTCTCAGACAGTATACGAAACGATACAGGCAAAAAAAAAAATGTAGGAGGAGAAATAGAAACTTTACTCCCCCAAAGAATCCCGTAGCTTAAACACGTCTACTGGAGGTTTAAAATGTGCTTAAGTGATATAATTGCGCGCGCATTCTCATTTAAGTTTCGTTCTCAGTGCAATATCACCTGACGGGGTAGACATTTCGAGAGATGTCTCTCCTAAAGAATACGCCGACACTTGAGGGCCTGGCTCCAGTCTGAATAAAAATGTCTGCATATTATTATTTTCATTTATAAAGAAAACATTTTTCACATTTATTTCGAATAATATATACTTAAAGAGTAAATGTTACTGGGCCATGAATTATCTGAATACTCATAGTTTACCCCCGCTTCCCCTAGCGCTTCGCTACTGTATATGATGTAATGAAAAATATGTCTACACAAAAATACCAGTAAAAGGCATATTAGAATACGTGGAAATTAATATCATGGTCATGCTTTCCCTTAACCACACTTTTTATGCATGATAAGAACCCTTGAAAGACAAAATATTCCAATCTTGAAACCTGAAGTCATCGACTGAAGCATAACTAAAGCATTGATTGTAGTGCACTTTTAAGGGGACGGTAGACGTTGAAATTTTTTTTATTTGACTTTGAAACATGAAAATTTGTATAAATATTCCTTTTAACATTACTGTATAAAAAAATCTGATGTGGACAACACATGACTTTCCTTATATAATGCAATAAATTTACTACTTTTACAGTTAAAAAAAAGGTTATTCTTATAGTAGAAATTTATATTCTTTCCAAAATATTGAATTTTCTTCAATTAGTCGTCATTTTCATTGATATTTTTCATTTTTTATCCATTTGGCGAGATTTTCGGTAATTTGGCAATATTTAATAAGTCGCCAAGTTGGCGACATTCCGCCAAATTCGTCGCCAAAATCTCGCCAAGCGTTATGGATGAAGAAATAAGTTATTCTTACAGCAGATAATTGACTATAGGTGTTCAAATACAAAAGTATTACTCAAACTATCTTTCTTCATGAATGGAACGAGCTAGATCCACGAGAATGATGTCGCCAAATTTATCGCATCCTATTACATATGAAAAGTGAACATGTTTCTCAATAGGAAATATTTTTTTTTTTTATTTTAAATGATTTTTTGATAATTTTTTTGAAAAATATGCAATATCTCGAGAACGGTTCATATTAACGTTCTAAAATTTATGTCAATCGTTTTCTAATGAAAAATTATATAAGAAGTGTCTATTTGCGTAACTTTATTAGCGGATTTGATATTTTGACGATTTTTTCAAAATTTCACTCGAAAATTTAGGGGGGTTCTGAACATTCGATTGCATATAAAAACTATAGGCTTCCAGTGATTACGGATTGTGATTTTTGTACCAAATTTCGTTCAAATCGGTCCATTCGTTCGTCAGTTATCGTCTCCACAGACTCACTGACACACACACACACACATACTTTCACACACACACACACACACACACACACACATACACACAGACAGCACTTCAAAAATGTTTGATTCGTGATCAGAGATGCTTGAAACGTGCTCTCCCGTCGAAAACTCGAATTCGAATTTTCGACTCCGTCACAACACTTTCCTTATGCATTATGTATATAAGGAAAGTAATACTATTAAATGTTTTTTAATTTTGTTATAATTTTGTATTTTTTTTTTAAGTTTAATATTTTTTAACAAAAATTTGAAAATGCTCCTTGCGTGCTATTTGTTCACATTTTTGATTAATTTTGCATTATGATCACTCAAAAACACATTATGAACCAATGTGGGTATTTATTTTTAAATCCCTTAGAAAGTCAATTTAAAAAAAATATTTTTCTGCATTGAAACTTAATTTTCATTATTTAATTAGGTTCTTATTCACTTTTAATTACCTTAATGAAGTCCAATTATAAAATGCATACTCAGTTTCATTAAAAAGTATGAAAGGTGTCTTCTTGCCAAATTTTATGCATCTCGAACAAAAATTAAGAGTTATGGAGAATTTTAAAAATGTAAAACCTTTGAAAATTCCGCTTCGAAAACTGCATTTAACCTTTTGTTTGCGGGTGGAACAGCATCCATCCCAAACGAAGAACCTCCCAAAAAGACAGGTATTTGACATACCCTATTCCAAACAGTTCGATCCCCCTTTGCAGGCATTGGCGTCCATGTCAAATACTTGTCTTTTTGGAAGGTTCTTCGTTTGGGATGGACGCTGTTCCACCTCCAGCAAAAGGTTAAATGTGTAAAATAATGTTATATATTAAAAAAAACCCTTTTTTTTAGTCGATTTTTGCTCATTTCAGCGTCCACCGTCCCCTTAAATGGGATCGATTTTTATACTGGCAAACCTAGTTTAAGGTGTCATATGTTATTTAACATTGCAACTAAAGTTAATCGCAATTTTTTGAGAATTTTCTCTGTTTTTAAATTTTATATGTTACTAGCAGCATACCCGTTTTTCGTACGGAAAATATAATATAAAAAAATTTAACATTCACAGTTATGTGTAAATCCCTATAGTATTCTAAATGACTTTGTTATTCAAAATATTCTATTAAAATATTCAATTTAATTTAATTCTTCTAAAAAATGTATAAGAATCTCTGTGCTCGATATACAAAATTAACAGGCAGATCTGAAGAATAAAGCATCCAGGTCCAGTTTGTAAAGAAAAAATATTTTTTAATTCTCGCAAAACGACAGAGATTATCTCGGAAATCGTACTTAATTATGCAAAATATTGAATTTTCATCAATTCGGTGTCATTTTGATGAATTTAGTGTCATTTTATCAATTTGGCGATATTTTCGGCAATTTAGCAACATTTAAAAAAATCCCCAAATGTATCGCCAAGTGGAACTGTCTATTCTACAGTCCCACTTGGCGATACTTGGCGATACCCATTTGGTTCTACAGTCCCACTTGGCCAAGTGGGACTGTAGAACTAACAGTCCCACTTGGCGACAAATTGACAAAACATCAGCACAATACTATCCTCTAACAGAACAAAATTAATTACATATATTTAGTGTTATTTTATCAATTTCAAGATATTTTTATGGATTTACAAACATTTTTAGTAATTTGGCGACATTTTAAAAATTTGCTAAATGTGTTACTAAAAGTAGGACGGTTGGACTGACAGACAAATTCTACCGAAATATCATTTCAGTACTCTCTTCCAATAAAACAAAATTAATTAACTTGATTTGGCGCCATTTTCATCAATTTGGAGCCATTTCCGTCAATTTGGCAACGTTTAAGAAAAGTTGCCAAGTTAACGATATCCCTCCAAATTCGTGGATCAGAATATGCAGATCTGAAGAATAAAACATCCTGATCCCGTTTATATATACTAAAATTGTATTAGAATGTATATCCGTTCTACTCTTATTCTGTTTCAATAATCGGCTAAATGAGTTTATTGGCTAAACGCAATATATGAGTTTATTGGCTAAACATAATATGTGAGTTTATTAGCTAAACACAGTATATAAGTTTGAAAACTCTTTGTTAAAATAAATGAAAGTGATGTACGCAGTCCATAATTAATATAATTAAAAAAATCAAATCGTTCATTTATAAGATATATTTTTATATCCATTTAATTATTATTCAAATCAAAAAAATAATAATAAAAATTAACAAACACATTTGATTTAATTGCGTTGCTGAGCAACATGATATAAGAAAGAATCTTCCTCATAAAATGCTGATAATTAAATAATCATTTTTCATAAAATGCTGATAATTAAATAATCATTTTGATTTCTTAATGCTTTTCATTGTTGAGTAAGAGCCTGTGACATAAAAACCACGGTGATAGAGTTTCCATTTAAATTCATGTTTCAAACCTGCGATTTCCAATAAACTCCAACCAAACTCAGAGAGAGTTTTAATTCACTTTCACTTTTTAAACCAGCGATTTCCAACCTTTTTCGTTTGAAGGAACCAGGGAGTTAGAAAGGAGAACTCCTATGTAAGATTTCGTTTTTCATTAACGTTTCGATAACCCCTGGTCCATAGAAATCCGAAACATGGATTAAATTTTAAGTGGGTCTATTCTACCCTAAGTGGAGTAAGTCTACCCTAAAAATTTCATCAAATTTGATACAGTCGTTCTCTCGTGATGATAAGACAGACATATTTTCAATTTTATTTATATAGACTACTTTCCTTGCAATACACAATGTATAGGGAAAGTACTGGAATCATACCAAAAATCGCAACTCGAGTTTTCCACGGATCTACACGTTTTGAGATCTCTAGAATACGAAAAAACTATATTTAGCCTGACGTCTGTGTATGTGTGTGTGTGTGTTTGTCTGTCTGTGTATGCAGATTTTGTATCCACTCTAACTCAAAAACTAGTGGACCGAATTTTATAGAATTTTATAGTAATTTTATATTAAATGACTTGGGATGGGGGTGGGGGGGAACCTGGAGCTGATTAGATTTTAGTATAATTTGGAAACAAGAACCTGCCTTTTGTTGCGAAATGGCTCGCAAAAAATATTTGTATCCACTCTATCTAAAAAACTAATAGACCAAATTTGACAAAATTTGGTGAATAAATTACTTGTGTGTTATCCTGGTGCTGAATAGATTTTTGTACTATTTGAGAAAAAGGAACCTTGCCTTGTTTTACGAAATGGCCCGCAAAAATCTTCAACATCTAATATAAAAGATTACGTATGCTCAAATATATCAATTAAATGCTTGTTTTATGTATAATTTTTGATGATGAAGGAATAAGACATAAGATCAACCCTAGTACTCCAGGACTAGCCGTTCTCGAGATATATTCCTTTTTTTTTTGCATATTCGCTACGCCACTTTTGAAAATAAGTTCGGTTACCAAATGAAAACGAAAATTGAAGTAAAAGTGCAAATTGCATGTAATATAAAATAATGTTGGGTGTAATGTTGTGCAATTAAACTCGATTTAATGCAATATTGAAAAAAATAAATAGAACTTGAATATGAGTCTGCAGGGAAAGTTATGTGCTACCCACATCAGATTTTTTAATTTATGTTATAATAGTATTGATTTGTTTGCTGTGTCTGAATCTTTCTTTTAAATGTATGTTTGAGGATTTTACTTTGATGTATGATTCCCTGTACTGTGATCATTGTAATTAGACGTGTTTCGTTATGTATCACTGACAGAAATAAATAAATTCCATATTTATAAGTAATTTTTCTTCTTTCTATAGAACACCTGCGATTATTTATCCTGCAGAAGAACTGGTTGTGTATAATCGCGAATTTTTCTCTTGCGGATGCACGGCAGGTGTTCGAATGAAATATCGGAGTTTCAATTTTCTTTGAAATCTCAGAAAATATGAAAGTAAGTCTCATCCTATAATCTTGAATGAAATGCTAAATGATAGTATCATATTTTTTCATCCTATTATCTTGAACAAAATGATAAATGATAGTATCATAATTTATTTCATCCTATTATTTTGAACGAAATGCTAAATGATAGTATCATATTTTTTTCATCCTATTATCTTGAATAAAATGCTAAATATTAGTATCATAATTTTTTTCATCCTATTATCTTGAACGAAATGCTAAATGATAGTATAATATTTGTTTCATCCTATTATCTTGAACAAAATACTAAATGGTAGTATCAAGAGTTTTTTGATCCTATTATCTTAAACAAAATGCTAAATGATATTATGTACCATAATTTTTGCCATCCTATTGAAAAAAAGATGTAAATGATAGTATCATAATTTTTTTCATCCTATTCTCTCTTTAACAAAATGCTAAATGATAGTATCATAATTTTTTTTGTTCTTTTTAAAATTTAGAAGATAACTTTTTGACGTGAAACATTTTGGGTGCGTCGTACACAGTAAATCCTGACATAAGTGTGACTTAAGGGTTTAGAGGAAAAACGGAAGTGACACCATGGTATTACGGATGCCTATAACAGGAATACATGGTTATAACTTGAAAGTCAGGGACGCTGGACAAGTATGGCGAATTATCGTCAATTTGGTGACTTTTGGCAAGTTTTGGCAACTTTGAATTCTGTAGATTGGTTACGAACTTTTACTATTTATGCAATACTCTACAACTTTGCAATCTACATTTCTCTTCTATCTCGTTTTTCTATTGAATTCGTGTTCCTAAGTGCTCCGATTATCCTCTAGGGGCGCTGCGAACACTTTCATTCAATCGGACACTGTTACCAATAGTGCTGCCAGTAAAAAAGTTTTGGGGGGGTTGTGTGTTTTGGTAACAAAGTATTTTGTTTTCCATTTATCCATATATCATTTCTTTCAATATATCATTTCTTCAATGGATTCGAGGGTTTCCTGGAGGGACGAGGTGGGTTCAAGTCTCCCCCCTTGGCGACGCCACTGATGGTTACTTAACAATAGATTGATCTAACATGTATACTTTGAGTAATTTTCTTTTAAGTTCTTGGGGTTATAATTATTGTTATGCTGGTACTATCATGTCTTGGCTTTTCCGTACTACGCTAAAGGTACACACTAATCTCCCAACAGAACAGGCACTTAGTTGAATGAATGACTTTGAGGCAAGAGGATAAAATTTGTTTTCACAAAGTGTGCAAATGTGCATATTAGATATGCAAATGATTAGAATTTGGGAGCAAAAACGAAAAACGTTTTATTAAGAAATGGTGGCCAAAAGATGATGACATTTTTGTAAGTGGCAAATCCTTCCCTGGCAGCTATAGAAGCCGATATTCGGTGCAGCATAGTGTCAATAAAGTTGCTTATGACCCTCTGCGGAAGATTCTACCACATATGTTGAAACTGGTTGACTAATTCAATGGTATTCTGAGAAAGCTGCATTTGCGATCCCAGCATATCCCGGCTGTTCTCCTGGACCATAGCCTGCTCGTCTGTTGGCGACTATCAGTCGTGGGGGTAACGAACCTGTTAGCCTTGTGGTAGATCAGGTCCTCACGGCTGTCTGACAGACGTGTGTGTTCTATTGGTGATAGGTCTCAGGACTTAAATGGGCATGAGAAGGTATTAAGTCCTAGAAGACATTGTTGAGAAAGTCGTGCAGTATGTGGTCGAGAGTTGTCTTCCTTGTAAATGGAAACTGGGCAGATTGACAGCATAGGCATAACATAACAATCGGCTGCAGAATACAGTCGACGTTCAAGCTAGCCGTCAGATTGACTTGCAGCACAATTAGAGGATAGGCTGTTCCACGAAATGGCTCTCTAGACTCTCACACTACGTGGGATGACGGAGTGCCACTGAATAACAAATGTGGGATCGGAACGCTGGCCAGTTCTTCCTCACATAGTATACGGTGCTCATCAGCAGCAGAGAGTTAAGCGGGATTCGTCGCTATAGCAACATGCCTCCAATTATACACTATCCAGGCTGACCAAACTCGGAATCAACCTAGATGGACGGACCAACCAGTGCTATCGGTGATTCAATGGCTATTTCCTCAACCGCTAGTCAGAGAGATACACTTCCAATTGCAAAAATGTTTTAAATTTTAAAATCTGTTATCTTAGCAACAGTTTAAATCAATAAATTCATTTTTGAAAGAAATACGAAATATAAATTTTTATACGGTCCCCCGGTCCTACCAGTTATATTTAGAAAAATCATCCTCATGCAATTTCATGTAAAATTAAAAAAGCATCATCCTTTTACGACTAAAATTCACCGAGTTAGGAAGCATTAAACTTTATGACATAAGTCGCTTTTCCACGCATAAAAAATGTCCCGTTTCAGGCAATCTGTAAGGGACCGTATAAATATTGAAATTCCGTATTTAAAGTATTATGTTTCAATTGCATTTGCTGATATAATGTCGAGAATGAAGCAAAGCTTTTTATCGAATAGTAATTCGTTTAGAAGAGTATTATAGTCAGGGCTCGACTAAGATCTTCTAGGGGTCTTTCTAAGATCTTTCTAAGATCTTGTGAATGAGGTAACACATTATTGTTTAATCAAATAGTTTAAGTCTAAGTCAATAAAAGCATTTCTGTAAAAATTGCGAAATTTAAATTTTTATACGGTAATAGACCAGTAATGAGACCAGTTGAAGAGTACCTGCAGACGAAAATAAAAATTGCGCTCATTAAATCTAAAATAATAAAGGCATATAACACCTAAAAAATTACAGATTTGTGTATATAATTATTTTGTGTATAACCGCCATTTCTCAGCACAAAAAGTGCTCTAACTTTGAGTAGCTATAAGTCGGTCAATTTTGGTCGTAAAAGGATGATATTTTTTTTATTTTGCATGAAATTGTATGACGATAATTTTCCTAAATATAACTGGTAGGACCGGGGGACCGTATAAAAATTTATATTTCGTATTTCTTTGAAAAATGTATTTATTGATTTAAACTGCTTCTAAGATAATAGATTTTAAAATTTAAATCATTTTTTCAATTGGAAGTATATGTCTCTGACTAACCGTTGAGGAAATAGCCATGGGGCACCGATAGCACTGGACACCCTGTATATAAAAATTTTGAAAATCCAATGATAGAATAGAGAGAAGTCCTAACTCAAAAATTCAAACTTTAAAAAATGCCTACATAATAAAAATAAGTTTTAAATAGAGAATCATCAATCAAACGGAAAAAATGCAAATTGCTTGTTATCAAGCTGAAGATAATCAACAAATATCAATGGAATGGAATCGATAATTAAAAAACAAATAAAATCCAAGCATTAAAGCTATACACGAGGATAAACGCAAGGCCTAAATAAATGAATTGTTCATTTTGAAAAAACTCTTCGTTAGGTCCAAGTATTTAATCAAAATAAACACAAAATGTGTGTTTCTGATATTAGAGATAGATAATATCTATAAACACTAATAGCTTGGACAGCGCACATAAAAATAGAAAAATAATAAAGGAAACAGGAATTCCTGGAATAAAAAATCTGAAAATGTGCTAACCATTGGAGCCCAAAATGAAGATACCAGTGTTGCCAATCGCAAAGTTTAAAAGTAGAGATCCACTGTTGCCAATCATGTGAAACAAATAATAGAAATGCAAAAAGGCAGTAAAAGATGATATTCTACAGAAAGAGCTATAAAATAATGGGGCGTATAATTGAAAACAGTGAGGCTAATATTTAAGGGGATATACACATATATATGTATATGATAAATACATGATACAAATATATGATTATGCGTATAAATATATGATTAATTTATAAGAAAAATGATGTCTATGGGGAATAATGTGCTGCCAACCTCAGATTTTATTTTTCTCTCTCCTCGAAACAGCCATTTTGCCCTTTAATGATTTCGACAGCATTTAATGTGAAGGCGTTAAATGCAGTCCCAATCTATCCCAAGAGTCAAATTTTGTTGTTCACGGTCGGTGACAACTTTCCGCACGCTCTCGAGGTAAGCAGAAGCACACATTAAAGCAGCATTTATATACCAGATGGGGAGAAATTAATGAATCTGAGCAGTGGCGATAGGCGCCTATAAAATTTAGAAGATGAAGTGATTCAGCCAGGTCAAAAAAATCTGATGTGGGCAGCGCATGACTTTCCCAGCAAACTTACACCCACGTTCTCTTTATTAACACTTTACAACAAAGTTGAAAAGTGTTTATGACTTTGTTCATTCTGTCTGTCTGTCTGTCCGTTAGTACGATAACTGCTGTAAAAATGACTTAATCAAAATGAAATTTTAGTATGTTGTTCAGACGGTCTGTAGGACCTATGGGAATATAAATGAATAATATCACCCAATTAGTTTTGGATTGAACCCGGGTTGAAAAAATGAAATACATTGAGCCCTATGGGACCTAATTTTTCAAGCATTTTTTAAGCGGATTTAAAATTCACCAATTGCTTCGAAAATTTTAGGTAATATTCAAATTGTTCAAACAAAAATATAAAAAATATTCAGCGAAATATATTCAGTAGTTTTTTAAATAAAAATTAAAATAATAATTACACCTCTTATATGAAACGATCACGTGACCATGATATGAAAAAATCACATGACCCACTTCAAAATGATTTTTGGCATCCATCTTATTTCAAAATCGTGATTTTTTAAGTTCTTTTTAATTCATATTGAGTGTTGTATCCGTCCTAAAACTACTTTATTTTTGCTTAAATTCTGTGCATCTACGTACTGAAACAACGCAAATACAATATATTTGAGTTTAAATGATTATCCAAATTTGATTATTTCTACAACGAAGCCTAATTTTCACATATGTGAAATGTAAACAGCAAAATATGTAGAATGAGTTGTATTAGAATTGCTGTATTTCTTTAACACAAAATAATTTAGCCCATGGAGTCTGCATGGCTGATATGAATGAAATATTAATTGATTTTATAACGAGAAGGACGATTTTTTTCGATGATGTTTTAAGCATAGAGTTTAATTACTTGTAGCTCCATGGTCTTAATTTTTAAATAAAATAAATTATTATAGTATTGTGATGAATGAAATGAATGGGAGAAAGTTATGAATGAAATGTTTTTATAGAGAGATCCAGGCGTGTTATTTTTTCTATGACGTCATTTGAATTAATTTCAGTTGTTTTCGTTAAATTTTTTAAATATAATAAATTATCGTAGTATTATGATAGTTTTAAAAATATTACCGTGGAATGTATTGCATTTAAGAGATATTTAAACCAGACAATTTATATTTCAATGCCTTTATTTGAATGAAGTTCATTTTTTTCAATGAAGGTTTAAGTTTTCAAATATAATAAATTAATGTAGTATTGTGATAAGTTTTAAAATATTACCGAGGAATGTATTGCATTTTAGACTTTTTAAAATAAAATTGCATTGAAGTTGTAAAGTGTTTCATAATCAATGCTTTAAGCATGATTGATCTTTCTTGTTTTAATTAAATTTTATTCACTTTTAATCCAATTTTCGTTCTCATTTGGTAACTAGACTTATTTTCAAAGACGGCGTAGAGAAAATACGAAAAGACTAAAATATCTCGAGAACGGGTAGCCCTAGTGTAATGGGGTTGGTCTTATTTTCTTCCTCGTTAAAACTTACGCATAAAACAAGCATTTAATGGATACTTTTGAGCATACGTAGTCTTTTAATTTATATTTTGTGGATTTTTCCGTGACATTTGGAAAAAAAGGCAGGTTCTTATTTTCCGAATCGTGCAAGAATGTAAACAGCCCCAGGGCATCCCACAAGTGACTTATTTACCAAATTTTGTAAAATTTGGTCAATTAATTTTTAGCTAGAGTAGATACATGAGATTTTTACAGGCCATTTCGAAAAAAAAATGTGGCTTCCTTTATCTCGAATCGTACTAATAATCAGCACCAGGTTCATATACAAGTGACCTACCTAAAAAAATTAAGGCAATTTGGTCCATTAGTTTTTGAGTTAGAATGTATACATACACTGCACAGACACACACACACAGACACACACACACACACACACACACACACACACACACACACACACACACACACACAGACGTCATGCGGAAATTAGGGTTTTCATGTAATGGAGGTCACAAAACGTGTAGATTCGTCGAAAACTCGAGTTGTGATTTTTGACACGATTCCAATACTTTCTATATACATTGCCATGTATTGTAAAGTTGAAAATGAGATTAACGGAAATGGATAATTATTGTACTGCATTATTTGTTTGTACTCTATACTTCCCCAATGCATACTGCAATACATGGCAATGTATAGGGAAAGTATTAGAATCGTGCAGAAAATCGCAACTCTTGCTGTCGACGGATCTACAAGTTTTGGGACATCTAGAACACGGAAAACTATTTTTAGCGTGACGTCTGTGTGTGTGTCTGTCTGTCTGTGTAGATTTTGTATCCAGTATAGATGAAAAACTAATTGACCAAATTTTACAAAATTTGGTAAATAGTATGAAAACCACTTGTAGGCAAACCTGGTGCTGATTAGATTCAGGAAAAAAACCTGCCTTTGTTGCGAAATGGCCCGCAATAATCATTAAATCTAAAAATAAAATACTACGTATGCTCAAATGTATCAATTAAATGCTCATTTTATACGTAATTTTTGAACACGAAAATAATAAGGCTAATTCCATTATTCTAGGACAAAGCGTTCTCGAGATATTTTAGTGTTTTCATATTTTCGCTACGCCACCTTTGAGAATAAGTTCAGTTTTCATATAAAAAAAAAATTGCAAAATCAATGTTATTTCGTGAAATTAAACTCAATTCCATGAATTATTAAAGAAATAAAAAGAAAATGAAGTTGAGTCTGCAGGGAATGTCATGTACTACCCACATCAGGGTTTTTAAAAATATTTATTGTTTACTGCTAAAAAATATAATTCCAAATAAATGAAAATTCTTCTATGATACGGAAAATTTGTTTTCCCTGCATATTTCTCACTATTTCCTGCAGAAGTACTTCAGTAGTAGACAAGACATTTACTTGAATACCGGTTTTCATTGAAATCATTTCCACTTTCCCTATATACATAGTATAATGTATAGATAAGGTATTGTGACGGGGTCAAAAATTCGAATTCGAGACAATTCCAGACAGTGGTGTGGTTGATATTCCCGTGAGAGCTGTTGTTCTGAGGTTGATATTCTCTGAGAGATTAGATGTTGCAACGACGTCTATTTTTGCGATTTTCACCGACTAAACGTGGTTTGCGATACCATGTTCTATGACAATTTTTGTTTCTCTTGATGTCTAATATCACCCCTCTGAGTTTGTCGCTACTTCAAGGCAACACCCTGTATATATATATATATATATATATATATATATATATATATATATATATATATATATACACACAATAACGTTTTGGCTGACGGTAATTTTGACGAATATATCAGAAATGAAACTGGAATTTTCATCAGCGCCTGTAATTTTGGTTTTTTTAATAGTTTGCCGAAATTATCAACAAAATAGTTGAAAAAAATGACTAAAGGTTGCAGAATGTTTTACAGTGTATAGTTGTAATCATTTGGAGCCAAAATACCGATTTTCCAAATTTTTTCTTGTAAAATTTGAAAGAAAAAATAATTCAGGTATGAGAAAATCAATTTGAGCCATACTGGAGTTAATTTTTTATCGATTTGTTAATAAAACGTGCAACACCTGTGAAAAGGATTTGTAGAATACGGACAATTTAAAATTCGCGTCGTTTGATTTCTAAAGAAACATTGCGCATTAAATGATTATTTATTAAACAGTATTGAAGATTCTGAATTTTTTTTTTCGAAAATTCTTTCGTAAATCGTGCAACATCAAGGGAATGATCCATGCTAAGATTCGAACATCTGCGTCATTTGTTTTCTAATGAAAAATTATGTCTATAATAATTATTTTATTATCATTATTGAAGATTCTGGTGTTTTAATAATCATCAAACATCTCATTCAAAAATTGTATGTGTGTGTGTGTATGTGTGTGTCTGTGTGTGTGTATGTATGTGTGTGTGTATGTGTGTGTGTATGTATGTGTGTGTATGTATGTATGTGTGTGTGTGTGTGTGTGTGTGTGCGCGCGCGCGTGCATGGAAGAGAAGATCCTTCCGAGCATATAATTGCGTTTAAAATCAGTTGGGTTTCAGTCTTCATTGATTGCAATAATCATATTAGATTAGTTTTGAAACGCTCCATTTGTTCGTGAGAAGACGCGTCCACAAATTTAATGACACACATGCACCTTAATTCAGGGATGCTTAAACGTGCTGTTCTGTGGAAAATTCGAATTGGAACTTTCGACTCCATTGCAATATTTCCCTCTAAAATCCTGGGAAACGCCGAGAACTTTTTCCAATTCAAAACAAAAAATCTGATGTGGGCAACACATGACTTTCCTTATATAATGTAATTAATTTACTACTTTTACAGTAAAAAAAAGTATGTTTTTCTTATAGTAGATACTAATATTCTTTCCAAGATATTAAATTTTCGACAATTAGTCGTCATTTTTATCCATTTGGCGAGATTTTCGTTAATTTGGCAACATTTCAAAAAGTCGCCAAGTTGGCGACATTCCGCCAAATTCGTCGCCAAAATCTCGCCAAGCGTTATGCACTAAGAAATAAGTTATTCTTACAGCAGATAAATGACTATTGGCGTTCAAACACAAAAGTATTACTAAAAGTATATTTTTTCATGAATGGAATGAGCTAGTTCCGCGAGAATGATGTAACCCAATTTATCGCATGGTATTACATATGAAAAGTGAACATGTTTCTCAATAGGAATTTTTTTTTTATATGACTTTTTGATAATTTTTTTTTAAAAAATGAACAATATCTCGAGAACGGTTCATGTTAGCGTTCTAAAATTTATGTCAATCGTTTTCTAATGAAAAATTACATAAGAAATGTCTATTTGCGTAACTTTATTAGTGGTTTTGATTTTTTGACAATTTTTTCAAAATTTCATTCGAAAATTTAGAGGGGTTCTTAACATTCGATTGCAATTAAAAGCAATAGGCTTTCAGTGTTTACGGATTGTGATTTTTGTACCAAATTTGGTTCGAATCAGTCCATTCGTTCGTCAGTTATCGTCTCCACAGACTCACTGACACACACACACATACTTTCACACACACACACACAGACATCACTTCAAAAATGTTTGATTCGTGATCAGGGATGCTTGAAACGTGCTCTCCCGTCGAAAACTCGAATTCGAATTTTCGACCCCGTCACAATACTTTCCTTATACATTATGTATATAAGGAAAGTAAAAAGTTACTTTGATTATCCCGAAAAAAGTATTTATTTCTCGTTTTACTGAGGCGTTAATATTTCCCCCAGAATCTCTTTTTGTTGCACCTTAATTCTGACCATGATACTCTGAACAACTTCCAACATCTCAGGTTTGAATTCAATGTCCGAGTTTATCTTCAGATCGAAATTTCTTTGTCCGCGATTGGTGAAAACTTTGCGCATGCGCTCAGACGTTCACATAAGCACCCATTAAGAGCGAGCTCTTATTTGCCGGATGGGAAGAAATTGAATGAGTGGCGACAGTTAAGATAGTCAGCTGTGAAATTAATTATGCTGAAATGGTTTATATGTGTAAGAAGGGATCTGAGAGGGAATGTGGGCAGATTTATCAAATCGTTTAAAGGAAAGAGTTAAAGAGCGGTTTCGTAGAGAGGGAATATACAATCATAACAGTTGTACCCTATACGTTTCTTGGGATTTGAAATATGTACCAATTCTAATAGAATACTAAATACATTATTGTTTATTCAAAAAATTAATTTTTTTTCCTATAAAATGAAAAAAAATTCTGTTCGCTTGATATGTGATAGAATTATGTGCATTTGACACTACTAAGTTCAAAACAAATATATTTGGTACTAATACTAATTAAATTATTGTTTTTTCAAAAAATTGATTTATTTTCCTATAAAATGAAAAAAAATATTTACGGTACTAATTAAATATACTAATTAAATATATTTGGTACTAATACTAATTAAATTATTGTTTTTTCAAAAAATTAATTTATTTTCCTATAAAATGAAAAAAATATTTACGGTACTAATTAAATATACTAATTAAATATATTTGGTACTAATACTAATTAAATTATTGTTTTTCAAAAAATTAATTTATTTTCCTATAAAATGAAAAAAAATATTTATGGTACTAATTAAATATACTAATTAAATATATTTGGTACTAATACTAATTACATTATTGTTTTTTCAAAAAATTAATTTATTTTTCTATAAAATGAAAAAAAAATATTTATGGTACTAATTAAATATATTTGGTGCTAATACTAATGAAATTATTGTTTTTTCAAAAAAATAATTTATTTTCCTATAAAATGAAAAAAAATATTTACGGTACTAATTAAATATACTAATTAAATATATTTGGTACTAATACTAATTAAATTATTGTTTTTTCAAAAAATTAATTTATTTTCCTATAAAATGAAAAAAAATATTTATGGTACTAATTAAATATACTAATTAAATATATTTGGTACTAATACTAATTAAATTATTGTTTTTTCAAAAAATCAATTTATTTTCCTATAAAATGAAAAAAAATATTTATGGTACTAATTAAATATATTTGGTACTAATACTAATGAAATTATTGTTTTTTCAAAAAATTAATTTATTTTCCTGTAAAATGATAAAAAATATTTATGGTACTAATTAAATATACTAATTAAATATATTTGGTACTAATACTAATTAAATTGTTTTTTCAAAAAATTAATTTATTTTCCTATAAAATGAAAAAAAAATTCTGTTCGCTCGATATGTGATAGAATTATGTGCATTTGACACAACTAAGTTCAATACAAATATATTTGGTATAACACCTGTGAATGGTGTAAGGAACCCTATTGTCTCAGACGCGACACGAATTGCGGATTTTCATACTGGCCACCCGACGCTCTTCCAACTGCTACTAAAATGCAATTGCAAGCTCTCAATCTCTGCATTCTCCGCCGTCTAATGTCAGATTGACGTACGACTTGACAACTTGGCTAACCTCCTCCAGCTGTTTTTATCCCAGGTTAGCCTTTTGATACTATTTTTATCCAAGTTAATATCCCATGTGGTTGTTGGCCTGCCCGGTTTGAAATCAGCTTTCAATATTCCTGAGCCTTCAATATCCTCTCCAATATCCCTGTATTATATATATATATATATATATATATATATATACAGGGTGCCCCAAAAACATTGACCTCGGCTTTTATTCCTTAAATATTGATCTTAGATATATATAATGAATTGCAAAGTTGCTTAAAAAAAGTACAGAATTTTATGAAATCGATTAAAATTTTCAAGGTAATTAAGTTTTAAGAAATACAAATTTAAATTTTTATACGGCACCCGTACAAAACATTTCCAATGAGTAAAATGTGCCCCATATACTAATAAGGTGATATACAAAATTTCAGCATTTTATCGTAAAAAGTCCCGGAGATATGAAAAGACAAAAATGCTGACTTAAACCACTTTGCTGACATAAATACCACATGCTGATTTAAACACCACATGCTGACTTAAACCATCTACATGGGTTCTCAGAGGGGAAAAATCATGTCGGCAGATCGCTTTTCAGGGGTCATACACAAATTACGAAAGAAAACAATGATTACATAAATAAATAATAATTTTGCTATTTATTGGTGCAAAAGTATCTACACTGTGTAGAAATAATAACTTAACACAAAGATAACAAAACTTGTCCAAAATGTTTTCCATCCATGCCAATACAGAGCTGCATTCGCCTGATAACACTTCTGTGCACTCGATCAAGTTCTTGCTCGGTGATGTCACGACAACCATCTTGAATGCGTTGTTGCAACCCTGCTTTTTTTAAGGGAGGTGACAGATAACAGTTGTGCGTAAACGACCCCTCAAATAAAAATCCATAGGCGTTAAATCAGGCGATCTAGGGGAAATTCGACTGGCCCGTGCAAGCTAATCCACTTGTCTGGAAACTTGTTATTTAACCAGTGTTTCACAACTGTGGTATGGTGAGCTAGAGATCCGTACTGTTGAAACCATACATGTGGAAGTACTGTTAGGGGCAGTTCATCCATAAAATCAGGAATAACCGCATTCAGAACCTCATTAACATATATGTCACCCGTCAACGTACCATCATACAGTATGGGTCCAAGCAAACGGTTTCTGAAAATACAACACCATACATTCACAGAAAATTGCTTCTGATGATGAATATCACGTACCGTGAATGGATTTATGTCAGACAAGTGCTCATTTTGAGAATTTATGCATCCATCTTGTTTAAAACAGCATTCGCCAGTCCAAATTACGTTTTTCAGGAAAGAGGGATTTGCAACTTCCTGATTTAGAGCCCAATTACAAAAATCTAGACGACGTCGATAATCTGTTGGCTCGTGTTCTTGCACACCATGAATTCCCGAAGTCATTTATTCTATCTCAATATTCTCCACACTGTTGCACGTGGTACGTTCATTTCTGAAGCAGCTGTGTGAACACTACTATGTGGACGACTGCAAAAGAGTATGCACGTGGTACGTTCATTTCTGAAGCAGCAGTATGAGCACTACTATGTGGATGACTTCAAAAATAATCAATTTCTACATCAGGTGAGTGAAATCTCTGAATCACGATGTACGATTCCTTTTTCACGCACTCGTTGCACCAATTGGGAAATAAATCTCCCAGAAAAATATCGAGAATTGGAAAAAGTACGTTGATATTCCCGTGCAGTTTCGTTAGCATTGCGATTGCATAAACTGTACAGCATAAGCATTTCAAAAAGTTCTTCGTTGCTATATTGCGATATACTGTCGATACAGGCTAACTACACTATCAAAATCTAGCAGAAGTATGAAATACTTAAGGGTCACTCAGACTGCCGGGCTGCGCGAGCTGCGCTTGCTTAAGCGAGACAATTGATCAATAGCTGAGCAAAAACAACTTTCTCATGTGGTGATGCGTCTGTTGGGATTGTGTGACGCACCGATTAGAGGCAGATATTTGCATATGCATACATTTCTAAGCTGTTTTAATGTTAATTTTGATTGTGTTATTTCCAAGTTTTATTCTGTATTTAATCATGTAAAATTTTAAGGTATTTTTCAGGAAGCATACTTTTGAAAAATTGTAAATAAATCTTATAAGATATTATTTCTTGAATTAAATTGAATTGATTTGTAAAATTGTAAATAAATCTTATGACGCATTGCCTATAAGGCAGATATTATTTGCCTATGAAGCATATCTGCCTTGCTTCATTTGCACTCTTGCTGTAAACATTTACATTTTAATTTGTGATTAATTCCTCACCAATTTTGTTTAAACATATCTCTGGGACGTTTTATAATAAAATACTGAAATTTTGTACATCACCTTATTAGTGTATGGGGCACATTTTACTTCTTGGACATGTTTTTGTAAGAGGGCCGTATACAAATTTAAATTTTGTATTTCGTAAAATTTAATTTTCTTGAGAATTTTACTCGATTTCATAAAATTCTGTACCTTTTTTAAGCAACATTGTAATTTATTATATATGTGTAAGATCAATATTTAAGGAATAAAATTCAAGGTCAATGTTTTTGGGACACCCTGTATATATATTATTTTTTATTGCGGAACGAATGACGCAAACTGTAGAACACTAGCAAGAACCGTTCTCGAGATATTTCACATTGTAAATACAAGTTTATAAAAAGAATTACGTAAAATTAAAAAGTAGTTTCATCCAATACATTCTCTTTATGATATTCTCGTATTATGTAAAATATCTGTCGACATTATTTTTGTGGATTTAGTTCATTAATGTGGTGCACATTTATAAGTTATGATTGCAGTTAAATAATTACTGCGTTGATACCTTGAAATATGCCGCAATAACGTACCATATGCACCTTTAGTACGGTTTCCTGGAATATAATATATTAACATAATACTATTCACAATTAACTGCACCCATTTTAACTTTAAAATATAATTCTTTATTTAGAACATTCTATTCATTATTAAATTAATTACAACAATTATCACATACAATTAAAGAGGAGATTGGGCATGTGAGACCAGGTAACATATCATTATAAAACTGGTTATTACCTTTTACAATATTTGATAGGTATATACCTTCAATTTCGTCTTTGGACGTTGACACACAGCCTATTGCCTTTCATTATAGGCACTCGCAAAACTTGTTATTGCCCTTTGCCCTGTCGGCAACCTTTGCCTCCATTTTATGACGGCACGCTGACTCTTGTCTGTACGCTGACACATCATCACTGCGTGCGCGTAACTTCATAAATATTTCAATGGGCGTCTTCCTTCTTACTGTGGTAGCCTGTTACTGTTACTCATATCTCTCTTACTCTAACTTACATCTCTCACTACATTACTCTGAATTTCTTCTACTCTTGATCTCATCTAAATCTGTTCTGTTCTCTGTTTCATATCTGAATCTGTAGAACCTTCTCTCGGTTGCCACTTCTTTTTTCTTGAGGTCTGAGACGCCTCTTCGGCGACCATTGGTTGACCTCAGGGCGACGCGGTAACATTTACTTATTGGTTAACCTTTTAAACAATCCTATGGTTTTTCCTTTAGCCTCCAGTAACTGGTCTGACTCAACCCAACCTGTACTTGAAGTCCCCTTATTTATGGCACTTTCTGACCTCTCGAGTCAGGGCTAAAATACATTGGCGTCTTGAAGTCTGATGCCATTGTCTGGCCTGCTAGATATCATAAATCCAAATATAAAACTGTCTACGTGAATCCTGGTCTCACATCCTCTCGCGCCAGGACTGCAATACATTGGCGTCTTGCAGTTCGATGCCATTGTCTGGCTTGCTAGTTATAAATCCACATATAAAAGTGTCTACGTGAATCCTAGTCTCACAATTCCATTCACGAGAGAAGATATTTTTGTCTTAGTA